>VWZI01006226.1:685593-696866 GCA_013396835.1 Psilopogon haemacephalus | reverse complement strand
GGTTTTGGAATTGGGTTCCAAGTTGATATTGGACAAAAAAAAAAAAAAAAAAAGCATGAGACAGTCTGTGGGGAGTGCAAGCAATCATGATGCTGAGGCTTGAGTTTGGGTCAGACCTAACAATAAGAGCAAAAATGGGCTGCTGGGCTTCAAAGCAGTTGAGATAAATTTCCTCCATTTCAACTTGATGGCAGATTAAAAGAGGCAGCGAATGTATACCAGAGGTATTTTGCTTATTGCTTTTTCCTAGATGTCTAAGTAAGGGGATGTCTAAGTAAAGGAGAGAAGAAGGTGGCAGTTTTCTTTAGAATGTAGAGCAATCTGACAGAAATCTTAATGCTTCTTCCAGCTAGAGGGCTGAACTATTGAGTCAGCTGGCTTACTTAGAAACAGCTCAGGCAAAGGAAATCTATCTCCATCTGCATAAAGTAATCTGCCAGGGGTAGGTATCTTTTTTTCAGGAAGGTGTGGTGGTGATGGAGCAACCTGATAACCTCAGTTGTCAGGGGTAAATTTTCCTTCCCTGCTCTGTGAATATTCAGGTCTAGCAGAAGCTTTTCCCACCTCCTCAATAAATGAGACTACTAAGTAAATGGGCATGAGAGCAGGTGTTCCTGACTCTCAACTGGCTACAGACACAATGGGTTTCAGAGCTCCTCCTGAGCTTGCTAACATCTCTTCTATTTGTTTCTGGGCAAGGAGCTACCTCAAGGGCCATAGCTGCATGCTAACCGAGATAGTTTTTCACTTTAAAATGTGTCTACAGAAAACATTTGGTTTAAATTAGATGGTCAATACAAATGTACAACAAACACTGGAGTGAGCACCTAACCCAAACCCTGCGGGAACATTCCCAGCTCGCAGGCTCTTGGCTTGGAAGTGAAAGCATTCTTATTTCTGTTGAGAAGAATGCTTTCAGACCCACATGTCTCTTAGCAAAGGGATCTGATTTTGTAATGTCATGTAGCTCCTTGTTCAGAATCCTTGACAGCACAAATAATATTTTCCTTTGCTACAATTTCTCCCCACCACACCAGCTTGGCAAGTTATTTGCAGTGCCATCTGCTTCACCTGAACAAAGAATGAGAGGAACGGAGAGAGTCTTAGTGCTGTTATCGACCCCAAACTGTTCTGAGAAAAGCTGGGTCTGATAGGAGGTCAAGAGCAATGGGGATTGTCAGAACTGCTGTGCTGGCAGGGAGCCCAGCTGGTGATGCTAACCAGTGCCTACTCTTTGCCTTTTTTGCCATGAAAAGTGAGTCCTCTAGCTGGCTGTGCACCGCTCCATATGTGCATGTGTGCATTAAATGGTATCACAAGGTCTGACAGAACTTGCAAGAGGACATGGAACATGGGTGGGATTTCACCTTGGCTTTGCCTACATCGTTTTCTTGCATTAAGGACTGAAAGAAATCCGTGGAGAAAAGATATGAACCATGTGTTTGGGAGGAAACCAAAGGTAGTGGTGCTTTGGTAACAGTACTCTTAGGTCATAAGGTGCTTAAAGAAATAGACCAAAGCACTATTTGGGAGAAAACCAAATAATTGTGTACACTGTTGCTGCCAGCTTTTGCCTCAGTGGTGACACGTGCATTTTTAAGAGGGAAGGATTTATTTTTTACCCACAGTAACTTAATGTTCTGAGTGAGTTTATAATAGCACTGATTAACTGGTAGCATTTAGTTAGAGTGAAATATCAGCTCTGATGTCTGTACTGCTTTGCTCCAGACACTTTTATCAGTCTTGGAGCTATTTAACTTTACTTGTTCCTTCCGCAGGCGATGGTCCATGTTGCAGCAATGTCCCACTGAAGAAGCATTGAGGATCTGAGGCTGCATAAGTAAAGGTGAGATTTTCTGGATAGCCTGAAGTAATTTGTGGAATGGCAAATGAAAAGCTGTGTGTGCCCCACTGCTTCATCTAGGCACCATTTGAGTGGAGAAGGGCTTGCCTGCTACTCAACCAGCCTGTAGGCCTTCTGTGGAAGAAAAATAAATGTGCTCTTGTTTTATGGCAGCCCCCATACTGTAGTGCTTTGACCCTAATATAACACTCGGAGCAGAGAAGTGTGGTGTATTATTAACTATTCTATTGCCTACAATGAAGCAGGGTAAAAGATGGGAATCAAGGAGCTTAAGTAACTGGATTTTATCACCCTATATTTTTGTAGTGGACGCTTTCCCTGTTAATACTGGGAGCTGGGAAGTTCAGTTGCTTGGAATGCAGCTAGCTGAACTCTTGCCTTTATGTGGATATTGTGTTAAAGACAAGACTGGCTAGGTAGTGCTATGGTGTCTGATCCCCGAGGGTGCATGCAGCAGCTCTCAGTAGCATGAGCAGTAAACTACATAATTGGTGTGCTGGTTCTCATCCAATAATAATTTATTTCCTGGGAGCAACTTCAAAGCTTAATCCTAGAATTAAATCCCCTATTTCTCCTTGGGATTTCAATTTAGTTTTGAATGCTCTGATGGATCCTCTGCTAGAACATTGAAGACGGCTTTCAGACATAAGGGTGATTTTCCTGGCTTCTCTATGCTCTGTACAGGGAGGAGGTGAATGCAGGCACTTTCTTGAAGAGACTCTTTTTCAGCTTTTCATCATGATAAGCTGGCAAAAGCTACACCTTATCTCTTACTGAAAGCAGTTTTCTAGTTTCCCTTAAACCATGAAGGCAATCTGCCTAATCCATTTTGCAGCTCCGCCAGTGAAGAGAAGAAAGTGTCATCGCACAAATCTGGAGAGAACCAATAAGGTTTTCATCAAGCAGAAAGTTGATTTAAAAAAAAAAACAAAACCAAACCCAAACAACAAAAGAACCAACCCATATAATCTGCTTGTCTCATTAGAGTTGGAACAGGATGGAGATGACTGCCTGGAGGGCTATGGCTTCTCATTCATTCAAGTGAGTCAGGAAACCACGGCTTGTTAAGACCAGTGAGGTGGGATAAAGTCTCCAGTCACTGGAATGATCTTTTACATCCCAGGAGTTGAGCAGAAAGGCTTCTTTGATACCTCAAGTATTGTGTTCATGTTTGGGTACCTCATTACAAGAGGGATGTAGAGGTCCTGGAGTGAGTGCAGAGGAGGGCAAGGAAGCTGGGGAAGGGCTTGGAGAATAAATTTTATGAAGAGTGGCTGAAGGAGCTGAGGATGGTTAGTTTGAAAGAGAGAAGGCTGAGAGGAGACCTCATGGCTGTCTACAGCTACCTGAAAGAATGTTGTGGAGAGGTTGGTGCTGGTCTCTTTTCACAGGTAAATAGTGATAAAACAAGAGGGAATGGCCTCAAGCTGCCACTGGGTAGGTTTAGACTGGATATTAGGAAAAAAAATAATGGGAAGAGTGGTCAGGCATTGGAATGGGCTGCCCAGGGAGGTGGTGGAGTCACTGACCCTGGATGTGTTTAAAAGTTGTTTCGATGTGGTGCTTGGGGATATGGTTTAAGGTGGACTTTGTAGAGTAGGATTAATGGTTGGACTTGGTGATCCTGAGGGTCCTTTCCAACCTGAATGATTCTGTGATTCTGTGATTCTTTCTCAGAGTGGTGCAAGGCACTTCTTCAGCCTTTCCTTCATGCTTCTGAGTGGCACATGTGAAGGGCTGGCATGTATGTGGCTAATGTTTGTACTGTGGTTTGGTGGTAGATGACACAGTGTCTGGTAGTAATTACTATGTATGATCAGATGAGGTGGCTTCAGATGAGAAGTTCTTTAGCCTGGGTGTGCTGTATAGATAGAGGATCCACATATCATCATAAAAAAAAAAATTACAGTGTCAGTTTGAAATTTGGTCTGTGCTTTTGCAGTTTAAGAGCAACGTGTTTTCATTTGAAAGGAAGAACTCTACAATTTCTTAGTTTAATATGTATGTATTTCATATATAAATGACCATCCAGGAAAACCAATTTCACTGAGTTTGACTCAAAAGAATAAAGCGGGTCTGTAAAGACACAGAGAGAAAGCTATTTCTCCTCTAATCTACTTCACACTTGTTTTGATTCTGTGTGACAAAAAAAACCAGTCTGTTAGTGGGTTAGGATTTCTGGGGGCAGGCTGACCATGGCAGAGACAGTAAGGAATGTTGCAATTATTGTGATGGAAAGTTCTGAGAGCTTGACTAAGTGTCCTGGTATGACAGCCAAGAGAACATGTATATCACTTCAAAGCCAGTGCAACAGTGCTTGTGGTTCTTTTCTGCAGGGCTGCTGGGAGGATGAGTGTACTCTGAGCAAACAAAGCAAGTGGCCTTCTTGCGCCCAGGTGTCTTTGCGTGACACTGACTAGAACACCCACCCCAGTGGCTTCTGCCTCAGTTCTGCTATAGCACCAATTTGTTCTGAGCCATGTGCAGAAGAAAGGATAAAAAAAAAAAATTTCAAACTTCATCTGAGTCCTTCAACCCAGTGGTTGTGGCACTATCAGGTTGGTGTGTTTGGTTCCCTGTTTGCTTTCATTTCTTTCTGCTATTTGTTATGCAGCATGATGTGGCATCCTTGCTTGGGGACCTATGTAGACAGTGTTACAGTGATCTTCCAAAACCATTACAGGCCTAGTACCCAAACACCAGGACTTCCCACAGTGTCTCAGGCAGTAGGAAGATCCAGGATATGGGCACAGAGGTATTTAGCTACTTTATAATCAGATTGGCTAAGTGGTGTAGAGCATAGATCACCATATACGAAGTAGATGGGGGTGACATCAGCCTGCTTGCAGTCTTCAGGGATGTCTTGATCTCCATGCCATGTCAAGGATTATGGAGAGTGGCCTCACAATGACATCAGCCAAGTCTCTTAGCATACTCAGGTAGAGGTAAGAACTGGTTTCACATGTCTAGGAGAGTGTTCTTGAAAAACTTCCAGCACCTCTTCTGGACTCCAGAAGAAAAATTTCACAATTATGACAATTAGATGCTGGTCTCCAAAAGGAAGTAGTGGATTCCCCTACATTGGACAGTTTTAATACTCAGCTTGACAGGATGCTGGGCCATCTCTGATGGTTAGGGAGCTACCTGCCCCCTTGCACCTTTGAAATCACCCAGACTAGACTCAGCAGGCTGGAAGTTAAGGAATGAATATTCATGGCTTAGCACAATATGCAAGCAGATATTTACAATATATTAAAGATATCTAAAGCTATATACAGTAAAAAGTTGATACAGGAACACAACACCCCTCCCAGAGATCAGAGTCCCCAAGAGGGCTTTCCAAACACCCTTCCACCTTCCCACCACCCACCACTCTTATCACAGAATCTGCCTTAAGGCAGTAAGGTGAATTAGGGGGATCAGCAAGGGGGGGTTAGAAACAGAATTGATTAGTTGGGTTACACAGATCCAGCTAGAAGGCAAGGAAAGGGAGAGATCAACAACTAGATCCCAGACCAGAGTAACTCTCTCTTAGCTATGTTTATGTTCTTGTTTTTATACATCTCAGCAAACCTATGAGCAAAGTAGACATCACCATTGTTTTCTTTCCACAGCCTATAATCTAATTTCTCATTAAAAAATCCAATTAGCCTCAAACCAGCACAATCCACCTCTGCCTACTTCACTCAGAGTTTTGCTGAAAACTATCTGTCTAATCCCAAACAATATTTACAATAGTGAATATTACAAATTAAGTTTACACTTTGTTCCAGCTATCTCAGATGTAGGTGGTTGAAAAGGTCAGAAAACAGGAAAGCATTTGTCTCTTGACAGGTGGGATGAGAAGAGGAACTCCCAGGTGACATTGGGTTCATGCTCACGTATTGTAGATTCTCTTGTATTGGACACCAGGCATTTAAACTCATGAGGTTCAACAAGGCCAAGTGCAAGGTGCTGCATCTGGGTCGAGGCAATCCCAAGCACAAATCCAGGCTGGGCAGTGACTGGCTGGAGAGCAGCCCTGAGGAGAGAGATTTAGGGGTGCTGGTGGACAAGAAGCTCAACATGAGCCAGCAGTGTGAACTTGCAGGCCAGAAAGCCAAGCAGAGCCTGGGCTGCATCAGGAGAAGTGTGGCCAGCAGGTGGAGGGAGGTGATTCTCCCCCTCTACTCCACCCTGGAGAGACCCCACCTGGAGTACTGCATCCAGTTCTGGAGCCACTATTACAAGAGGGATATGGACATGCTGGAGTGTGTCCAGAGGAGGGCCATGAGGATGCTCAGAGGGCTGGAGCACCTCTGCTATGAGGACAGACTGAAAGAGTTGGGGCTGTTCAGTCTGGAGAAGAGGAGGCTCCCAGGTATCTGAAGGGGGCCTACAGAAAAGCTGGGGAGGGACTTTTTAGGCTCTCAGGCAGTGAGAGGACTATGGGGAATGGAGCAAAGCTGGAGGTGGGGAGATTCAGACTGGAGGTGAGGAGGAAGTTGTTCAGCATGAGAGTGGTGAGGCCCTGGAACGGGTTACCCAGGGGGGTGGCCGGGGACACTTCCCTGAAGGTGTTTAAGGTCAGTCTGCATGAGGCTCTGTCCAGCCTGATGTAGGTTAAGGTGTTCCTGCCCATGGCAGTGGGGTTGGAACTAGATAATCCTTGTGGTCTCTTCCAACCCTGACTCATTCTGTGATTCTATGATTCTAAACTACACTATTACCTAGAAAGGTTGGACCAGATGATCCTTGAGGTCCCTTCCAACTTGGCATTCTGTGATAAAAGTACCTGGAGACTTGGTTATCATGTTTTCCAGCCCATATGCAAGCACCCAGAGAAGTGAAAAACCTCGTCATGGTGTGAATTATGCAGAACAATTGATCCACTTAATTGGTGATAAGGAATTGCTCTTCACAGACATGGCTTTTCTTACACTGATGCAATTGCAGTCATGTTTATGCAGATGACCTCTGAATTGCCAGTCTTTCCCATTACCTGAAAACTGCATTTTATCTGGAGACATACTGCACTGGAAGTGAGCTCTGATTTTATGAACTCATCCATTAAAGATACCATAGGGCTTCTGGTCCCTCTCAGTGCTGTTCTGTGGTGGCCAGAATGGCTCTGCTGCTCTCTATCCTCCCCAGCCACATCCACCCCTGGTTGCTTTTGATGTAAGAACTTTCATCCACGTTCTTTTATCTTAGGCAGGATAAGAATAATACGGCCCTAAATTTATAGTAAGCATGGACACATTTAAAATAAGTCCCTCAATTTGTCTTACAAATAGCATGTAAGTGTTTTTGAATTGAAGAGATGTTTGAAAAACCAATTTCCCATCAGAGATGCTATTTGTTTCATTTTATGAAGTTCATTCATCTTAGTTGATTGGAGAGAAAATAAAAGCCAACCCTAGCTAGTGAGAGTAAACCCTGCCATAGTACTATGCTGCTGGGGATTTTGTCACAATTTTTATCTGGAGCCTACCTCTATACTCACTTATTTACAGTAAGTGTTACATCTTAATGTAAGAGTAATTTGGAGGTTACATGCTGTGCAGAATATTTGGAAGAAGATAATTCTGGAGCAGCTGGCATTTTTATGTGCCCTGATCCAAACCTCTACCTGAAACTGGTTTCTTTGGTCAGGGGTCATGGGTCACCTTTCTCTGAAAATGTTAACAAATTGAATTCTCAGGCACTTGATTGACATAGGAAACTCGCTCCTTATGATTTACTTAAGAGAGGATTATAAATATGATTATATATTATGTTTATATAATATATATCTATCTCTCTATATATATCTATACATACATATCTATTAAGTAGAAAGGCAACTAGCCTTATCCTTAAAAATGAACAGTAGCACAGGCTGCCATGTGGAAACCTCACCTGTTGCACTGTGTCCAGATCTGGAGCCTTCAATACAGGAAGGACCTGGACCTGATGGAGCAGGTCCAGAGGAGGGCTGTGAAAATGATCAGGAGATTGGAACACCTCTGCTACAAAGACAGGCTGAGGGAGCTGGAGAAGAGGAGGCTCTGGGGAGACCTAATCCCATCCTTCCAGTACCTGAAGAGGGCCTACAAGAAGGATGGAGAGAGACTGCTTACAAAGGCCTGCAGTGACAGGATGAGGGGCAATGGTTTTGTTCTAGAGAAGAGCAGATTTAGAGTGGATGTTAGGAAAAGTTGTTTTCTTTACACTGGAACAGGTTGCCCAAGGAGGCAGTTGAGGCCCCATCCCTGGAGATACTCAGGGTGAGGCTTGACAAAGCTCTGGGTAACCTGATCCAGTTGAGGTGACCCTGCTTACTGCAGTGGTCAGACCATTCTCTACTTCTATGTACCACGGAACTGTGGAGATGTGCAGTTTTGGAAAGAAAACTTGCAGTTGGTGAACTCCTTCATCTTAAGGTCACACAGAGTGAAAATCTCAAATATTGCTGGCTTGCTTAAAATAATTGCAGCTGTTCTCTTCTGATTGATAGGTTCCTTTTCAGAAACTGTTCCTAAGGTACTTCTGCACCTTCCATTTCATGTTTCAAAGTAACCTGCTTGCTGAAAACCATTCCCTCTCTCTCTCTCTTTTTTTCTCATTTAAATATTTTTTTCAAGCTCCTTCTCCACCTATTTCACTCATAGGAATGCAGAGTGACCTGTACAGTCCTAGTTTATCCTTTCTTGCCACACATTTCTTGGCCAAATCCTGGCTGCTATTCTTGTATCACTATTATCAGTGAAAGGAATGGGAAAGGCAAATGACTAATCTTTTCAGCTATTAGCAACTTCTGTATGTAAGTATCACTCTACATTTCATTCCTCCAACTGCTCTGAGATAATTTCAGATTACTTCAGGCTTTGGCTAATACATCTTCCATTTTAACTGAAATTAGAATGAAAAAAAAAATCACAGTCACTTTTAATTTATTTTTTTTTTTAAAGCATGCCAAAAAATGTTAGGGAAATCTTTCTAACAGAACAGATCTTACCAGCACCCTCAGGAAGATCCTGGTTGTTGACATTAAAATGCTGGTGTCTGCTTTTGGCAAGAAGCTCAAGCACAGATTTGTATTGCTTGTGGTCACTGCAGCTCCTTGAAAAATACCATTGTGCACCCACTGTGTGTGGACACAGGAGTTCATTCAGGCTTCAGATGGCCTATTGATAAATGCCTGCTCTGCTACCACCACCTTTTCATCCACAATCTTCCCTACAGGCCATCAAACCGTGTTTGAACCATGTGGATGGATTCAGAGATACAAACTGGAAGAACCTGGAGGTTGAGAGATGGTTGAGGGTCCAGAGATGCTTTCAAGAGGCTTTCCCTCTTCAGGAACCTTAGCTATATTGATGTTTCTCACTGCAGGTACATACCTGAAACAAAGGGCTAGCACTGAGTGCTTAGCTGCTCACTGGAACACAGCTCTTTGGCATTTGGAATCCAGAACTTCCTTACCTGTCTTCTGAGGACTGCCTTCCTCACCGTTCCTGGACACAGACCATGTCTATGTAGAGTACAGGATACTGTGTTTTCCTTCGAGGGTATTTCCCTCCAGCGAAAGGAATGCAAGGGCTGGACAGTGCAGACCACAGCAGAACTAAAGCAGAGCACATAGTGTTTAGGGAGTCTGATTTCCCACCAGGACAAGTGTAGCTCTCAGGGCAGCACATAGAGGCCTTTGCCTTTTTCTCTAGGTACTTACCGAAGGCTGGCTGACCCCTTCCAAACCTCCTACCAAGACCCAGCCTATGACAGGGTGAGCATTTGTGACCCTAGAGTGACAACATATCCTGAAGAGTTCACTTGGCAGGTGCACTTGGAGGGACTCTGCCGTCTTATCCTCTCCAAGTTTACCCCAGTTTGAGGCAGGTTTTCCCTGAGGCTGCTTTGCAGAGCTGCAGAGGGCAGGTACCCGTGCTTTGCTCTGCTAAGGCCACCCAGAGCTAAACCCAAGCATGGGAGGGAACGAGGATGAATCCATGACTGCAGAGTGGATTGCCCTGCAGGGGTGAGGCTGAGAGCACCCTGGGGTGGCAAGAGCGCAGCCACTGTGCGCAGGGCACTGTGGTAAGGGAGGAGCATGCAAAAGCCCGTTGCTTGCTGTTCAGACTGATTTCACGTTGCTGAGCTTCCAGGGGGCTCTGAGAATAGCAATTAAAGCACCCAGCTTAATTGTAGAGTATCCCATTTGGATATAAGCATTATCTCTGCTCTCACTCTTTTCTCTTCGTTCAGATCCAATTCTGCTGCCTGCCTGCCTGCCTGCTGGCTGAGCGCCTGTTCCTTTCTTCTTATTATTACTATTTTATGGTTATTGTTAATACTTGATGTTTTTTTAGAAACATTCCTTCTCTCGGTAGCATCCAACCACGTGGGTCTCGGTCCCGGAGGGCTTGACCTACGGAACCTCGGGCACGCCCCGCAGCGCTGCGCGGAGCTGTCGCTCGTCCCTGCCCCCCGCCCGGCAGCAGGCACCGGTGCCAACCGCGGCTCGGCGCCCGGACACGGGCTCCCCCTTCGCCCCCGCCAGGCGTCGGAGGCTGAGACCTGCCCCCTCCGGCGGCGGGAAGAGGTTGAGTTCCCGTTCCATGCATCGTCTCTCCTCCTCTTTGCCCCCGCGTTCACTCGCACAGTCCACCCCTCACCCCCCTACCTTGATATCCCCCACCTCTGCCCCCCTCCCCCCACCGAAATTTTCCGCTTGTATATTCTATTATTGCTAATCACTAAGCTGCTGTTCACCTTCCCGTGCTTTCTTCACCTTCGGGAAGCATTCCTGGGGCTTTCATATTGCAGAGGGATTTTTTTTTTTTTAAAAAAAGATGATGTATTTTTAGGGTGATGCTCTGAACACTTCCCCCTCCCCACCTCGTATCTCCTACCCTGGCAGTATCAAGAAAAGAGAATGAAGAAGTTGAGCATGTCTGAGGTGGAGAGGGGGGCAGTAGCTGCTCAGAGCAACCCGGGTGCTTGAAGCAGGATTTGCTGGTATGTATGTGGGTCTGTATTTTCTGACAGCTGTAAGCGTGTAAATTGTTTTCCGTGCGAGATAAGAGGGGGAAGGGGGGGAAGGGGAGGAAATGCAAAAGAAATACCTGCGAGTTCGTTAAATAAATGCCCGCATAGCCGTAAGCCCTACCCGCCCGCTCTGGAGGTGGTGCTGCGGGGGGAAACCCTCAGCCATCAACCCACCCCTAGAAAGAAAGCAAACCGCCAGAGCCCAGCCCAAACCCCAGAGAGCCAAAGGGACGATGGAGGGGGCCGCATGGTGCAAACCAGCTCCGTCGCAGGTGAAGCGGCCCCAGCTACCTCCCCCCTCCCTCTCTCCATCCCTCCCTCCCCTCCGGGGGGCTGTGCGTGTGCGCGGCTGTGCGCCCCGCGCTGCCCACCCAGCCCAGCGCTGCCGGCAGCACTGCAG
>VWZI01006226.1:667825-685448 GCA_013396835.1 Psilopogon haemacephalus | reverse complement strand
TGTTTGTTCTGCTTGTGTACACTGTTGGGAAATGCGTTTTGTCTTCCTTTCTTCTCAATCTGTTAATGTCTTTGTCGAGGAGCGTTTTTTATCCCCCTCAGACCCGTCTAATACAGAATTGATGCTTATTTTTCCCTTCAGGAAGGGGACGCTTTGAGGATAATCATGCTTCACAGAAGAACGGCACCGACCTCCAGTTGCTTTAAACACAACCACCTCCACTAGGGCTACAGGAGAAAAAAAAATTGAAAAGAAAAAAAAAAAAAGGAGAGAATAATTGTAAGAATAACCATTAAAAAGGCGAAAGGAATGCTTACTCTGGAACCTGCATTTGACGATCCTTGCCACTCACGATCCTTGCCATCCTCTGAAGTGATTCTCGCTGGCTTTTGAATTTGCACTGCTTCAAGACGCAAGATTGCCACAAAGAATCCGTGATTTTTTTTTTTTTTAACAGCCAAATAGGATTTTTTTTAAAACAAACAAACAAACAAACAAACAAACAAACAAACAAACTAATTCCCCAACGTTTGCTTCCCGACCCTTATTCTTCTTATGTGGATATGCAAGCAAGAAGAGGAGACTGGACATTCCCAACATGCTCTCTCCCTTGATCTGTCCGTCTAGAGGTTCTGCTTCTACAAACCAAGGTAGGGAAATTCCTATTCTTGTGGTTTTGCTGGCAGCTCATTTTGGTACACGGGTTTGCTCAGGGAAGACTACTCAGGGTAGAACAAAAGGTTTAGGGAAGCTGCTTTTAATAGCAGATACAGCAAAACGATCCCCCCCCGCCCAAAACCAAGAAAACCCAACAGAAAGGAGCAAACATTCACCAGACATGTTGATTCCGTCTTAGCTCACCAGATAGGACACGAAGAGAAGACGAGAGGGACGCTTTGAGTTACATGCCGTGTTGTGAATGGGGGGACAGTCCCTTGTGATTTTTTTCCCCCCCAGGGTGGGCAGGTTGGGGTCGGGTTAGACTGGAGAAGGAAAATGGCTTTGGAAAAGGATTGAAAACCAAGACAATTCCCATCCATCTCTCCATCCACCCGTAGATTGCCTCTTTCTTTTCACTGGTCCAGCGGCTCCTTGTCATGCTTTGATGTGAAAATCGAGCTCGTTAGGAATAGCAGTGCACAGGAACCTGCTTGTTGCCGGGAAGGGTGGTGCATTACTTAGAACCCACGCCGGCATTTCGATCGTGAGCGGCCTAACGCGGGGGCCGGGGCTAGGGCACCAAGGGTGGTGGTGGTGGTGGGGGGGGGACGACCCGGGGCCGCCCCTGGCACCGCGGCAGGAGCCCGCCCTGCTTGCGTGGAGGTGAAGGGCTATTTTAAGTCCAAGCACGTCAAGAGACTTAACCTGAACCTACGAGGCGCTGTATTTAGGCAACTTCACGGGTTTTAATTTATCCCCGTCCCCTTGGTGCTGTCAGCGGGCATCGTGGCCCCTCTCCGCCACCCCTCCACCCCAGCCTACCCACCCCACCCAGCGTCCCCAGGAAAGGCAGCCCCTTCCCCAGCCCACTTGGGGGGGGATGCAAAATGGCTATCGTGCCGCTCGGCTGTAGATACGCGAAAGACACCGGTGCATCCCGACCGTAGCGTGACATGTGAGTCTTCCCGTAAGATGGTGGCAAGACAAAGGGAGCGGAGAGCCGGGTGGGTGCGGGAGCCGCCGCGCTCCGCCGGGAGCGCCGGGCACAAAGGTGTTGAACGCCTCGGGGTTATTTTAAGCCTCAAGTCCGTGCCCGCCGCGCCGCTTCGCCCGGCACGCGTGGGACTGCGAGCGCCCACGCCGAGAAAACGGGGGGGTGGAAGGGGGGAGGATGATGAGAGGCGAGCTGCTGCAACTGGGGCCGGACACTAGCACTCTTATCCTCACCGTCAGCCCCACTCCCCCAGGGTCTCCTCGACCCTCCTCCCTCTTTCTCTTGTCCCTGTAGCAGCCCGGAGGCCTGTTAGTGGGAGAGGGAAGGCAATACGGAGCGTGGAGCTCAGCCTACAGCAGGGGAAAGGGGGTCGCGCCCACCCAGCCCTGCCACCGGGCGAGCCGGGGGCCGGGGCGGCGGCGGGGGCCTTGAGGCAGCTGGAGCATACTGCGGCGGGGGCGCGCCTCGCCCGCCCCCTCCCTCTTCTTGATCCTTCCAGTGGCTCGTTCCCACGTTTCTGACATGGTTTCATCGGGCTATGGTTTAAAAAGCCACGAGCGGTTCCTCGCTGAGGGGTTGCGAGCCATCTTTCCTGCCATATCCTGGATGTGCTTCTATAAATATCTAAGGCTTCCCAGGGCTGATCCGCGCCTGGATCCTCCCTGCCAGAGCGCTCCCTCCCTCCGCAAGTGGGAGCAGAAAGTTTACCTGTGCGAGGAGGAGGAGGGCGTGAGGGAGCCTTTCTCCTGTGTTCGGGAGGAATTTCTCAGGACCCGCAGCTCACGGCTGCTGCCGAGACTCCAGCACCGCCCAGAGCGGCAAGGGGAGAAAGGGGCAGATGCTGATCGAGCCCGGCTAAGCCCCTGCCTCTCTGCACCCCGCTCTGGCAGGCAGGTGGAAGGGAGGAGAAAAGTCGGCCCCGGTACCTGGCAGCAGTGGCAGCCCCCGGCAGCCGGGCTGGGCTGTGTCTCGTTGAAAAGCGCAGCTCAGCACTGCCTGCCTGCTGCCTGCCACAGCCACCAACCCTTCCTGCAGGGCACCGGTGCCGCATCCCTGCCATGACCCTTCCCAGCCATGACCTGGGCCAGGTTTGGGCAAAGGGTGAGCAGGGTGGATGGGAGTTGGGAGGGAATCCTCATCCTCCTTTTACCCTCCAGTCTCTCTTGCTGCTGCCTTTACCTGTGACTTTTCCTCACATTCCCTTTTAGCTCCACCATGGGCGCAAGGAGGTGCCCTTTAATATTGCACCCCACCATTATGCACAACTACCTCAGGCCTTGCAAGCAGTGTAGGGAGGGCAGCTGGTCCTCTGTGAGCTGTGTGGTAGGTGGGCAGGAGGGTCTGGATATGCAACGTCCCCATCTGATGGGGCTCTAGTGCTGCTCCACTGCCCAAGGCCTCAGGGAGCAAAGCAGGGGCATGGCACCCTGGGGTGTGGGGTGACCTGGTGTGGCCCAGCTGCAGTTCTGGAGAGAGCAGTAGTGTGTGCGTGGGTGCAGGGTGCTCTGTAAAGCAGTGATGTGGGTATGGGTGATTTTCAAGCACTCACCCACGCCAGCCTAGAGCAGCAGCTCATGTCGCCTCCACATATCCTGGTTTTCTCTGATCCCCCACCACATCAGCTTGTCTCCCAATCATAGGTGAAGGCCTCAAAGGATTGGGACAGGATGGATCAGCTCAGGGGTGGAGTGGGGAAACAGTCTTGGGATGGTGAGATTAGGGCAAAACAGCCTTGGGATGGTAGAGGCTTTCTTCAGCTTCCTCTTGGCTCTATCTATGGTATGCCGGGTCAGATTTCAGCAGGAAAACAAGCATGTTACTTCTCTCTCCCAGGGAGCCTGGTCTCTGATCCAGTGACACACACCTGCTGCACCAGCCTGGCTCAGCCTTCATGAGTCTTGGTGCCTCTTGTGATCCCTTTGTCAGTGAGACTATAGCTGGGCAAAGGAAGGTGTCAGGAGTGGTCCTCAGCCATTCTGATCTGGGCAGGGTTCTCAGGGTACTTGCATTGATAGATGAATTTTACATTGTACTTGTGCATGAAAAAACATGAAGAGATCATGGAGAGATGAAAAATACAGATCAGGCACAAAAATTTCAACCTTTTATTCCTATCTAACCATTTAGGCTTTGACTTGTTTTATCCTTATTTTGGATTACCAATTGCTTCTGTATAAAAATCCTGTCAACCTATGAGACAGCATACTAGCCCCAAAGCCTCACCTACAGAGGGAAAATGTGGCAGCTATAATTTCTGTGTTTTATTTGCTGCTGGAGTTCATCTGGGGCTGTTTCTTGTGCTCAGTTTGGAAGAGGACAGGTGGACCTTGTCTCAAGTGCCAGAGCCATTCTGCGCTAGTGCATGGAGCTGCGCTTGGTTTCCCATGCTGGACTTGCATTGCCTGGGCTGGCGCTGGGAGTCTGTCTCTGCAGTACCATGTGGGAGCTCTGGATTTGATTCCCATTGCTGTTTTCTCATTCCCCCAGACTGCCAGAGAATGGGAGTGCTGTACAAACAGCACTTTCCGTCTCTGCAATGGACTCCACTCTTCACTTCCATCCTTTGCTCCTTAGGATGCACAAAAGCTGCCTGTGAGGTTGTGCAGACTGAGGGCTGGTCCCTGGAGGCTTAATCTTCTCAGGCTTTAGGGAGACTACAGCTCTACTCTGCCTGTACTCTACTGATCAGCATGCTTGGTGGGCAGTGGGAAAAGAGTTATCTCACAGATGAAGAATATGCAGAGGGGTTTTGTAATTTTTTTTCCCCGTTTCTATCTCTAAGCAGAAATTTATGACAAAGAAGTGGGTTAGTTAATAGGAGATATTGGCTAGATGATCTGTTTGAGAGATGGCTCCATTGCGATTGCCTAACCAACAGCAGGATACTGGTAGTCTCTGCTCTGCCTGATGTCGAGTCTCTAGGACTGCTTGACTCTCTGGTGATTTTGTGACTAGCCTTCTTGAGATATATTTGTACTTGATAGAGAAGCAGGGAGTGGTTGGGAGAAATATGGCTGATAGGTTATCTGCTGTTACCCCATTCCATCCTCTGCCCACTGGTCCACATGAATTCTTTAAGCCACAGTGCATCCACTTGCCAATTTTGTTGCTTCACCGCAGTCAGATGGACCAGCTACTGCCTTGGGTGGCTCCCTGCATGAGATGAAATGGCAGTTTGAAGATCATAGCACTGAAATATGTGTAAAGGGAACTAGAGGAAAATGAGATATTTAAAGCTATGCATGGCCCTCTTGCTACCACTGCCTTGCCCCTTCTTCTGAGCCTTCTGTTTCAGCTAAGTGCGTCATAATGGGAACAAAAAAAAAAACATTTCTCCTGCCATGAAGGGGGCTCCACCATCCTTCTGACTTATCCATCTTGCTTGTCTATTCATCTGAAGACAGAACAGGTTTCTGGCAGATATGGACTAGTATTTGCTCTGGCAAAGTTAATAGCCAGGAGAACCAGGAGACTGACTCAGCTGGGTTAAATGGCAAAGGTACCTTTTGTATTGGGGAAAAAAAATAATTCAAATGAACCCAACATCTATAGTTCAAGAGCTTATTTCTTCCTTAAGCTGCAACCCACCATATCCCAGCTAGAATTGTGCACTGATGTGTGATCTGGTGTGCCCAAAAGTTGACCAAGTGCACAGTGGTGATCTGTGCAAAGCAGGCAGCATACCTGCATGTGCCTGAGGTCAACTGCAAAGGAAAAAACTCTCACCTCTCTATGTGCTCAGAAATAAGTACACGGCACTAGGCAGTGTGCAAACTGTGCTGTGATCAAGTCAACTCCAACTGTGCCTAATTTCGACCTTTCTAGACAAGACTTTTTTTTTTTTTTTAATTTTCTTTTTTTACATGTACCCTAAATATGCTTCATGTGAGGGGAATGAAAATATTACTTTTTCTGTACATAGGGCTGTTAAAAGAGGGGAGAGGGAAAGGAAATGTTTTTTGAGGCTCAGTGTCGGCTGATATGTCCTAAAACAGAGCATATCTGCAGTCTGTAAAGTATGCTGGGTGGCTCTTTTCCTGTTCTAACAGAAGCAAAGACCTTGTTTCAGAGCCACCAATACAGACAGATTGATTAAGCATCTGGGGAGAAAGAGAAAGTCCAAATGACTGTGGTTACTGGCTTGAAGTGAAGGGGATATTAAGTTGAAACCTCAGCAGCATTCACTCCTTCCACCTCCAACTGCATCCAGTAGGAAGGTTCAAAACTGAAGACAGTCACTGGAAGTGGCTCAGGTAAAGTGTTAGGTTGCCAGCTCTGAACACTGAAAATGTTTCTGTATTCCCAGAGCACAGACAGTGTCATTAATATTGGTGTGCATAGCTGTGCTGAAATGTTTACAGGGAAGAAACACTTTTAGGAGGAAACCAGGAATTTGATCTTCATGGTCTGTTTGGGGGCTTGTGTCTGTTGATAGCTTGCCCACCAAAACAGGTGTGGGACTACTGATTTATTTGGACTGAATAATCCACAGGACATTATTCTGTCACTCCTACTCACCCCTGGCATGCCAGACACATGTCCAGTTAAATCTCCATGTGACAAACTCATCAATTACTTCTCAAGGTAGCATTCAGCCTACACAGAAGTAAACCGTTAATGAGCAAATATTATAATCTAGCATCATATTCCCTAAATATAAAGTGTTATCACCAAAAAAACCCATAATCCATTACACTACTTTGTCTGTGTGAAATGGGAACAGTTCTTGCTTAGTACACTTCCAGTCTGGATTTGAACTACAGATCAAAAACCGTATCTCTCTAGCTACCACCATGCTCCACTGCACCTGCTGCCCACCTGGTGTTTGAGCTACTTGTTTGTTCAAAGTGGTGAAGTTAGATGTCTAACACCTACTTATGGATGTGCTTAAGCCTTGCTTAGATAACTGCATTTTGGTCAGATTCTGCACTTCTAAGAGAGGGAAGCAGAATGTGAGGGAGTGAACAAAGACAATGGTCACAGATCAGAGAAAACAAGACCTGGAGAGAAGGGTTGGGAGAGCCAGGCAAGCTGATTCTGGAGAAAAGACAACTGTGGGTGGATACCCAACTGTCTGCAAATACATAAAAGACTGTTACAGAAAGAGGAGAGGGGCCAATTATTCTCATTAGTCACTGAGGACAGATCGGGAAATAAATGAGTGTAAGATGAAGCAGAGAGAATACAGATTAAACATCAAATTGTTTACAGCCATAATGGTTTAGCAACGGTAGAAGATGCTGATGAATGTGATAGAATGGCTGTGACTGAAGATATTTAAAGCTAGATGTAGGTGATGAACTACCAGGATCTAGTATCTAATAAAGTGTGTCTCCAGTGAACCATAGATCATGATGTTTGCATGCCTAACCAAACAATTTTGGAAGAAAGATAATGAGATTGATCTGTGTGCAGGAGGGAGGGAGGGAGGGAGTGACTATCCCTTTGGTGGAACCCCTCCTCACCTCAGTGGGTTCAGTCCTGTGCTCCAAATCTCATATGGTACCTGTAGGAGTCAACATGATGGTGTTGACTGGTGGCACAGTCTAAGATATTGGGAGCTGCCCAAAGATGTGTGGTTTCCAAACCCCCTGGTATGTTGTGACAGCCTGTACCATCCTGGGGACAGCTGGAACCCCAGTATAGAAAGCTGTGCGGAACAGACTTGCAAAGCTGTTCCATGCAAACAACGCTTTAGCATTCTCAACGCTCAGTTCTCAGAGCCTGGGGTAAGTTTGGCTGTGCTAGATTGAAGCCACATCACTTCCATCAAGAAGCTTCACCCATCTGTAGCCACCTCTGTCAAGGTTTCACACTATCACAGCATCTGAATAGTTAGTGTGCCAAAATCTGATACCGCAGCGGGAGGCGATGTGCATTGTCACATAACGAAAGATAAGCAAATAATCTCCTTGCTCCTTCATGATTTCATTCTTTTGTCTTGCAAGCTGAGTTACAGTTTAAAGGTGCATACTCACCCTTGCTGCTTCCAGAAGACAGAATGGGATTTGGGGATCTAGAAGCACTGTGGTTCCTGGAAATCATCACTTCACTAACCAACCTTCATAGTCACTGAGTTGGAGTAGGTGCATGGCTGGGGTTTGGATGGGCAGCTCTGTTAATGGGTTCAGAGAGGGGTCTCCTTACTTTAAGTCAGTAGAGATTCTCTTGTCGGTAGCTGAGAGGGCTGAAAGTGCCATTTTGAGACTGAATTTGGCCAGCATTGGGAACCTGCTGTGTGACCTAAAGCTTATGCCAACTTACATCCTTCCGTGCAGCAGCAGGAGCAAGGACTGTGGTGCAACCTTGCTGGTGAAATACACTATTTTTTAACAGAGCCACAAGTATGTAATCTTGGCCTCTGGTGTTTGTTGTAAGAATCAGGAGTTTTCTGTACAGGTGTCTAGAACAGACTCAAACTCAAATGGAGGAAATTACATGCTAAGTTCTCTTTTTTTCTTATACTGGGATATAACATCTTTATTTCACATCTTCTCCTGATCTCATAGTTAGGGCTGCCATGCACTGTTGAGGAGATAATATGCACAGCTCTTTTAACTTGGATGCAACTTCTTGCCTGTATGACCTCTGAAGAAACTGGAGGATTTTTTGCGAAAGGAGACAAACACAAAAGTTACTAAGTTCACTATTTCAAAACAGGTTGGAAGCAGAGATGGTTACTAGGAGGCAGCTGAGACAGATGAGATTTGGTGTCATGAACCTGCTGATAATTTACTAGCACAAATGCCATGTCTTACATCACTGCTGAGTGCCTAAAGAAGAGAAAATTGTTTTCAGGTGATAGGCAGAACAGCCTAATGACAAGCTGAAGGTAGCAGTGCCTGTTCATTGCCTCCAGCTGTGGGCCAGGAACAGGACACAAGGTAGGTGAGAGGTTGTAGCCTGCTGTATCAAGGGGCTAGGGTTTCCCTCTGTCATATGAAACTTCTGCTACTCTAGCACACCCAGGTCCTGGTGATACGCAGTGGATGCTTGGAATGTGAAAGGTGAAGGCCTTAAATGAATGATAACCAAAAAGGTTATTAAAAATGGGAACAGGCTGCCCAGGAAAGTGGTTGAATCTCCCTCCCTGGATATATTTAAAAGCCACCTAGGTATGGTGCTCATGGATATGGTGTAGTAGTGGTCTTGATAGAGCAATTCTGTGTGAATACTGCCTGGAAGTGAATTGTAGAAGATCTGCTAGGAGCCTAAATCTGGCTATGATTCCAAAGGCAATTCTAAATCTTTGCTTCTTCTGGGGGCAGGGAGTTTTGCTGCCTGTGCAGGCAGAAGAGTAGCTCTCCTGTTGCATGGAAAGGTATAGGAATGCTGCCAGCTGCTCCAGGAGGAGGATGGAACAGGGTGACTGCTGTAAATCCCTTTGTGCCAGGTAATGAGGAATGTTAATTACACATGACTGTCACAGGACTCTATTGAGAAATGCCTTTGAGGTGCATTGTGGCAGAGGAAATGCACAAAAGTTCACTAGCTCATGGGTACCCACACGTGGGCATGCACTTGCTTGGGAAGCTGGCGGGAGGGATCTGCACATCCCTGCAGCCCTCTCTCTCCTCCTCTACAATTCCTGCTTATTGCTGGCTGCTGTAGTCAGTGGCCCAAGCATCTCCGGGGAGATCCCCTCGTGTCAGTTGTGTTTCAGCAGAGGCAAGCTGAAACATCAGAGGCTGACAATCCCCAAGGGAGAGTCTAATGAAAGTGACAGAACGACATAATCTGTGCTCGCAGTCTCTCTCCTCTCCAGCTCTCCACGTTTTTGGTGCAACACGAAATTACCCTCTAATTTATCATCGAAAAGGTGAATATTATATGTAATTAAAGTTGCAGAGATAGTGTCCTGAAGCATTGAAAGTCAAAGTATAAAAGCAGCTTGGATGTGGTCTGATGTACCACGTATTTGAGCATTCTGGTAGGAGGCTTTTAAGACTCCATCTGGAACTATCAAAGTGCTAAATGCCACAAACCCATAAACAGAATCTCAGAAAAGACATTGCAATTGTTTTACTACATTGGGGTGGGGGTAGGGGGGTGAGGTGCATTCCAAGCAAGAGGAGGAAAAAATAAGATAGCTTAGAAAAATAAGACTGAAGGACGGGTTGCCATCCAGAAGGACCTGGACAGGCTGGAGAAGTGGGCTGAGAAGAATCTCCTGAGGGTAAATAAAGCAAAGTGCATGGTCCCATACCTAGATCAGGGCAATCCTCAATATCAGTACAGGTTGGGGGGATGATGAAATTGAGGGCAGCTCTGCAGAAAAGGGCTTGGGGGTACTGGTGGATGAGAAGCTAGACAAGAGCCAGCAATGAGCACTTGCAGCCCAGAAGGTAATTTGCATCCTGGGCTGCACTGAAAGAAGCAGGGCTGGCAGAGAGAGAGAAGTGATTCTGTCACTCTGCTCTGGTGACACCTCACCTGGAGTACTGTGTGCAGCTATGGGGTCCCCAACATAAGAGAGACACAGACCCACTAAGGAGAGCCACATAGGTGACAGGAGGGCTGGAGCACCTCTTCTGTGAAGACAGGCTGGAAGAATTGGGGGTGTTCAACATGGAGAAGACTCTGGGAAGACCTTATAGCTACACTACAGGGGACCTACTGGGGAAGGACTGTTTAGAAGGGCTTGTAGTGATAGGATGAGGGGCAGTGGTTTGAAACCGGAGCAGGGTAGATTTAGGTTGGACATAAGGAGGAATTTCTTTACAATGAAAGAGGTGAAATACTGGCACAGGTTGTCCAGGGGTGTGGTTGAGGCCCTGTCCCTGGAGACGTTCAAGATCAGACTTGATGTGGCCATGGGCAGCCTGCTCCAGCTGGAGGTGTCCCTGTTGACTGCAGGGTGGTTGGACAACATGACCTTTGAGGTTCCTTTGCAACTCAATGTATGCTGTGAATCTGTGAAAAAGAGGAGAGCTGTGGGATGGCTGCTTGGGAAGATGAGGTGACTCTTGCACAAGCTTGTTGAATGCCTGCTTGTTGATAGCTGTGAAAATCACGCTTTAGCCACTTTAAAGTACTACCATTTCAATGAGGGGTAAAGGCACTAAAGGGCTCTTTGAACTTCAGGGTTCAGAGAACTTTGCAGGAGCTGAGTGCCTGTGCCTCAGCACTCTCTGAAGCAGAAGCTGGATGCCCACAGCAGGTATCTTACATGAGCAATCGTTTCTATGCAGTGGCCTTTTAATGGAAGGAGGAATTACTTTCAGAAACCAGGAAATACACAACAGGGGATGAGAGTTGGTTAATGATAGATCTTGCCTTATTACCCTAATACTCTTATTAGGACATTGAGGTAAAGTCATGTCCTTGCTCAGTGTCTGAGAGATCCCTGACTTCAGCTTTTGATGTTAGAGATGGTGATTAAGGGTTACGACAAAAGAGGTTTGTGATGGAGTGAATATGGCAAGAAATAAGTTTACTGTTATTGTGCTGTGTCCCTCCCCAGCATTAATTTAATAGATTTTGCTAGTTCTGCACTGAAATTAATGGGACCTTTGGAAGTGTTTTCATGGAAAAGCAGGATAAAGCCCAGAATAGCTGGCAGCCTGATAAGCAAAGAATGACTGAGGTTGGGGTGATGCTTTCCTGTTCTGCATACTTTACAGTGGGGCCTTGTCCCTGAGGCTGCCCTAGCCAACATGAGGGCCCAGTCTACTGGGTACTCTGCAGTAATGCTTTCTCAGCTGGAGCTTTTCCAGTTGGAGATGTTCTACTTTATATAAATGCCTATTCACTGTCCTGGAGAGGGAGTGCTCTAACGACTGGCTGTGGAGGTAGCTTGTTTCTTTGGCCCGATATGAAGTAATTACTTATATAAAAGGAAATTACATCAGCATGAAAGAAATGGAGAAACAGGCTCCATAGCCCAGAGGTTGTGAAGTCCTCTGAGATTCGGGAGACATGGGAGCTAATTCTCCCTCCAAATTAGGCAGTGCAGGTTTGTTCTCGTTCAGCTTTGGATGTGTTTATATTTCCCAGCGACCATAAGATGTTTCATTTAGCATATATCTCCAATGCTAACTTAGGGTGGGAGAAAAAAAAAGTGACAGGAGGAGGTGAATTCCCAGGGAACAAAGCCCTGATCCTCAAGCAAATACTCTTAAACAGAGGGTATGGAATGAGAACTGCAGAGACCTTGTGTCAGGAAACCAGAATTATTGCTTCAATTAAAACTTTTGTCATTTCCTCTAATGTGTAGGTAGCTCTTCAGAGTCATCTCCAGATCTTTAAACTTACTTGGCATTGTCACTCCCACAGTTTGTATCCCTCATGTCCTCTCTCATTGTTCATTGTACATTTGCTTTCGTAAGCGTGGTGAGATGTTTGACTTCTATACAGAAAGGGTGATTTTTCCAGAAGCTAACCCCAGCTGTGGCAGACTTGTTTCCAGAGAATCTCAGAGAGTCAGTGAAGAAAAAGGGGGTCCTTTGAAGGGCAGTGTAGAGCAGAAGCCTAATGGATGTGCCCCAGCTTTCCTCTGGAGAAGCTAATAATTACTGACTACAAAGTCAGCCTCTACAGGTGAGCTTCCTGAAGGCTTTTAAGTCTCTCTTTTGTTCTGTGTGTATGCATGTTAAGCATGTTCAGGTTTGAGGGCTGGAGAAGACAGAAGTTGTATTAAATGACGCCTCTTTCACCACCCAGTTTGGGTAACAGTCACAGTCCAGGAGGGATCCAAAGTTTCCTAATTCCTTATCCTCTGTGTTGAAAACTGGTTGACCGAGAGTTAAAATCTGTCTGAATGTGAAGACTTGGAGACCCTCGGTCTGGGTCTGATGCAAATGATTCCCAAATGTAATGACAGGATGAGGGGTAATAGGTTTAAACTGGCAGAGGGGAGATTTAGATGGGATGTTAGGAGGAAGTTCTTCACAGTGAGGGTGGAACACGTTGCCCAGAGAGGTTGTGGCTGGTCCCTTCCTGGAACTGTTCAAGGGCAGGTTGGATGAGGCCTTGATTGACCTGTTATAGTGCGGGGTGTCGCTGCCTATGGTGGGGAGTTGGAACTGGATGATCTTTGAGGTCCCATCTAACCTAAACCATTCTATGATTCTATGTGATTTCAGTTTGCAAGAGACAGCAACACCCACAGCCCAGTCAGTCACTTCTCAGGGTTTAGTTTTAAGCCAGGGAGTGACAAATTGGCTTGTGAGGTCCTGTGATGTGACCAGGTATCATAGGGCTGGTCCTTGGCACCCCACAGAGAACTGTTCTTCAGGATGCTGCAGAAGGCTAGGGAGAGATGGTGAGGGCTTACTCCTTCTAGAACTACCGTGTCCCAGAAGGGAGCTGGTGTAAGAATGGCATTTAATTACATGTCTTTGTACATCTTTGTCTGCATGTGTTTAGAAGCGTTACCCATCTCTGCCAAGGCAGATGTTTCATAAGTAAATATTGCTTGCATGGTGAAGCATAAAAATCAAACAAAACAGAAAATTAGAGTGAAGGTTTGACCCAGCAGTCTTAACTGTGTCCTCTTGAGTGCACAGAGCAATACAGAAATCTGCGTATCTTCTCTGACATGACAGTCTCCTGTGATACTGGGCAGCTGTGGCAGGGTGAATTGGGATGTGTACCTATGCAAAGTGTTCAGCTGCAGCCCAGAGGCCAGACCCTGCTGTCCCTTTGAAGTCAGGCAGAACCTTGACGTTGGCTGCATTGAGAATTGGATCGGCTTTGGGTGTCTGCTCTGTTGCGCGAGACACAAGGGCTTGCAATATGCCTTCCAATCGGCTTCGTTTCAGAATGCATCACTGTTTATAAACTTGTCCACTTCTGACATCTGAGGGACATCTTAAAAGAGTTATTGTGATACTGTCTAGGCTGCTGTTTTGATGCCTGCAATGAATGCTGCAGAAATCCCTGAAGCTGGCGGCATACAATAGGTTTCTTTTTTGTCTTTGCATTTGATGATTTCCTTGTTTTTCAAGCATTAAATGAGGTGGTTTTAAGGATACCAAAAGAGTCATCAACACTTTTTTTTTGCTGTGTAAGTTTTCAGGTGTGTTCTTGATCACTTTATGCATTGCTTTCCCTGCAGTATAAAACAGCATTAAATATTAGGATCTGGTTGACATTCAGTTTTGGGATCAGATTAAGTTGTGTCGAGTTTCCTCCCCCAAATCCTCATGGACTGTGCCTGGAGGAGAAAAATCAATGGCTCTCCAGTAAAAACTGCTTAAAATGGCTGTATTTGACATAGCTGAGATTTCTATTTGAATGGATTTTGAGACTTCTAAAGCAACTTAATGGCCTTTTCCTGTAATCTGAATGACTTTGACAGAGCAAAATAAAGTGATGCTTTAGAAGTTGCAGGACAAACCTGATGGGTGATCATAGAACTGGATTTTATGGTCAGACATCCAGAGGGAGAGGAAAAAAAAGGAAGAGTCAAAGACCTAAATTTCCTTTAAACCGCCTAATTTCCTTTTTTATAGGATGGCTAAATATTTCCTGAACTTAAAGGAGATGAGAGAAAGACAGTGTTTGGTCCTGTGCTCCTCCTGGATGTGACCAATCTACATGTTTTTTAGGCAAAGCAAGGGATTTAGAGAAGTTCATATGTAAAAGACTCAGCTTGAACCTTGGCTTTACTGAAATGCCACATTTATTACACCAGCTAAAGAAATACAGAGCTTGGATAAAATTCTGCATAGCAATGCAAAGAGAAGGCAAATTTCACTTGGAAGCAGCAGGTTAAGCTGTGCCTCTTAATATAACTGGAAGTGAAACATTACACATTCACTCCAGAAAACAGAACATACTGGGCAGCAGCCATACAACCTCCGGCAGCAGTTGCAGTGCACTGAATGGATGGAGTTTCTTGATGCAAAACTGAGGGGCTTGAAGGAGATTCACTTGAGAATTGTCTCCTTACTTGCTAGAGCAAGATGGTAGGAATCACACTTAGATTCTTTTTGGCCATAGTCAGCTCCCAGTTGGCTGAAGCCAAGCTGACCTTGTCCATCCTGGCTGAGCTGGTTTAGTATATGCTGATCAACATTTGGCAGAAGGTGCCCATCGTTGGTCTGTGCCAGGAGATACAGTCAGATGGTTTGGCTGGAGCTCCTCTCCTCTAGATGTATGCATAGATATGGTCTTTCTTCTCAGGCTAAACACATCCCAAGGTGTTGTAGACTAGTCTTCTGCAAGGATGACCAATGGGCTTCCAGTACGTGTAGAATGTAGAGGTGGGAGAGGTGTCTGGGTGCATCTGCACTGTCTCACATTTTCTAAACATCCAAAGGATGGATTTTTTGCAGTCCTGTGCTTTCATTCAGTCCACTTTGTCCTCCTCAGCTCAAACTGTTACTGGTAGCAAGGATCTTTGTGGTGGCACTAAGGACTCTCATAGATCTGGCCAGTTCACACACGTTGCAGCTTCTCAAGTGACTGGAGTTGAGCTAAAGCCTCTTCCCTCTCTTCTTCCTGTTGGCACATCTGGCAGAAGACCTTCTGTTGCCACTGGTGAGGAGGAAGTGGGCTGACTTAGGTCATGAGAATAGGTGCTGGCAGGAGAGCAGATTTATGTACCTGGCTGGGCTTTAGCTGGCAGTAAATTACATTCCAGTCCTGGGAAAGTCTGAACGGTGAGGGACTGAGAGAGCTGACTCATAAATTTACTTGCCCTAGCAGTATGTATGCATTGGATAGGGTGGGAGGAAATAGCCACTACTTTATTTTCCCTTGTTTTCTGGGGACAGAAGCTGGTGCTGCAGCCTGCTTGGTGCGGGTAGATGTGCCTCCTTTCATTCGGGGCTCAGAGCAAATAGGATGCAGGCACAGCTGGAGACACAGGGGCCAAAACCCCCAAGCCACTTCTTTTAAATGCTGCTAAGCTGCATCTGCCTTGTGGCTGGCAGAAGCAGGACTAAGACGATCAGCATCTCCCTCACAGAGAGGAACAACCACAGAGGCAATTCATCAGTGCAGCCCAGGGCTAGCTCTCCATCCATCCATTGTAGATTTCAGAAGGACAAGGTTTTGGAGGAGGGTGAAGAGTTTTTTCTTTCTGCATTCTAGACAAATTTTCTTTGTACCCAGGTCTGTTTTCTGTAATTGTCCAGCGCTCAGGCAACATCTGGGATGCTTTACACTAAGGTGATATCTCACAGAAAGGCTTTAAAGAAGCCTTTCCCTTTGGGATAAAGGAGGATGAGAGCCTTTGATGCCAGTATTTGGAGGAAGCTATGGCCACTTTGAGGGTGCACACAGAGAAAGGCAGTGGTACATTTTGGTGATGCTTGATTGGCACCTGCCCAGTGCTCTCAAGTGTTCTCATGGGTGTCACACAGGTCTAACAGGGGCCACTGCTTTTCCTGAGAGCAGCAGGGCCTGATGCAAAGCCACCAGGCAGCAGCACAACGTCGGTACATCACCAAAGCCAAATTGCAGCTTTTGAAAAACCCGTTGGCAGTTTTTGGTGAGAGAGCAGTGCCAAGGACAGGCCTGTGGAAAATCTACATTGTCTTGTGAATTTAGGGATGTGCCTTGGCCTTCCTCAGCTGACAAACCCCGTGCTTTTTGCTTTGTGAGAGCATTTCCATTGGAAATCAAAGAGATTTGAGATACATAGCTGGCTAAGCAGTCATACCTCAGAATAGGATTTGGGGATTAGCGGAGTGGATAATAAATTGAATAGTAGGAGTTAAAATCAGACTGCACTCGGGAAGAAAGCAGAGATGAGAGGTACACCCCTGGAAAGCAGTAATGCCAGGAATGACACAGGGGTTACAGTGGTTAGCAAATGAGATACGGGCTCACAATACAATGCGGCAGCAAAGAGGCTGATGTGATTTCTGGATTGCATAAACAGAGCTATTGCATCTTGGAGCAAGGAAATGTCCTCTACGTGTTTCTGGTCATGTTTGCTTCATGTGCCTGCTCCGAGTGTACCTAGGCTGCTGTTGAGTTCATTTCTGGAAAGAGCTCCGTGCCCCAAAGATGGCAGCAAATTAGAACAAATTCAGTGGAGCAACAAAAAATGATTAAGATGCTGGAGGGATTGATCTAAGAGGGAAGATTAAAGTAACTAATTACATTTAACTTGGCCAAATGACAATTAAGAGAGAGATGTGATGACTGCCTTAAAGTGTGTGCTTAATAATGTAAACATGGAGGAGAGAGGAGAATGAGAGATGGTTTAGTGCTGTCAGAACTGCTGTTGGTTAGTTTCCCAGTCTGCACTGCTAGGGGAGTTGTGCGACAGCTTCACCAGAACTGAAGAAGAAGTCACTGTGACCACACAATAGCAGCGAATGGAACAAAAGGAGGTACTGGATATACAGCACAGTTCCTGCTGTGAGGCACGGCAGAGGCAAAGCAGGATTCCCAGGGAAGCGATGGCAGTCTCTGAACGAAAGTAGCCCTGGAAGCTTTGCTGTGATGAGTGTCCAAAATTCTCCAGGAAAGGAAGGAATGGATGTGATGTTCCCATGGGAGTCTTCCCACTCTGATTTGCAGGACCTGTGGATTGTTTCCCTTCTGTCCTCTTGGTTGTGATTATGTGGTGTTTTTTAAAAAGACAGTTTGTAGGCTGGAAGGGAAGCAAGCAAGGGGATACAGAGATATGACAGTAGACACAGTGTCCTGTAAGAAATGCTAAAAGAGCCAGGCACGTTCAGTGTAGAGGAAAGATAACTGTGGGTGGAAACCTAACTGTCTGCAAATCTGTAAAGGGCTGTTATAAAGAGAGAACAAGGGCCAATTATTCCCTTTAGTCACTAAAGGTAGATCTGAGAAAACCTGAGTCCTCAGCTGAAGCTGGGAAAAGCAAGAGCTGTGCGAAGGAGAAGCTCAAGTGCGGAGGCTAAGAGAGGCCGGGGGCGTTGCCACGAGTGTGGATACTCAGGGATGACATAAGACACTCACTTATCGGGGGGACAACAAAGACATCAGGAGATCAATCTTGTTCCAGCAGGATTTCCTATGATTGCACAGTCTTTATTATAA
>VWZI01006226.1:627139-665855 GCA_013396835.1 Psilopogon haemacephalus | reverse complement strand
AAAAAAAAAAGGTAATCCTAGAAATGAGTCAGTTTGAACAAATCAAAATTACTAGGGAAGTCAGTTTCTTTCTCTGAGTGGCCAGGTTTACCTCTGAGTCAGAAGGGAACAGTAGTTTGAAACTGCAGAAGCTTTGCCCAAACATTTGTGCTCCCTTTGGGAGCACAGAGCTGGCTCAGATGTGAGTTTTGGGGGCACCAGAGCTGACATGGACAGCAGCCACTCTGAAGGTTCTGTGGGTAGGTTCAGCAAAGCAGGAGCCTGCACTGGACGTGCAAATGCCCACATATGTGTGCCCTTGCCAGCTGCTGGCTGTCCTGTTGTGCACCCACTGTGCTGCAGCACTGGCTAATGAGGTTTCCTAACCCAAAAGGGCTGCATACCTGCGTGTACCCCACCAGCCCTGCTGGGCTGGCATTAGGAGACATATATAGGATGTTCTGACCTGCTTCATGCTTGACGGGCAGTAGAAGCTGATTGCTGGAGGCAGCCTTTGGTCTACTCAGAAACTGGCTTCAGGGACTGTGTGCAGGGAAGTGTGGAGCATTAAAGCTGCAGCCTCAGAGTACCACAGCTCTGTGTGACTTCATAGCACTTGAGAGGCATGAACTGTATTGTGTGAGACCTCTGCAGCAGGGTGTTGTGATTTCTGAAGAAGGCACTCAGTCTATCCACCTTCCCCTTGTCTCTAGCTTACGGTGGGAGCCAGCGCACAGAAGCTCTGTCTTTCCTGTAGCCTGTTTCTGCTGTTACTAATATCCATTGACAACTTCTTTTCCTGCACAATGCTGCAGGTTGGAAAGGCTGATGGCACCCAAGGTGAATCACTACATGTTGATGTATTTACTATACCTGTTGTTCTGTAGCAGCCTGAGATCCAGACACTGAGATTTTAACGGCTCCCTGCCAATCAGATTAAATATTTAGCAGCAATAGGTTCTGGGCATCACATTCCTGACAGTGTATTTCATGCATCATTTGCTGTAAACGTTGAGAGATTTTTAGCTACTGCTTGCAAAATAACTTCCTCTCCATGTCCTATCTCCTATGCATCTCTTCTTCTCACCATCCCTCTGCTTTTCACTTTTGAACTTGTCCTCACTTTCTCTGCCCTGCTGTTTCCTCCCCCTTAGCTTTTCCCCTCTTTTTCTGATCATTGTTCAGTGGTGTGTGGTTGTGTACATTGCACCCAGAATGGATAACAGCCTGTGATCTAGGAGTGGAGGTGCTGACTGCATCTAACCAAGCATGCTCAACTACTCAGAAAAGGACTAGAGGAGAATGCAGGCTAGTGGCCTTTTTGGGCAGTTGATGCCCCTCGAGTCAGGGAAGCACCCTCACTATCGTTCTTCTCTCCATCATGCAGCTCATCTATGTGCTTTCTCAGCTGCTCTGGTATTTATGGGGCAGCTTTTTGCCTTTTAGTCCACTTCTGGCTGAAACTTTTGTAGATGTGTGCATGGGTTCATTCATCCAGCTGGAAATATTGTCACATCCATCCTTGTGAGGTTTTGTCCCACACTTGTAGGCTTGTAGCAGACTTGTGTCATCTGTACCCATGCAACTGGCCGACACCCTCAGTGATGGGGTGAGGCCCATCAAAACAAAAAATGCAATGGGGATTTCAATATGGGATAGTATTTTCTCTGTGAGGTTTCACTATCATAGAAGCATAGAATCATAGAATAGTTTAGGTTGGAAGAGACCTCAAAGATCGTCCTGTTCCAAGCCCCCGCCATAGACAGGGACACCTCCCACTAGATCAAGTCACTCAAGACCTCATCCAGCCTGGCTTTGAACACCTCTAGGGAGGGAGCAGCCACAACCTCCCTGGGCAACCTCTCCCAGTGTCTTGCCACCCTCACTGTGAAGAACTTCCTCCTAACATCCCGTTTAAATCTCTCCTCTGCCAGTTTGAACCCATTACCCCTTGTCCTGTTATTACAAGACTTTGTGAACGGTCCCTCCCCAGCCTTCCTGTATGCCCCCTTCACATACTGGAAGGTTGCCATATGGGCTATGGGATGGCATTTTCTCCACTGGCATAGGACTGTCTTCTGGGACACAGTGAGCAGTGGAGAAGGGGCAAGGACCTTCCTCCAGTTCCTTCAGTGTGCTGGGCAATAGCAGACTTCATTTGTATAAAGTACAATGGTTTGGTGGTCATCAGAGTATTGAGGTGTGACGTTTAAGGAGATGGCCTCTTAGAAGGATTGTGTGAAATGAGGATGGATACCAGCACTAGCTGTGGTTGTGGACTGATACAGGATTGGGAAGGGTAACATCTCCTGGGCTTGTGAGGTCTGTAGGCTGGCTGCTGCACTGCATATCTTGTACTACAGAGCCTTCTCTAGTGCTTGCTCTTCTTTAACCCATTGCTTGCAGTGTTTGGATACTGCCCATTATGAGCTGTGATTAGATGATTTGACTCTTTGTTACATTGCTCCCTTCACTGTTTGTTACGTGCATCTTTCCCCTCTGCTTTTCCTCTAAACGTGCTGCCTGTCTGAAAATGTCATTGCAATCCTGGACAAAACCTTTGGTTGTCACTACCTCCCTGTTCACCCTGCCTGACTGCTGCTCTGCATTCATGCCATCTCACATCTGGTACTCAGCCCCAGCTGCTTCAGTGGTCCTCTGCTACTAGACCAGGACGTGATGATTAGTACCAGGGCCAAGTTTTTCAAGTGGATTCCTCTGCCTACTTGACAAGTCTGAAGCCATCTGGTGAAGCATCAACGTCTTCATCTCACATTTCATTTGGCATGGGTTATATCCTCTGCTCACACCACTGCTGCTCATGCACTACTGTGGGCTTGAGGGTGTGAGGGAGCTGGGACTGTCTCCTCATGGCCATTGCCAAAAGGGGAAGGTGCATTGCTTTGAAAGGTAGGATGTGCACATTTGTTTTTGAGATTGCTTTTGTTCATGAGAGAAGTGGAAGCATTTTGGGTAGACAAGGAGGAGGGCAAGCACATCAGGCTAGGAAGATGGCTCTGTTGAGACAGGCATGGATGCCTTTTTATCTGTGAGTCTGCTGAGTGGGGTATGGCAGGCCAGATGGTTTGAGGCAGGTATTGGGACATTTGGAAAGCTGCTTCAGCAGACATAAGGTGTGAAAGATACCTGTAAATCCTGTAAAGCATAATAGCTAGTGATGGGCAAACTGGCCTGCTTCATTTCTTCTTTTATTTCTCTCTCCTTTTTTCTTTCCTTCTACTCTCTCTTCCTCATTGCTTTGAATCTCTCCAGTCTATTCCCTTGCATCTGGTGACTTATTTCCCTACAGGTGTCATCTTGGCAGTAACTCAAGCCTGAGCATCTCCTCTGGGGATTTTTGTGCATTGCCTTAGTGCTTTTTCTTTCCCTAATGTCAGGGCAGCTGATATTTTGGGTTTGAGGTTCTGGGGTTTGTTTTGGGTTTTTTTGGTGCCTTTTTTTTTTTTTAATATATACTTTTAGACAAGAAATAAAAAATTTAGCAGTTGAGGAAGCTGCAAGACAGATGGACCTGGAGAGAGCTCTCCCTTAGCTGCCTGACAGGCCAGCCTGGGTGAATGAATCAGCTGGAGGGGCTGCACAGCTTGGTCACCGACTCACCTCAGCTCCATGGCCAAAAGCTCAGCTGTGGTCTGATATGTCCTCTGATTTCTTTAAATAAGAAAGGAGAAATAATGAATGGGTATTGATTTTACTGTTGCTGAAGTATCCCTGGCTGCTGCGTGAAGTGATGATAGGGCCGTGCTAGGAATATGGTCAGGGAAATAGTTTAGAGTCCCTGAAGCTTTGCAGGCTCCAAAGATAAAGTACAAACAAGAGGAAGGGGACCCCAGAGCAGCACCAGGCAGCGTAGTCAGGTGATAATGTATACGTGGTTTGTTTGTTTCAACATTTCCTTCCCTCTCCTGAGACAAATGTCACAGGGAGAGTGGTGAGAGGCTGCTCTCTGGATGTGTGCTGTGTTTATAGATCAGGAGGCCATCCTCATGGCATCCTGTGCCTCAGAAAGGTGCTAACACCCATTCAAGGTGGGTTTAAAATGCTGCTACATCGTATTGGAGGAGCTGTGTGCAAAGCTCCTGCCTTGGGAATGAGGTCCTATCACAGTGTCATCCTGACAGCGCACCAAAACAGAGGCTGTGTCATAGAGGCTATGTGGGGAGCCAGCATGACATGTCAGGGCTGATTTTCTGTCTGTCTATCTATCTATCTAAATTGAAACTGGAAACGCCACAGAACTACAGTTCAGCCCGTGGCCAGGACCTAGCCTGGAGAAGTGTCAGTGCTGCAAGGAGAAGGGGAAACAAGGAAACCTGAAAATGAGTATAGGTCTGGAGAGTTGCAGAGGGATGGGTGGTGTGCTCAAGGCAAGGTTCAGAGAGGCTGTTCATACAGGCAACCTGGTTTGCTTTCTCTAATTCAGTTTAGGGGCTGAGTGATGTTTGCAGTATGTGATCTTTGGCTGTTCAGGATGTCAGTATCAGGACTGTCATACACAAACGAAGGTGTGACCTAGCTAAGGACTGCAGCTTGTTTCTGAGTGAGTGCTTTCACGTGATGGTTATATGGCCCTATAACCTCAGGACTGTACAAAAGCCCTTCACAAGACAAGACTGGCACCTCAGTGCTGCTCTAGCACTTCCAGATGGGCAGTGTGAAAACAGCCTTGACACTATATCTAGTAAACCCTCACATCCTGGCTGAGTGGTGCCATTCCCTCTACCCTAGAAAACAACTCTCAGGAGGGAGAGCAGGTGATCCATGCCAGGCATGGCAGCAAGGTCTGGGCTTCTGTCTCAGAAGCTGATGTGTTAGAAGGGCCAGCTTGGATGTAAGAGGGATTCAGTCTGAATGGTTTTTTTTCTACCTTCCCGGGGTGTTCCTGAGTTCCCCTGTTGTCAGAAATACTGAGATTTAGTGCATTTAGGAGCTGGTTCCATTTCATGTCTGGCAGAAAAAGGTTAACTGGCCATCCTTCAAAGAAATGCAGCCCTGTTTGCTGGCTCAAGATGAGACAAAGTGCATATATACTCATTATACAGAGGAGGCTTAGTTGTGCCCTCATTGCTGTCTACAAATACCTAAAGGGAGGTTGTAGCCAGGTGGGGTTGGTCTCTTCTCTCAGGCAACCAGCAACAGAATGAGGGGGGACAGTCTCAAGTTGTGCCGGGGGAGGTATAGGCTGGATGTTAGGAGGGAGTTCTTCCCAGAGAGAGTGATTGGCATTGGAATGGGCTCCCCAGGGAGGTGGTGGAGTCACTGTCCCTGGAGGTGTTCAAGAAAGGACTGGATGGGGCACTTAGTGCCATTGGCTAGGGCTGGGTGCTAGGTTGGACTGGATTATCTTGGATGTCTCTTCCAACCTGGCTTTATTCTATTCTATTCTATTCTATTCTATTCTATTCTATTCTATTCTATTCTATTCTATTCTATTCTATTCTATTCTATTCTATTCTATTCTATTCTATACATGTGTGTAAATATGTATGTTTATATATATATGCATACATATACATACATATTTTCATATATACACGTATGCATGCATATGTATGTATATATATATTTATGCACACATATATATACACATATATTTTTTATATACATACATACATATATATAAAAAGAGAAACAATTACATTAAACAATACATATATATTTCTCCATGAAATATTGGGGAAACTATACATTCAGAGGAACTAATAGAAAGGACTGATAACTACAGTGAAACTCTCAAAGGTCTTAGTTTCCTCTCCTGACTCCCAGGCTTGTAGAGTTAGCAGCTGTGAGGCACTCTAATCCATGACTTGGCTCCAGGCTGTGGGCCTTCAGAAATGCATCTGAGGACTTCTCTACAAGTCTTCTATTTCTGGCACCTCTGGCACTGTAGCCCCAGTCAGGGCTCTTGGGGTCTTCAGGCTCTGTGGTGTAAGACCAGGATTTTTATTTAGGAGGGAACCAGAGCTTCTAGGGCTTTCAGGCTGTGGTAGAAAAGCCAAATGATTCTGGTCTGCACACTTTATCCAGATGTATTTAAACCCAGGGTCTGAAAGTCTCCACTTCCGAGACCCGAGGCTGGGAGATGTCATATTCTGGGTTTCTGCAAGTGAATAGAGTTGGAGCTGCACTTTACATTTCCAGTGTCTAGCAGATAATGGAACCAAATTCCCTGGATTCACGACAGACCCATAGGATAGATCCCTTGATGAAACAGGTCCTGGTGTTCAGAAGATCTGCACCTCCAGTCCAGACCCTGGAGGCTTGCCGCCCGCTGCAGCTCTGCCTTACTTTCCAAAGCTCTGCATTGCTCTCGCACTTCTTTGCCAGCAAAGAGGCTGCTTTGGAGTAGGGGACAATGTGTTTTGAGCTGAGATATTTTCATGAGGATATGCTTAACAAAGTATCATTTGCTGACAACATGTTTCATCAGAAACTACCCATCAGCAGTATTTTGCACGTTGACTCTGTGTGGCACAAGTTGATAGTGAATATTAGGGAATGCTCCTGGAAACTGACAACTATTGCTGATATTACAGCAACTCCTTCCTCTCTGCTTGTAGCTAAACTAGGATTTATTGTCCCAAAGATCTTCGCCATGCAGGTTTTAATACACTCTCATGGGATTCTGTGAGTAATGTCGGATATGATCTCACAAGAAGGCATCGCTGCCTTCGGGGAAGCGTGATGGAAAGCAATAATAATAAGCTCAGCTCCTGTAGTTTCTTTTGCTTGAGAGCCAAAACGTACTTTAAATATCATAAATAATTAAACATTCTAACTCTATGAAGCAAAGAAGATGCATCTCCATCTTTCTGACGAGTAGAACAAGGCGAAGGGTGAGGAAGAAAACAATGGTGTTTACACTTTCAAAGAATGCTTATTGGTTTTAGGTGGTTGGAACAAGTCTTTGTTGGTCGTGGTTACAAGATACCTAACCTCTGGAGAGCAGTCCTGAGGAAATGGACCTGGGGGTCTGAGTTGATGAAAAGCTCAACGTGAGCTGACAGTGTGCACATGTGGCCCAGACAGCAGCTGTGTGCTGGGCTGCATTAAGAGAAGTGTTGCCAGCAGGGCAAGGGAGGGGATTCTGCCCCTTTAATCTGCTCTCCTCAAACCCCACCTGGAGTACTGTGTGCAGTTCTGGAGCCCCCAGAACAAGAAGGACATGGAACTGTTGGAGCTAGTCCAGAGGAGGGCCACGAAGATGCTCAGAGGGCTGGAGCAGCTCTGCTATGAGGACAGGCTGAGAGAGTTGGGACTTTTCAGCCCAGAGAAGAGAAGGCTTCGAGGAGACCTTATAGTAGCCTTCCAGTATTTGAAAGGTGCCTACAGAAGGGCTGGGGAGGGACTATTCACAAGGTCTTGTAATGACAGGAGGAGGGGGAATGGGTTTAAACTGGCAGAGGGGAGATTTAAATGGAATGTTAGGAGGAAGTTCTTCACAGTGAGGGTGGCAAGACACTGGAACAGGTTGCCCAGGGAGGTTGTGGGTGCCCTTTCCCTGGAGGTGTTCAAGGGCAGGTTGAATGAGGCCTTGAGCAACCTGTTCTAGTGGGAGGTGTCCCTGCCTATGGCAGGGGGTTGGAACTGGATGATCTTTGAGGTCTCTTCCAACCTAAACCATTCTATGATTCTTTGATTCTATAACAGCATGAATGCAAGTGAGCTAAGAGGTGTTGTGGTTGGGCCAAAAAGATGGCAGTACTTAAACTGTGGAATTAAATTACTGTAAGAGCCATGTAGAACGGAAAATGAATTAGAGGTAGATGATGAATGAAGGAAGTTGAGAAGGTGCTGGATTAAGGCATATTTTGTAGCTTGAAGTAAGTTAATGCAGAATGTTGAAATTCTGGGTTTCCTTTTAGTCCAAGCCCCTCTTATGCCTGCAGGACAAAGTGACCTTAAAGCGTAAGAGAAGGTTTTGAGGAGACCTTATAGCAGCATTCCAGTATCTGAAGGGGGCCTACAGGAGGGCTGGGGAGGGACTATTCACAAGGTCTTGTAATGACAGGACAAAGGGGAATGGGTTTAAACTGGCAGAGGGGAGATTTAAATGGAATGTTAGGAGGAAGTTCTTCACAGTGAGGGTGGCAAGACACTGGAACAGGTTGCCCAGGGAGGTTGTGGGTGCCCTTTCCCTGGAGGTGTTCAAGGGCAGGTTGGATGAGTCCTTGAGCGACCTGTTCTAGTGGGAGGTGTCCCTGCCTATGACGGGGGGCTGGAACTGGATGATCTTTGAGATCTCTTCCAACCTAAACCGTTCTATGATTTTGGGTACACTTTGCCCACAGCATTGATTTTAATTTGCTGGTAGGGTGTTCTTTATTGTGACAATTGTCTGGTTTTGGTTGTTCTCTCATACTCTTGCTACTAATACTATTTTTTCCCTGCTGCAAATATACTTTTGTGTAAATGAGATGTGGTCCAAGGGGACTGAGCTACACCTTGAGAAAGCTAGTGTTGGAGTGGGGCAGGGAGGAGGCATGGGCTGATACATCCCTATGTGCTTTGGCTGGCACATGGAGGAATGAACAGGTAGGTGTTCGACTGGGAAAGGTGGCTGAAGCAGCCAGTGTGAATGAATTTGAGAGGCTGGAGAAAACAACAGAGGAAAAGTGAATGGAAATTATGTTCAACCGACTCAAATCTAATCTGTTTGCTTGTGCTGGATTGTACCTTCCCATCCCTGTTCCTGAAGCATTGACAACCAGTGACTAGCTGTGCTCCAGGTGTGGCTTGGACTGTGTATGTTTCCATCAGTGCAACTCTATAAATATGATTGAGTGCTGAGCAGGGGAAGAGGTCAGCAGCTGCTGGGCCGGGCCCCTCCAACTGGGAAAGCTTTCTAGACACTATTGACTGAAGGTCTCAGTAAGACGAATCGGCCCTGACCTGTCATACAATTGCAGCACAGCATGGTCTGGTGCACAGCACTAATGTACTGTGAAAGCATATTGTATCCAGAGGCTTGATGGCTGCTGCCTTACTGGTCACTGAACTCAGGGACAGAAGAGAGGGAAAAGGGAGAGGGCTGGGTGGGCATTGTAAAGAGTTTAAATGAGACCACTGAAAATATTGCCTGATTTGCAGTTATCAACTCTCCCTTCAGCCTGGCTTTAGTATTTTCTGTACGGATCAATTTTTTTTTCTAAAGGGGTGAGTGGTTTCTGGGATGCTTTTGTGTTGGGAGTGTACTTTTTGGTGTCACACTGTGGGTTTTCCTTGTTACTACTTCTATTTCATCATGGCTTAGCACCAGATGTGGAAAAGTTAGGTAATGATATGACTTCATCTTAAAAGATCTTCTCTAACTGAGATGATTCGATGATTCTTCTCTGTGGATTTAGTTTTGTTTTGTGTAAGTATTGATAACAGAAACATAAAAGTTCTTTATGAAGAATCAGAGTGAGGGAAAGAGAAAGGACAAGGGGCAGGCAATTGCAAGGAAGGAGACTCACAACAAAGTTTTATTGATCATTTCTAATGGCCTGACCAGGGCCAGCTTTTGACCCCTCTTGGCTCTGATAGTTGTGACATGCTTTTTGCCCATGTTAAAATACACATCCTGGTCCCTCTCACTTCAGATTATTTTCTTGTCTCACTTCACTAGCAAGGCTGGAATTTTCAGGGAGTCCAGTGATGAGGAAACCCCATATTCTGCAATTCTGCATACCTGTGGAAATCAAGAAGTCATGAGGCTCCTGAAAGATACTACCAGCTTGTGAAATGTGACCCATCAGTGTCTGTAGCCCTGCATTTTTGTCCTGAATCTGCTCACAAAATGGTTTTGTCTCTCTCCACCCTGCTGCCTCCACTTAGCAGCTCCTTTGCACCCTTCATATCTTGGTATTTTGGGCATTGAGCCACCTTCTTTGCCATTCTGCTGTCTGTAACACCTTTATGAGAGTCTGATAAGGTCTGTTGAGCTTTGGCAGTCTGCTTTAGGGCTGCTTAAGATTTGCTGTAATGGTGGTGCCATAATGAGCAGAGGTGGTTCAAGTAGTTTCTCCTGTCTTGCCCTTGCTGCATGGACTGCCAGACTCACACACCCACAAAGGTCTTTCCTAAGAGATGGACAGATTTATGTTTTAAAGCTTTATCCCATGTCATACATTATATCTGAGGAGACTGATAGCAAACTGGACAACTCTAGCCAAAGTGCAGGTGTAATTTGAGGCTTTCTGCCTCTGGTTCAGGTGCTTTTTTGGGCATTCTCAGCATTGCGGAAGAAGCAATCACTCAATTTCTGCCTAAAAAATAAGAATAGTAAAAAAGAGTAAGAGTAATATTTTTTTTTTTTTTTATCCAAAGTATGTTTTAAAAACACCTTTGTTATTTGGCTTTTGTAGTGTTTACCTCTGGCATCCAAAGAACTTAAGACTGTCTCTTGATATGAGCCTTTGAAGATTTCAGCACCAGTGTGGCATTTGGCAGCTGCCTTCAACTCCATCTGCCTGCTCTGTGCTTTCCCTTTAAGGAAATGATTCTGGAAACGAATAGGTACTGAGTGAGGTGTGTGAGAGAGTCTGGGGAACAGGAAAGTTCTTCCCCTCTCAGAAGTAAAAAAAAATTCTAATTTTTTAAATTTTGAAATTTATCAACCTGCCGATGCACAAAATGCAGAGCTGATTAAGGCTTAATGGAAGACCTCAAATTAATACAGCAGATAATGAGAACTGATAAAGATGAGCACATCCAAACCATCCAAGTGAAGTTAAACGTGTGTTTCTCATGTATATTCATGAACCAGAAGTATTTAGATCCCTAGCTTTTGGAAATTGCAGTCTTTAATGTCCTGGTGTTATTAATGTGCTGTTGATTCCTGCTTGGAAATTAAAACTGGAAGTGGAGAATTAAGAAAGGAAGGAAGAGGACTGCTGCACAGATTACTGAATAGCTCCAGTTTGATTTAACTGACAAAACCAGTGTGGCTCTGGTGTAGTGTTTCGCTGCCTTTAGTCTTGCACTTTGGGAGGCAAAGCTACTCTCAGTCATGCTGAAATCCCCTTGCAGGGACCCTGCACACACAGCAACATGTCCCTCCCTTTGGAGAGTCTTGCTGTGAGCCCAGATCCGCTTGTGAGATGGGGCAGATGATAGTAGAAAGCAAGTGGAAAAGAGTGCACATCTTGTAAACTTTGAAACCTCTGTCTCAAATGGAGCATGCCTGGAGTGACAACTGTGGCAACGAAACCCTGCAGGTGGTGAGGATATTTCAGTCTCCGGCAGGGAGGGCCTGTCTCATCCCTCTGAACCTGTCCAAGTGGGATACTGTGGGGTGTGAGATCCTGGCAGGGGAACCATGGCTCCAGCCTGACTCTGCACGCCAGGCTCTCAGAGAGCGATGGCCGTGCCAAGCCTCTACGCTCTGGCATTTAGAAGTTGGCAGTGGGCAATGCCAGACTGACCTGCTGTCTCACTTAATGGCTTTTGTGTGTGTGACATTGACTCCCACAGCTCTGCATGTGTGTGCCAGCCTGGGTAAGCAGCTCAGACTCGCTTCTTTTCTCCCTTGCTGAGCTGCTACGTTTGTCCTCCCTCCATCATCCTGACCAGGACCCAAGGGGACTCAGCTTACAAGGAGGGATGAACACAGCTGAACTTGTGCTGCAGCAGAAGGATGTCCCAAGGGGTGATCAGATAACCATCTACAAGCATTTTCAGGGAGGAAACGGTGAATCGAGAGGGAGCTAAGTGAATGAGGTATTCTTAAAGTAACAGGATAGCTAGGCAAAGGGAAAGTTTAGAGAAACATTTCTAATCGTGAGCCTTGGAGCCATCTCCTAGCAGTGGTAATCCTCTTGTTTGAGTTGTTTCAGAGCAGGTAGCGTACTAAGGCAGATGCTGAAAACAGCAGCCCTGGAGTGATGGGGGAAGGGCCAAGAATATTAAGCAGAGGATTTTAATTTGTAGTTAGCGTGAATCACTTGGTGTTGGTCTCAATAGAAGCTCCCAGGCTGTGGCAGTACCAGCTATAGCCCATGATATGTAAAGTATGTGGGTGGGAGGAAGTGGGAAGGACACTGGGAACTTACCCTTGGGCAAGCTTACCATAATGAGACATAGTTCTTCATCTTTTGGGAATGATATGGGTCTAATTGATGATCAAAGCATTCTTTGTACTGCCTTAAGTGTAAGGAGAGAATTGCTCTTCTCCTTTGCTGGGGACAGAAAAAGGGGAAGCGCTTTTTCACCTTATCCTTGGATAGATCTGTTGGACAGGCAGAGGAAAACTAGCTGCCAGAGATGGGGAGGAATGAATATGTGGTGTATGGGATGAATCTGACAAAGCCGAAGTCAGGGAGGAGTTTGTACCTAGTTTAATAAAGACCAGCTTGAAAGAAAAGAGGGAACAGAAGTGAACATCTGCAACTTTCCACTCAGTGTCCACAGGAGGAGGTAATGAGAGAACTCCAAGAGCTTTGAAGGAGCATGATGTTTTCCCTGAAAGAAAAAGTCTGATTGGGAGAAATAAAGGAAAAGAAGAAGTATTTTGTAAGTTAGAGTGTGCAGGACATTAAAGTCATGGACAAGGGTGACTGTTGAAGAGTGTGTGGTTGTGAAGAGCAGAAGAAACACCTGGTCAAAAGACCTTGGAGAAAGACTTCTACTATCACAAGAACATCTAAAGACTAGAATGAGAATGTAAATGATGATCAAAGATAGGTAAAAAAAAATTAAACTGCATCAATTCTCATCTAAAACTACTGTAATTCCCTTGAAGATGTGTTTAGTCAGGGTCCATAATGAACCATTTTGGCCCAGGTGCTGGATTGCTCTTGCATTCATGGCACTTTCTGTTGTTTCTAGTCTCTGTCATCTCCTTGCTCCAAATGTATGGAGATTTTCCTGTGGCATCATTTGTTCTGTTTATCAGCATCTGAAGTGTGCAAGCTTTTCCAAGACACTTCCCTCGTGCCCCAGATCCATCCCCCCCTCCTCTTTGTCTCTGTTTACAAAATTCCTGGAACAACAGGGCTGTGAGCCAGAAGAAGATTTATGGGCACTTATGTCACCTACCTAGTAAGCAGTAATATGAGGAACAGCAGTGCAAGAGTTAGCAGCATACAAATAGCCTGAGCTGAAGGTGCAGTAGAACAATGGTTAAAACAGCATTGAAACATGAGAAATGCTTCTTTAGAGCTGTAGCATAGAATCATAGAATGGTTTAGGTTGGAGGAGACCTTAAAGATCATCCAGTTCCAAACCCCCTGTGCCATAGGCAAGGACACCTCCCACTAGATCAGGTTGCTCAAGACTTCATCCAGCCTGGCCTTGAACACATCCAGGGAGGAAGCAGCCACAATCTCCCTGGGCAACCTATTCCAGTGTCTCACCACCCTCACTGTGAAGAATTTCTTCCTAACATCCCATTCAAATCTCCTCTCCGCCAATTTAAACCCATTCCTCCTCATCCTGTCATTACAAGACCTTGTGAATAGTCCCTCCTCAGCCCTCCTGTAGGCCCCCTTCAGATACTGGAAGGCCACTATAGGGTTTCCTCGAAGCCTTCTCTTCTCCAGGCTGAAAAGCCTCAACTCTCTCAGCCTGTCCTCACAGCAGAGCTGCTCCAGCCCTCTGATCATGTCTGTGGCCCTCCTCTGGACTCTCTCCAGCAGTTCCATGTCTTTCCTGTGCTGGGGGCTCCAGAACTGCACACAGTACTCCAGGTGGGGTCTGAGGAGAGCAGAGTAAAGGGGGAGTACCACCTCCCTTGCATGTGCAGCCTGTCTGCACTGGGGAGCTGACAGTAACCATGAGAGTGGGAGGTAGACCTAACCTGCAAAAATCAGGGAGCTGGCAAAACTTAGGTGTAATTTGTGGTGTGATTTAAAGCTTTAAGCCCCAGGTCTTAGGAGTAAGAGTTTATGAGGCTGCAATCAGTCTGTTCCCTTTCTTTGGATGAGTCCTTTTAGCTCCTGTAGTTTATCTCTAAGGTGGGTAGTTGACAAAAAGATTAAATGTGCACCAGTCTTCTGCAGCTGGTAAACACAGAAGTAGTGCTCCTTTTTTGGTCTGGATGTACAGGTACTTCCTTGCCAGGCAGATAAGTAATTTCCATACAGCTTCTTCTAGAATGTTTGTTACTTTTTTGTGGAGTCTTGGACAGAAGGCACTAAACACCTTCCAGCAGTGTGAAGTATATCACAGGTGATGGATTTCTTCTACCCCCAAGCAGGGCCTGTTATGCAAGGATTGCTTTTAGGCTCATTGTCTGATACTGTTCAGACTGTCTGAGAAATGAATCCAGTGTGAGTTAAGATGCTGTCAAAGTTGAGCAAATACCAAAGGATACTGTAACACTGGGGCTGACAGGATATCTGTCTCTAGGTAGTGGTGGGACTGAGGGTAGTGGTGAGTCCTGAAACTGGGCTAGGAGTCAGGGATGTGAGTAAGGCTGGGAATTAGCATTGGAGGTGGTGCAAATGCAAAATTAGCAGTGGAATTCAGATTCTGTGGCTTGGAGGCCTCTAGTCAGTTCTGGGACATCATGAGAGCTCCCAGTGAGCACAGCCTAGAAAGCACTGGGATGTAAAGCTCCACATGGCCCTTCAGGGAGGTACAGGGGGAAAACGCTGGAGATAGGTGATGCTCTTCTTCCTCCAGTATGGAGCAAATATACCTTTGCTAGTGGCTAGTGTGGACTGTTCAGTCATTGTCCCAGTCCTTGCCTCCCTCATAATTAGGATAGCTGTCTTCAAGACAGCTTTTTGTTTGAGACTTCAGTATTGCAGGGCTCCTTTTCCTCCTGAGTTTGGGGCTAGTGTTTTGGAGACCTGCAAATACCTTCCTGAGGTGCTACTGCCCAAGGCTGCCAAGGCTGGCACAGTTGCAGCAGAAGGAGGTCCCAGCACCAGCACACAACAGGATTGTCCCCAAACTCTTGGGACCAGCCCATGCTTCTCCTGAATTTCTTTCTCTGCCCTGAAGATTGCCCTGTCTCTGCTGTACACTACCTGAGCAGCTCTTTATTTGCAGTTAGCCTGGTTGAATGCACAGTGACCTATTTGTGGACTTTCTGCATTTTGAAATATCGTCCAGAAATATCTCTAAATGCTGAGCTGTAGTTTTGCCTCTGCAGCCTAATAATTTTCTATTAATACTGAACTTAGATCTGATCCACATAAAAATGCAGTGTCAAATAAGGCTCTGATGATATTTTTAAAGCAATCTAACCTTTGGTCCTGGCCAAATTCCAAGCTGAATAATTGCTGTCTGACTACCTACGTTCCTCTTTCAATTGGAGGAGTTTGCATTCCCTTCCCATTTTAACAGCAATTGTGTAACACTGCTCTATGGCACTAAGCAGATGCTGCATTCCTCTACCAAGGTGGATATGTTTTATTGGTTAAGTAAAATGAGATTACAGAGGCATAATGGTTTTACGGGCATGTTTATACCTAAATAGAGATAAGTCTGTAAACCCACTTTGTCTAATGGCTCTGTCATTTATTATATCCCAGGGAGTAAGGGACAATATGGTAGTGTGGAGGAACGTGTAAAGGATTTTGCTTACCAGACTGGAGTTTGGGATTTGCTAAATTGGTGGCAAAATCATGGAAAATACTCCAAACACTGTTTCCCCATATAACAAGAGGGATGTGGACATGCCGGAGTGTGTCCAGAGAAGGGCCACAAGGATGATCAGAGGGCTGGAGCACCTCTGCTATGAGGACAGACTGAAAGAGTTGGGGCTGTGCAGTCTGGAGAAGAGGAGGCTCCCAGGTGACCTTCTTGTGGCCTTCCAGTATCTGAAGGGGGCCTACAGAAAAGCTGGGGAGGAACTTTTGAGGCTATCAGGTAGTGATAGGACTATGGGGAATGGAGTAAAGCTGGAGGTGGGGAGATTCAGACTGGATGTGAGGAGGAAGTTGTTCAGCATGAGTGGTGAAACCCTGGAACAGGCTACCCAGGGGGGTGGTTGGGGCCACTTCCCTGAAGGTGTTTGCAGCCAGGCTGGATGAGGTTGTGGGCAGCCTGATGTAGGGTAGGGTGTCTCTGGCCATGGCACGGGTGTTGGAACTAGATGATCCTTGTGGTCCCTTCCAACCCTGACTGATTCTATGAATCTATGATCACCATGGGAAAAATCTGCTCGTATAAAAGACTTGGAAATAAAATGTGTGAGCACATTTTAAACCTCATTCTGGACTGGTGAAATTAGACTCTAGCAATATTGAAGTTACCTGAAACAACTAAAGGCAAATGCCTTCTTTTATAAACCACCACAGCCTTGTCAGGTGCTGGTGAATTTCTCCAGTTCTCTTCTTCACTGGAAACAAGAATATGACTCAGCAGGAGGTCTGAATGCTTCCTCCAGTGCTTCCTTGGTTGGGTGCCTCAGATTTTTGCATTTCAACAATGTTGAGATTAGTGAATAAAACTTAACTGCTGTGTATGCAAAAGCACATTTTCACAGTAGTCCTGGGATTGCCTTTAATTTGATAATGTCTGTGCTGGTTCATTCCTGCCACAGCTCTTCTAGCACGCATTCAAAAGGGACTTGGAGTGAGCCAGACCAGAGGAGGAAAGTAATGTAGTGTTGGGGCTGGGATGTTTGCCCCCTTCTGCAGCAGCCAGCACTTGTATGTGGGCAGAATTGTGGATAGGGACTACTGTTTGTGAACAGAAGTCAGCCCCAAGGAGGGTGGAGGAAGGATTGCAACACCATAAGCACTCCTGATGCAATCTTTGAGCAGCTTAACTCTAGATTGGGAGTGAATCTGCTGCTGCCTTATGGCAGCTGAATGATGGAGACCACCATTCAGTTAGGCGTGATTTATTGGTGTTGCCATACCTTATTCACAGGATCACAGGGTGTTAGGGGTTGGAAGGGACCCAAGGAGATCATCAAGTCCTACCCCCCTGCCAGAACAGGATCTAGCACAGATCGCAGAGGAACACATCCAGACAGGCCTTGAAAGTCTCCAGAGAAGGAAAGTCCACAACCTCCTTAGGGAGCCTGTTCCAGTGCTCTGTATCCCTTACAGTAAAGAAATCCCCCCTTGTGTTGAGGTGGAACCTCCTGTGCTTCGGCTTACACCCATTGCTCCTGGTCCTATTACAGGCAGCAAGTGAGCAGAGCCTGTGTGTCCCCCAACCCCGACCAGCCCTCAGATATTTCTAAACATTTGTTAAATCCTCTCTCAGTCTTCTCTTTTCCAGACTAAAAAGTCCCAGGTCCCTCAGCCTCTTCTCATAAGGCATGCCCTCCAGTCCCCTCATTATTGCATCCCTGGGTTCCATCCTCTGAGGGAGCCCAGCCTGGACCTGATACCTGTTGTTCTCTCAGAAGGATGCTGGTATCTGTGTACTGGTTTGAACTAATTGGAGGATTTGAGTGAGAAAATTAGACTATAGGCCAAGAGAGGAAAACAGATGATGCTACTTCCCTCAGAGCTCTACTGAGAAAGGAAAAGAAAATGTTTTAAGAGTTGTAACCCAAATATAGATAAGTCAGAGTGCCTCAGGCCTCTCTGGGCTGTGGTTGCTCCTCTTGCATGGCTTCTTTGTCCCTACCTTTTGTAGCTGAATCTGAATAATTTCACTAACTTCTTTCCTGCTGCTAATCCCCCTGGTTGATCTACTTTTGCCTATCTGCTGCATCAACAGGTGGTGAGATAAAATTGGGGAAGAGGGAAAAGGTGGTAGGGGTGGTTAGGAAACCCCTCTTAGGGATTTTGATCTCTGGGAGGGCTGTGATGTTTCTGAATTACCTTTTCACTGTATATATCTGTAAATATCTGTTACACATTGTAAATATCTGCTTGTATATTGAGCATTGCTCTAAATATAGAGCTTCATTTATCAACTTCCAGCGGTTTTGAGTCCTAGCCTGGGTTATATCAAAGTGGAAGGTGGGGTCAGGTAACTGCAAAACCACCACAATCTGGCATGCAGATCACCTGTGAAGCATGACAGATGTGTTACACGTGAGTGAGAAGTGGAGGGAGAGCTGTCTAGGGTGGTACAACAAAGGCTATGTAAGCATTGCTCTGCTTGATCCAGAGGACTCTATGGCTGAGGATCCAAACTGGAGATCATAGAATCATAGAATGGTCTAGGTTGGAAGAGACCTCAAAGATCATCCAGTTCCAACCCCCCACCATAGGCAGAGACACCTCCCACTAGAACAGGTTGCTCAAGACCTCATTCAGCCTGGCCTTGAACACATCAAGGGAGGGGAGCAGCCACAACCTCCCTGGGCAACCTGTTCCAGTGCCTTGCCACCCTTACTGTGAAGAACTTCCTCCTAACATCCCGTTCAAATCTCCCCTCCACCAATTTGAACCCAGATGCCAGGTTGGAGGCACAAATAACTTCCTGTTTCCATTACCCTCCTAGCCCTGGCTGCTCCCTGCGTATCTGCCCTAAGCCTGAGGATCTGGCACTATGCAGTGAACTCTGTCATCTTGTATTGAATGGAAAAATCTGTTTGGGGGGCACATCCCATTTGGTAGGCGCTCAGCTAGCTGGTACCTATATGCTCTTTAGGATCTAGGCTCTTTGCTGCTGCTCAGAGGCAGGTGCTAGAGATTTGTTGGCTTTGGTGCAGGTGATGAGAAGGGAATGGGTTTCTTGGCCAGCATTTTTTCCCAGTGGGAGAAGTCCATGTCTGGGCATGAAGGCAGACAGCTGCCATGATCGCTTGCGTAGTTCCTGCATCGCTGCTATCTGAGCCGTGGATTGGAAGGCCTGGTAAAGTATTCCTGGTGGGAGAGGGGCTGGGAAAAAAAATGCACTCTGCTCCCTGAGCATCACAGGCAGCCATTGCCTAGCCAAGCGTAATGTGTGAGTCTGTGCAGGGAGACCGCAGGAGACATATTTTAAAGAGAACAAATATAGCATTGAAGTGAGTGAGCAAGAGAGTGAGAGACAGTGTATGGAGTGCATTAAAGTTAATAAAGCATTGCAGTAGTGGGGACTGCATTTCACTGTGAAGGAATCTAATTTAGTGACTCGTAATTGGAGGATAACAGTCCTGCTGGAATGAAGTTAGCTGTTCATTTTGCCAAACTCTCCAAGTCTCTTGGTTCTCCTTGTGAGCATCTCTCAGGAAGTGGATCCGTCAGAGAGTTTAGAATCGATTGGCGCTTCGCACCCGCGGTCCCTTTCAGCCTCCTAAGTGGATTTGGTTCCTCTAGTGCATATTTATTATCTGTTTTATTATCTGCTTATTTATGTGGTAATATCAAGGCAGGATGCATTCTCTCTGCTCAGCATGACAATGAGGGAGCAGGTGCTGAGCCTGTGTACTCTCCTGGGCAGGGCAAGATGGGAGCTGTTGTGCCTTCTCCCTGTGGGTCACTGGTAAGGCTGTTTTGTGAACCTCCAGCTTCACCAAAGCCTTGCCAGACTTGTCCTTGCTGCTGTGGTTTTCTGTTAATTCAATAGAGTCATGTGTAGCAGTGAACAGTATTGTGATAGTTTGGGAGTTAGCCACCCCTCCGCACATTTGAAATCACCCAGACTAGACTCAGCCAGGCTGGAAATTAAGGAATGAAGCTTTATATTCACAGCTTTGCACAATATTCAAGCAGATATTTACAATACATTACAAATGTTTACAGGTATATACATTAAAAAGGTAATACAGAAACACACTACCCCTCCCAGAGAGCAGAGTCCCCAAGAGGGGTTCCCAACCACCCTTCCACCTTCCCCCCACCCACCAAATTTGTTCCAAAATCTGCCTTATGTGTAAGGTGGATTAGGAGGATTGGCAAGGGAGGTTAGAAGCAGAATTGGTTGGTTCGGTTACACAAATCCAGCTTGAAGGCAAGGAGCGGGAGAGACCAACAGCCAGAGCTCAGACCAGAGTGACTGTCTCTCTTATCTATGTTTATGCCTTTGCTTCAGTACATCTCAGCAAACCTGTGAGTGAAGTAGACATCAATATTGTTTTTTTTCCACAGCCTATAACCTAATTTGTCTCATTAAAATATTACAGTTAACCTCAAACCACCACAAGTATGGAAAGGTCCTGTTCACAAGCCCCTAAGACCAGCAGTGTAGTGCAAAGAAGCACAGGGCTGATGTATTTATTCCAAGTGAGCCTGCCTGATGAGAGGTATAGTTATGGACATGAATAGCTAAGCAGGACATTTTGTGCTGAGGGGAAGTTTTCTTTAGTTTGAAATGTCTGAAATCTCCTGGAGAGACAGCAGCATGGTGTCGGATGAGCACACTGAACAATGCTGCTTCCCACAGGGGTGGTGAACAGACTGGGGTACACTGCTCTATTTTGTCCCTAGCTCAGGAGGGGTTCTGATATTCACACTGCACAGGTACTGCAGGGATTAATTTGTAGGGTTTGTAAAGCACCTTGAGGACAGAGTGCTGTGGAAATGCAAACTATTATTAAAAACTAGACTGAGCCGAGAAAAAGCTGGGAACAATCCCTCAGGGAACAGTCCCACTCAGGCAGGGGCTGGAGAGATGACCTCATCGGGTTTTTCCATCTCCACTGTTGTGATTATGAAATGAAGTGGCCAAGTTCATGGAGCAGATTGGTGTAACATCCCTGGCTGTCATAGCTAGGGGTGACTCTTTGTAAGCTCCATGGGTCTTTCTGCTTCTGGGCAAAAATAGCTGTCATATGGGCTTGGAGGAAATGTCTTGCCCACACTACAGAGATCCAGATTTGGCCATGACCACCGGGGAAATTTTGTGTTCCTTGCTTTTTAAAAAGAAATGAACTTTGTGTGGATGAAAGGCATCTGGCTTGCTGTACTGCGGGCTGGAGCTGGTGGTGTGCAGTAATAAGGAGCAACGGGTACACACTGGAACATAGAACACAGAAGGTTTCACTTCAACATGAGGAGAAACTTCTTTACAGTGAGGGTGGCAGAGCACTGGAACAGGCTGCCCAGAGAGGTTATGGAATTTCCTTTTCTGGAGACTTTCAAAACCCACCTGGGTGCAGTCCTGTGTGGACTCCCCTAGGTGAGCCTGCATCTGCAGGGGAGTTGGACTTGAGGATCTCTGGAGGTTCCTTCCAACCTCTAATGTTTTGTGATTCCATGTCCTGGTGGCAGAGAGGTTGTGTGCAATGGACACGCTCATACGCACGTATCCATTCCATGGCCTTGACCATTTGATCTCACTTTATTCTGGATGGGCTGTGCTGAGAAAGGAGAAGAGAGTCCTTCTTTGCCTGATCCTTTCAGCCTCCCTCACTGCCTGTACCTCCAGCAGAAGGTCGAAGTGATCTCAAGCACAAGTAATTCCTTTGTGTTGAGGGTAACCTCTTAGGCTTGGGCTTGACATAAGCAATTAGTTTCACAAAGACAGCCAATCGACCCTCAAAGGACGATTCTCTATCACTTTTGACTTGGGTGTCAGAGTGACATGGGACCTAAGAGATGACACAGTCCTGTCTTCTGCTGACAGCTGTTGTCTGAAGTGACTCCAAACTCTATGGTAGAGGCTGAACTGGTCTGACTCCCTCCCTCGACTTTAACAGATTGTGTATTCCTAAATGTAGCCAAAGGGCTAGGCAAGAAGGACTGGTGGGAAGGAAGGCTGGTGACTGAGGAAGGTCAATGGATATGCCTTGAAGGCTCAGTGCATGATTGATTGGCAGTTAATCACTTTGCCTTTTTCTTACTTTCCCTCTATTCCCTTTTTCCTTCCTCGTCCAGGGAGTGTAAGAGCCGAAGATGAGGCCGAGGGTGGAGTGCTCCTGTACAAGGTTTTGGCTGGTGCTGGCAGTCCTCGCTACAACAGGGAGCGGGGCCCACGCCCAGAAAAGCCACCCGAGCATTGGCATCGCCGTTATCCTGGTGGGGACCTCAGACGAAGTGGCCATCAAAGATGCCCACGAGAAAGATGACTTCCACCACCTTTCAGTGGTGCCTCGGGTGGAGCTGGTGGCCATGAATGAGACAGATCCCAAGAGCATCATCACTCGCATCTGTGACCTCATGTCAGACCGGAAGATTCAAGGGGTAGTATTCGCTGATGACACAGACCAGGAAGCCATTGCCCAGATCCTGGACTTCATTTCTGCCCAGACCCTCACTCCCATCCTGGGCATCCACGGAGGCTCCTCTATGATCATGGCAGATAAGGTAAATTTGAGTTTCCTTCTATTGCAGGCCTGGAGATTGAAACTTAAACCAGAAAGAAATATCTGATTCTGTGATCCTCAGGTATAGTCTCATGGGGCCAAAGGGTTGGGGGATTAAAGAGTCTCCGATTCAAAAAGAGATTGAAAGAGATGAATGTGTGTAGCACTGCTGAGAAGAGCCTATTAGTCATGTGGAGTTATCTGCAACAGAGAAAAAACGAGGAAGGGAAAAGAGCAGAAGAGAGCTGCAAAAGAATCAGCCCTTTTCTTTTCCCTTGGGAAGGGTAAAGAGCCTCTGACAATTGAGGGTTAGTTTGTTTAAAGGTTTCAGTTTTGCCTGTGTTTTACCATAGAAGAGCCATGGATGCTATCTTAGTTCTTTTTTTTTTTTTTTTTCCCCCTGCATGCAGCTGAGAGGACATTGTGGTATTTTCAGGGACATTTAATACAGCTCTTACATCTTAATTGGAAAATAATTGAATCTTTAATAAAGCCATCCTCTCTCAGAAGTGTTCATTAGCTTCTGAAGTTAAATAGGTGTTAGCTGTAGCAACTAACCAGTCCAAACCAGCCCAGCTGAAGCTTCCCTTTTTTCTCTGCACTACTTTATTCCTCCATATCATTGACATTTCACTGCTGTCCCAGGCCCCAGCCAGTCTTCTGGGGAATTACTGCACAAATGACCCTTCCCACTCCTGGTTTTGCTTAGGGCACAATGCAGAGGGAGAAGCATCTTTGGCCACCTGGTGACTCTCACCTTAGGGGAGCCTTCATGGGCTCCTCATACAAGCCTTCCTTCTGGAAGGATCAGGAAGCAGCAGCTCACTCCAGAGTGGCCTCTGTGCAGCTGAGGGCCAGCGGGCATACCCAAGAGAAGTGAGAAGTCCCTGCAGGTTCTGTGCCAGAGTCAGGGCCAAGACCTTTGTTAAGAAGACCCTCTCAACCACGTTTTGTGCATCACAAAGAACTAAACAGGGACATGAGCTGATAGCCTTTTACAGATCACTTTTAGGTGAATCTGAGACCTTTAACTAGTCAGAACTTGGTCTGATTAGACGAAGTGGGGCAATTACGTTGCCCACTGTGGCAGCCTTTCTGTGGAAAGAGATCTAGTGGACTGAGAAATTCAGGCACTTTCTCTTTTGTTTGCCTTGTAAATAAATAATCCAGTGCAGATGATCATAGGTGAGTAGATGGGAATAAATTAATCAAAAATTATTTTCTCAGTCTTTGACCCATAGTAATGGTTCAGTTGCCAATCGTAGAATAGGTTGGAAGTGACCTCAAAGATCATCCAGTTCCAACCCCCTGCCATAGGCAGGGACACCTCCCACTAGAACAGGTCACTCAAGACCTCATCCAGCCTGGCCTTGAAGACCTCCAGGGAGGGAGCAGCCACAACCTCCCTGGGTAGCCCATTCCAGTGTCTCACCATCCTCACTTGAAAGAATTTCTTCCTAACATCCCGTTTAAATCTCTCCTCTGCCAGTTTAAACCCATTAGCCCTCATCCTGTCATAACAAGACCTTGTGAACAGTCCCTCCCCAGCCCTCCTGTAGGTCTCCTTCAGATACTGGAAGGCTACTATAAGGTGTCCTCGAAGCCTTCTCTTCCCCAGGCTGAAAAGCCCCAACTCTCTCATCCTGTCCTCATAGCAGAGGTGCTGCAGCCCTCTGAGCATCTTTGTGGCCCTCCTCTGGACTCGCTCCAACAGTTCCATGTCCTTCTGCCTCTGAAGTATTCACTGAACAAAGTAATCATAGACCTTTTTTACCTTCTTTCTCCTTGAATTAGTTGCACACTTGGTAAAGTTATCCTGCCCCATTCTATCCCCCAGTAAGGCTTTTCTGTCTTGGAGGACAGACAGGCAACAGTGCTGCATCTCGATGCATGGTTATCGATGTCTGTGCAAAAGAGGCCTGAAGCATTCCTTGAGTGATGCATTGAACTCTTATGGTGGCATTGTTACATCCTCTTTGCACAAGCTTAAGTGGTACTGATGCCAGACCTCCTAAGCACTGGGGAAAAAGTCCTTGTGACTTTGAACGTGGCAGGCCGAATTCTGATTTCAGATTCCCGCAGTGTAAACCCAGCATAGCCTCATTGCCTTTGGCAGGATTAGATCAGCTTTGTCCCGCTGTAATTCAAAGAGAAATTTGGCCTGCTGAACTTTGCAGAGACTTTTCTTTCTGCCTGTCTCTAGCCTCTCCTTGGGAAGGCAGCATCTCCTATGACTGCCCTCTGTGTCCCACTGGCTGGCTTCTGAAGAGCGTTCTGGCAGGCAGGCAGCCCATGGGGAGCTCAAAGGTGGAAGCCTTGTGAATGGAGACCTCTGTTTTCTCAAATCCTCCTCCTTTTTTTCCCCCCTCTCAGTTTTGGAGGCAGAAGAAACAGGTTATGTACAAAGATCTGCAGTTGTAGGAAAGGCCAGGATTTCTTTCAAACATGAACTGAAATGGCTGACCTTTACAGCTTCTGACTCACAGGTGCATAATCTTTAACAGATAATATTTATTTGATGAATTGAATGAAAATATAGTAAAGAGTAAATACATTGATAGTCTGTAAAAAATACCCAACTCAGACTGCTAAGTCCTTTATAAATAAATAAATTTATTTTCCACAGAGGGCCTTGACAGAGGCTCTGCTTTTAGTGACTTAGAGAATCACAGAATCGTTTGGGTTGGAAGGGACCTTAAAGATGATCTAGTTCCAACCCCCATGCCACGGGGACACCTTCCACTAGACTAAGTTGTTCAAGGACTTGCCCTTCCTGAGACACTTCCAAGGAAGAGGCATCCACAACCACCCTGGGCAACCTGTTCCAGTGTCTTACCACTCTCACTGTGAAGAATCTCTTTCTAATATCCAGTCTAAATCTACCCTTTTCAAGCTTCAATTAATTTCCTCTTGTCCTATCACTATGAGCCCTTGTAAAAGGCTCTTCCCAGCTTATTTGTAGCCCCTCTACATCTACTGGAAGTCTGCCCTAAGGTCTGCTGAGAGCCTTCTTTTCTCCAGGCTGAACAGCCCCAGCTTTCCCAGCCTGTCTCCATAGTGGAGATGCTCCAGCTCTCTGATCATCCTTGTGGTCACCCTCTGGATCTGCTCCAACAGTTTGATGTTCTTGTCACATTCCTTGCTGATAAATTTGTGTGGCTGGGGTTTGATCCTGCAGGCGTGGATTGCTTCTTTCAGCACCCCTCTCAACACCCATAGCAGTCAGCTGAGATCGAACCGGCTCAGCAATTCACAGGTTCAGACCTGTGCTTACAGCTTTGGTACGCTCCCTGTGCATTTGTGATCAGCAGCACCAGTGCAAAGCCAAAGAATGCTGCAAAACACTAATGCCTTGGTGTGACTGACAAGTCACTTCTTCTCTGGATGTGAAAGGAAAAAAAAAAAAAAAAAAAACCCAACCTCCTCAGTTCAACCACCTTCCCCAGAGTAGCCTGTGAAATTCTGTTTCACCTTCAATGAGGATTTAATAAGTGTGTCTAGGAGGAAATTTAGGTCCATGTGTAAAAAAGGCTTTGTAATATACTGTGAAGGTGGTAAATTGAGACACTGAAAGGGCAGGAAAAATAAGATTAAAAAAAAAATTATAACAAGCCTGAATAATTTCACCCCCCTCTGCCCTCCCTGTTTATATAGACAGAAATGTTGTATAATGTGCTCCACAGGCTGGCTTCATCTCAGTTAATCATCTCAGTTAACATTCATTTGGAAGCTTGCTACCTGCCAGCTGGAGGTCTAGGCATCAGTACAATCATTAGGGAAGGAGGCAGCTCCTGAGGACAGTTCACCCCACCCGTTCAGGGTGAAGTGAGCAAAGCTGGAGGTGGGGAGATTCAGACTGGACGTGAGGAGTAAGTTCTTCACCATGAGAGTGGTGAGGCCCTGGAATGGGTTGCCCAGGGGGTTGGTTGGGTCCACTTCCCTGGAGGGGTTTAAGGCCAGGCTGGATGAGGCTGTGGCCAGCCTGATGTAGGGTAGGGTGTCCCTGGGCATGGCAGGGGGTTTGGAACTAGATGAACCTTGTGGTCCCTTCCAACTCTGACTGATTCTATGATTCTAAATGCCTGTGGGACAGTCCTGTGTCCCCTTGCTGACTGCTGAAGATGGTTATATCCTGACTTGCTTGTGATGCCTCCAGATAAATGCAATGAAACCTGCCCTAGGTATAAATAGCAGGTGGAGGTATGTTGCTGAATGCGTAACATCTGGATTTCCTGATTGTTTTGTTCAAACTTCTGCTCTTTAACACTGCATTTGCTTAGGTTTTGTAGATAATGTTTGTGTTTTCTTGATTTCCCCTGCATTATGCCTTTTTTCCTCTGAAAAATATGTATACTAGAGTCTGCATATGCTTTTGCTGTTTCTTTCCTCGGGTTTTCATCTCTCAAAGCACACCTGTTCAGCTGTTACAGAGTGCTACACTTAATCTCTGCCTAATTTGGCACCAGAAGAAAATGACCAGATGATCTGAGTGCACACTGTGATCTGGGTTTAGTTCCAGGAAAACGGTGAAGCATAGACAGGATGTGCCTCACCCGAGCTCTGGAGAGACCACTCTGCCAAGGGAGAGCCTTGTCACAGTTAGTTCACTTCCTTTAGTCCCTGCTCAATGTGCCAGCAGTGGCACCAACTGCAGCAGTCATTTTTTCAGTTTGGTGATCTATGAGTGATGCCTAGGAAGGGGGGGAGTCCAATATCACCTTCAGAGGCATTGAATGCACCCTCAGCAAGTTTGCTGATGACAGCAAACTGTGTGGTGAAGCAGATATGCTGGAGGACAGAGTTGCCATCCAGAGGGACCTGGACAGGCTGGAGAGGTGGGCACAAGCCAACCTCATGAGGTTCAATGAGACCAAGTGCAAGGTCCTGCATCTAGGTCGAGGCAATCCCAAGCACAAATGCAGGCTGGGCAGTGAGTGGCTGGAGAGCTGCCCTGAGGAGAGGGACTTGGGGGTGCTGATGGAGGAGAAGCTCAACATGAGCCAGCAGTGTGCACTTGCAGCCCAGAAAGCCAACCAGAGCCTGGGCTGCATCAGGAGAAGTGTGGCCAGCAGGTCAGGGAAGGTGATTCTCCTCCTTCTACTCTGCCCTGGAGAGACCCTACCTGGAGTACTGCATCCAGTTGTGGAGCCCCTATTAAAGAGGGATGTGGACATGCTGGAATGTGTCCAGAGAAGGGCCACAAGGATGCTCAAAGGGCTGGAACACCTCTGCTATGAGGACAGACTGAAAGAGTTGGGTCTGGAGAAGAGGAGGCTCTGAGGTGACCTTCTTGTGGCCTTCCAGTACCTGAAGGGGGCCACAAGAACTAGATGGGGGGGTTGGAACTAGATGATCCTTTTGGTGCCTTTCAACTCTGACTGATTCTATGATTCTATCTTCTCTCAGAGGAGCAAGCCCTATAGCTGCGGGGCAGGTGGAGAAGATTGTTCACACTGTTTCAGCCCTACAAGGAGGCACTTGGTCCTTGGTTTTGTCTTAAGACCTTGAAAAGGGACTAGGATGATATCATCATCTCTCCTGGACCTCTGATGAAAAAGGGAATAACGTAGATCACTGATGATCTGTGTTTAGTCTGCAATAAATGAGATGGAGAAGGAAGAAATGTGCACTACCACTAATGCTAAGTCTTTGTGGTCCAGGAACTTTGCTCATGGAAGTTTTCTGGTCTCTTCAGTTTGCCTGAAGTTGCTGCAGTGACATTTTATTTTATAGCTTTGTGGTGCCTGATCTTAAAGTGGTGTGGTCCAGAGGACTGCAGTGCACTTGTGACCGGTCAGCAAATCTGATCCCATTTTAGTGTTTAAAATAATTTCTCCTTTCTGCCCAGTTGTTTTGAAATCAGAAATGAAATCCTATCACATTCTGGAAATAGCTGCTGGATGAGGATGTTCTGTGTCAGGAGACTGGTGGTGGGAGGAAACCTTCAAGGCTACAAAACAAACTTCAGCTCAGATGAGCACGTGAACCTCTATCTTGTGTTTGCAGACCTGAGACTGGAAATCTGGACTGGGCTTTTCTTCATCAGATTTTCAATATTACCTCAAATCACTTCTGTGCAGAAGTGGGAGGTAAAGGAGCAGTCACAGCAAAGGAAATAACAATGTACATTTATAGGCACCTTAAAGAGAAAATTGTTGTTCAGATTTAGGACACTTACTGTGCTTGGAAAGATTTAGCTTCTTGCCTAAAAAATGACCACATCGTTTGGCTGACAGGTCTGTTTTGTAATAAGAGACTATTTTATTCTTTAAAGTAACAACAACAGCAAAAGTCTAGATGGTAATAATGAAAAAGGAGAAAGTGAGAGCAGGAAATGTCTTGGGTTGTCTTATAACAGAGCTGGTGACCATAATTTTTGGTGGAGCTGCCCCTTGCTGTTTGTCCACGGCCACATTAGTTTGTCAAATCTTCTCGATGGTTCAGCTTTATAGCAACACAATGGTGCACAGGCAGGAAAAAAAATCTGTTTGAAAAGGAGGGTGATTATGTTTTCCAAGCTGAAAAGCATCCTCTTCTATCTCTGTATCCCTTGCTATTTTCTCCAGGGCTTGCTCACCAGGGTGTCCAGACTGACAGAAGTGAAATGATGGGAAAGAAGGATCTGTTAAATTGGGCTGTGCCTGCAATAAAATCGGTATAAGATCCACATGAAATTAACCTGAGATCTAAAAACTGTGACTTCTTCTAGGTCAGATTCCACACACAGCATAGAACTGATTTTTCTGCTACTTGATTCTCTCCCTTGCTCTTTTTACCCCGTTCATGCCAGAGCTGCAATCCCTCCTTCACCTTTCCATCCCCACTTCATAAATCTCTGTTGCTTGCATTTTGCTTTCTATCAGGGTTTCCCAGACATGTTGTGCCTCTCTCTTTCAATGCTGAAAGTTGCTGTGATTGCTCCATGCCAGGGCCACTCTGCTGCAGCAACAGTATTTGTTGGTATTTTGGTGGGGAGCAAGTCCAAACTTGGACAATAGGTATGAAGCATCAGGGAAGAAAATTAGCTACTAGTCAGGCTGCAGTGAAGTGATGCTGCAGGTACAGGGAAGCCAAAACTAGATGAATAAGTTGAGCACCTAGATACACATTAAACCAGGACAAAGTGAAAGACACTGGGACAGTGCTGCTAAAAGCAGAACATCTGTAATTAAAAGCAAAGCACTTTTACTCTCAGGTTTCCAAAGGTTAAATAAGAGAGTTGCATGGGGAATGCAAACCTCATTTTTTTGGATGTAAATCTGTTTCATTTCCATTAGGGATGACAGCTGAAATAAGTTTTAGAGCCCTTGTGTGAAGGAAATCCAGTTTAAAAAAAACAAAACCCACAACAACAAATAAGAAAACAAAAACCCCAGAATGAAATGAAACAACCAAACCAACAAAAAAAACCCCAAAAAACCCACTTCCCTTTGAATGGATTGTATGAACAAAAGTGAAATAAATTCCAATCAAAATCCTGCTTGGAAGGAGTGAAAGAAAAAGACAAATTTTGTTCTGCAAACATTGAAAGAGCATGGTTCAATGTTGGTAGAAGATTTCCATCCCTCTTTTTTCCCTCCAAAGCAAAATCCTATGCTGTTCCCAAAGCATTTGCATTCCTCTGACACTGCAGGTGATTATAGTAATAGTTTAAATGTTTCTTAGATTAGCCTACTGATTAGCAAAGATGAGTTTGATTAAAAAAAAAGAAAATCAAGTCAAATCAAAACCCAGCCTTTTCTCCTCAAACTTTTAATAATTTTATCAAGGACACGATGAATATGCTTCCTTTGGTCTTGGTACTAAGTTTCCTTTTGCTGCCAAACAAAAGCTCTGTGTAGCTGACAAGTAATGAACTAAATAATCCTGCGCCCTCAAACTACAAATCTGCTGCAAAAGTTGGGGAGGGAGGAGAAAGGTAGGTCACAGAGATACATAAAATAAAAGCCTGTGTTGTATGGCGATGCTGTTTTCCCCCTTAGGTATGCACAGGTATTAGCAGCAGCCCAGGTGGATCTGTAGTTGAAGTTTACATNTTTTTTTTTTTTTTTTTTTTTTTTTCCCCCATATAAAGAAATGGGAACGTAGGTAGAGTGTTTCTGTGGAGCTTAATTAACATCTGTGTATTTCACCAGAGCAATTTTTTACTACTTTACAAATAAATTACAGCACTTAAAATCCCTCAGATATTAGGAAACCTGGAAATGAACTTTTAAGAGCTTTAACCTCTCCCCAGGGCCATTAATCCTTCAATGTTAACTCTCATTTTCTAAACAAGAGCTCAAGTGCTCTTGTCAATACTATTTCAGTGGATTAAAAAAAAAAAAAAGACTTTTCAAAGGCATTAATTGCTTGTTTTATTAAATATTTTTTAACAACAGGCTGTTTTAGGAAAATGTTAACGTTTTCCTCTATTTTATCTCCCATCTGCTTAGAAAGAGCTCCATTTCAAGGCCTTCACCTATTTTTTTTTTGAGCATTGTTTTCAACAGTCACAAGACAGAAATATGGAAGGGTTCTGCTGTTGTAGTTGTGGGGTTTTTTTCCCACTTAAAAAAGCAATGAGTAATCCCCCCCAAAAAGAGCTTATGGAAATGGAGCTTCCTCTGAAATATCCCCATCACTTTTGGGCCCCTAATAATTTCTACTGGATGTACTTCATAGCAGCATTAAAGCTATGGGAAAAGCAGAGCCTTGGGCACTTCAAACCTTGAAGGCACCATCTGAGCTGGAGTGTACAATGCTGAGGAGGATAAAACACAGAGAGGTCCTGGTGAGGCTCACAACCTGCCAAGGTGCCACTTGCTTCTGAGCAGTGGAAGTGGCGGAGCAGGGGTAGGGTGCTGAAGGGGAAGAGGGCTGCAGAGAGGCATGGATGCCTTCCCTAGGCAGAACTTGTCCCAGACAGCAAACTCCAAGCAAACATGAAGTCTGATTCCTTTACATCAGCCTTTTGTTGCTATTTATAAGCTGCTTTATTTTGGGTCATAGAATTCTTCTTGCAGGAGTACCGAGCGTTAGTTTTCTTCTGTTGTTATAGTGATGCTTTCTTTTGAGTGACAGAAGACCTTTCCTTACCTAGCTCTGAAGACAACCATTGCAACCTACCTGAGAGCAAAAATAATCTGAATTCTCCTCTTACCTACTAATATTTAAATGCTGTGTTGCCATTGTCTACCTGGAAATAGAAGTATTGAAACAATTAGGGAGCAGCCCTGGGGAAAAGGACCTGGGGGGTCTGGGCTGATAAAAAGCTCAACATGAGCTGCAGTGTGAGTACAGCCCAGACAACAACTGTGTGCTGGGCTGCAGCAAGAGCAGTATGGCCAGCAGGGCAAGGGAGGGGATTCTCCCCCTTTACTCTGCTCTTGTAAGACCCCACCTGGAGTACTGTGTGCAGTTCTGGAGCCCCCAACGTAAGAAGGACATGGAACTGTTTAAGGCTGTCCAGAGGAGGGCCACAAAGATGAGCAGAGGGCTGGAACACCTCTGCTACGAGGACAGGCTGAGAGAGTTGGGGCTTTTCAGCCTGGAGAAGAGAGGCTTTGAGGAGACCTTATAGTGGCCTTCCAGTATCTGAAGGGGGCCTACAGGAGGGCTGGGGAGGGACTATTCACAAAGTCTTGTAATGACAGGACGAGGGGGAATGGATTTAAACTGGCAGAGGGGAGGTTGAAACAGGATGTTAGGAGGAGGTTCTTTCCAGTGAGGGTGGTGAGACACTGGAACAGGTTGCTCAGGGAGGCTGTGGCTGCTCCCTCCCTGGAGGTGTTCAAGGCCAGGCTGGGTGAGGTCTTGAGTGACCTGTTCTAGTGGGAGGTGTCCCTGCCTATGGCAGAGGGTTGGAACTGGATGATCTTTGAGGTCCCTTCCAACCTAAACCATTCTATGGTTCTGTGATTCGTGAGGAAAACTTCTATCCAAGGAAGGAGGCAGAACAAGTTGAAAGCTTGTGGGTAAGAATTAAGAGATGTGGAAAGGGAGGTGAAATTGTCGTATGTATCTACTATAGACCACCAAACCAAGATGCTGATGAGGCCTTCTACAGTTAACTGGAGTTAGCCTCTAGAGCAAACTCCTTGGTACTCATAGGTGACTTCTGTCACCCTGATCTTTGCTGGGAAGCTGACACAGCCAGGCACAGTCAGTCCAAAGGCCCTTTCAGTGTAGGGTGTAGGGTCATAGATTGGGCTTGGTGATCCTGAAGGTCTTTTCCAACCAGGATGTTTCTGTGATTCTGTGAAAAGGTTGATTTCCACCCAGCTCGGAAGCTCACACAGCCAGGCATTTGTGACAAAGTTATTTCCTGCTAGATTTGTAACCTTGATTTTCACACTGAGGATGTTTAAGTAGATCTCCAAATCTGCAAGCACTTATCTCGAGAAAAATCTAGGAGCTTGATGAAATCTGACCCAAAGTTATTTATAATCATTATTGTAACCCCTTTCTTCAAAATAAAAAGCCCAACACAAAAGTATTAAATCAATTTGTGCCATCCCCAGCCGGACAAGGAGATTAGTTTCTTCATTCTGGAGCAGGCAGCCCTTTTATTACAACCCCAAGCGGTTACTTGTCTCACAAAATCTAAATTAATTACACTCAAATTTGTCCCTACCCTAAACTGGCCTCAAAATGAAATTGAAAACACTGAGTGTGAAATTGCCCGATGCTGCTGCTTTAGATCTGCGTGTCATTCCCCAGTAACCGCGGGACAAGCAGAAACAATTCTTTCCAGGGAATCTCTTCTTCTTCCCTTTGACTTTTATTTGCCTCATTAAACAAGTTTGGAGGGGATGGATTATGAAGGGAGTTAAGGGAATTACATATACACAGGCTGGGGAAAAAAAAAAGCCAACAAAACAAACAAACAAACAAACAAACCCCCAAACACCCCACCACCAACAAACCAGAGTGGAGAAAAAGATACAGTTGTGGCCTGTGACTCTGTTAAGGGACTGGAGGAACTGGTGTGTGAGGAAGGAGTGAAACAGGTCTGTGTGAGTGGTGTAGCTATGTGAGTGGTGTAGCTGTGTGAAGAAAGAATGAAACAGCTCTGTGTGAGTGGTGTAGCTATGTGAGGAAAGAGGGAAACAGCTCTGAGTGAGTGGTGTAGCTAGGTGAAGAAAGAGTGAAACAGCTCTGTGCGAGTGGTGTAGCTATGTGAGGAAAGAGGGAAACAGCTCTGAGTGAGTGGTGTAGCTAGGTGAAGAAAGAGTGAAACAGCTCTGTGCGAGTGGTGTAGCTATGTGAGGAAAGAGGGAAACAGCTCTGAGTGAGTGGTGTAGCTAGGTGAAGAAAGAGTGAAACAGCTCTGTGCGAGTGGTGTAGCTATGTGAGGAAAGAGGGAAACAGCTCTGAGTGAGTGGTGTAGCTAGGTGAAGAAAGAGTGAAACAGCTCTGTGCGAGTGGTGTAGCTATGTGAGGAAAGAGGGAAACAGCTCTGAGTGAGTGGTGTAGCTAGGTGAAGAAAGAGTGAAACAGCTCTGTGCGAGTGGTGTAGCTATGTGAGGAAAGAGGGAAACAGCTCTGAGTGAGTGGTGTAGCTAGGTGAAGAAAGAGTGAAACAGCTCTGTGCGAGTGGTGTAGCTATGTGAGGAAAGAGGGAAACAGCTCTGAGTGAGTGGTGTAGCTAGGTGAAGAAAGAGTGAAACAGCTCTGTGCGAGTGGTGTAGCTATGTGAGGAAAGAGGGAAACAGCTCTGAGTGAGTGGTGTAGCTAGGTGAAGAAAGAGTGAAACAGCTCTGTGCGAGTGGTGTAGCTATGTGAGGAAAGAGGGAAACAGCTCTGAGTGAGTGGTGTAGCTAGGTGAAGAAAGAGTGAAACAGCTCTGTGCGAGTGGTGTAGCTATGTGAGGAAAGAGGGAAACAGCTCTGAGTGAGTGGTGTAGCTAGGTGAAGAAAGAGTGAAACAGCTCTGTGCGAGTGGTGTAGCTATGTGAGGAAAGAGGGAAACAGCTCTGAGTGAGTGGTGTAGCTATGTGAAGAAAGAGTGAAATAACTGTGTGAGTGGTGTAGCTATGTGAGGAAAGAGTGAAACAGCTCTGAGTGAGTGATGTAGCTATGCGAAGAAAGAGTGAAATAACCCTGTGTGAGTGGTGTAGCTATGTGAGGAAAGAGTGAAACAGCTCTGAGTGAGTGGTGTAGCTATGTAAAGAAAGAGTGATACAGCTCTGTGTGAGTGGTGTAGCTATGTGAAGAAAGAGTGAAACATCTCTGTGTGAGTGGTGTAAGTTGGTTAAACAATGAGTCAGGGTATGGTTTGTACATGCAGTGAGTAGTGGTAGACTGAGTAGAGAAAATAGTGCTGGGTGCGTCTGACAAAAGTAGGAGCTCAGGATAAAGCTGAGAAAAAATATTAGATGGAAACGGTCAGGGGTTTGGGACACCTCTGCTACAAGACAAGCTAAGGGAGCTGGAGTTGTTCAGCCTGAAGAAGAAGAGGCTCTGGGGAGACCTAATTCCAGCCTTCCAGTACCTGAAGGGGTCCTACAAGAAGGCTGGAGAGAGGCTGCTTACAAAGGCCTGTGGTGATAGGACGAGGGGCAATGGCTTCAAACTAGAGAAGAGCAGATTTAGATTGGATGTTAGAAACAAGTTCTTTACCATGAATGTAATGGAACACTGGAATAGGTTGCCCAGGGAGGTGGTTGGGACCTCATCCCTGGAAATATGAAAGGTGAGGCTTGACAGGACTCTGGGCAACCTGATCTAGTTGAGGATACCCTGCAGAAGGGTCTGGACTAGTTGACCTTTGGAGGTAACTTCCAATCCAGACCATCCTATGATTCTATGACAATAAATGTCAGGTGACAGTATTAAATGATGTGTTTGTGTATCAAGAGAAAATCCAGCCACTGCGTTTTGTTAGGATATGCTCAGGTCTCTTTAGGGAAGTGAATGGAAACTGTGTTGCTTCAGCTGTTTTCCAGCAAAACTGAACCAAGCAGTGGAGAACGTGTTAGATACCTAGAACGGAGGAGGAAGAGGATGAACAAGATGAGAGGTTCATAGATTCATAGAATACAAGGTTTGAAGGGACCTCAAGGACCATCTAGTCTAACCTTTCAGGGTAAGAATATAGTTTAAATGAGATGGCCTAGCACCCTGCCAAGCTGGGCCCTGAAACTGTCTGATGTAGAGGAAACCACCTCCTCCCTAGGGAGTTTATTCCAATGTCGAATAGTTCAAATGGTGAAAAATGTTTTTCTGGCATTCAGTTCAAATCTTCCCAGTAGCAACTTGTATCCACAACCCCTTCCTCGTCTTTACCATGGGACTCTTTGTAAAAAGGGAGTCGGGTAGGGAAAATTTTGCTGAATCTAGGAACCTAGGAAGGAAAAAAAAAAAAAAGGAAGGAGCTTGTTCTGAGAGCGACTTAAACCCCCAACCCGTAAATTCTCTGTTGAGGCAATACTTTTCTGTGCTTTTGCAGTATCTTCTGGCTGTTTATCTACAAGGTATCTGCTATCTGGCATTGGATGTGGCACATGGTGGCATGGTTTAGCTGATGTCGTGGTGTTAGGTCGTAGGCTGGACTTGATGACCTCAGAGGTATTTTCCAGCCTTAATGACTCTGTGATATTAATGATAAATGGAAGTTTCATAGGAAGAGATGAAGCAGACATGGAGAATCTGAGGATGGACAGGGCAAAAATCCAAAAAGGCAGGCACACGTAATGAGAAGGTTTGATCTGAAGCATGCCAGTGGAATGGAAGAGGCTTCATAGACCCAAGTCCTCACTGCAGCTCTGCTGTAAAACCTGCCTATAAGATAGTTGCTCAACTTCTGCCTACAACAGTTGCCCTTTGCAAGAAGACTCTTAACAGCGTTTTTGTGAAGTGCTTTGAGCTGTACAGAAGGCAAAGGCTACCTAATTGCTAGGGAGCAATTAATGGGTTTTTCTAGCTGAAGTAAATACAATGCTTGATATGAAAATCTGAACTCCAGGAGGAGAGGCTGCAACCCCCATTAGAGGTGGCTGAATAGCTGCGGCATGCAGGAGAACATTATTGTATGCAAGGCTGATAGTACTGCCTATTGTAAGCTTGCCCAGTGTTCCTCATTATAAGAGCCTCTTGGGACTTCCCTGTAACTTTGCCAGAGGATGACTATTGGAGCAAAATTTCCTATTCCAGGTGTATGCCTCAAGCTGATTGATTTATTTAACTATTTATTTGGAAAATAAAGCAGCTTTCTCTGAAGCGGTGGCACAGGAAGGGGTGTGATTTACACATGTTGCCAAGTGCTGGAATGTTTTCCCCCAGAGGTTCTGCCTGACCATCAGAAGTCCTTAGAGCAAGGGCAGAGGGCTGGAATGAATGTTTTGCAGGGGAGGACGTTAAACCAGGTGTATGCTGCTGCTGCATAGGTTGCATCAGATTTGGTTCTGTTAAAAGCTTGAGAAACTGTGTATGTGCAGCAGAGACTCTGTAGGTGTTTGCCACCTATCATGAAAAGAACTTGTCCTTGCAAACTGTGTTTCAAAACACCTAGACCTGGGGCTACACAGGCAGTGCTGGGCCCGGAGCTGTCTTGTGGGGTCCTGGTGAGATCCAGCCAGAAAAAATGTGCTGTGCAGCACAGGATCTGTGCTCATAGGTGAGGTGGTATGCAGGTTGTGATGAGGGGCCAGTGCACAGTGGGATCATTTGAAAGAGATCTTGAACCAAGGAAATGGAGTGGGGGCTGGAAAAAAGTGGGAAACAGGAGATGGAGGTGGGAAAGGAGAGGAAAGAGGAAGAGAAGTGTTTGCCCAGGTGATGCTGCATGTACAGGTGACATTAGAATCGTAGAATCAGTCAGAGTTGGAAGGGACCACAAGGATCATTTAGTTCCAACCCCCCTGCTGTGGGCAGGGAACATTGCTTGCCTTGCTTGGGAGCAAGAACCGGGGAGTGGGGTGTGGCAGAAGTGCTCAGTTAATGAGATATGGAGTGGGAAAGGAGAGTGAACAACCTGTCAGGTGGAAATTTCATGAAGGGAGTAGGCCTGTGCTGAGGTAGGGCAGTGGGACCAGGCAATAAAGCTTTCCCTGTGAGCAATTCTTCTCTTTCCAGTCAGACAGAAATGTTCTCTCCCTGCTCTGCACTGAGCTACAAAGGGAGTCACAGATGGCTGCTGGGGTTGGGGGGGACAAGACACTGTCATCAGTGCTTCTCCCTGGGGGAAGACCAATGGGATTTCCAAAGCATGCCTGAGGCTGACTCGGCTGTGCCCCTCCTTAGCCAGCACACCCTGCTCAGTGGCCCCAGGCCTGCTGTGAAGAGGAAAAGCTCCTGGGAGGAGGAGGCAGGCTTCTCACAGTCTGCCAGCTGCCTGGCTTGGGGCCAGCATGGGCACTGTCAAGCCTCTGTACTGGAAGAGGCAGACAGAAGCCATCAGGAGGATGACCTATGATGGCTCCTCTGGGTGCGTCCTTGCTCCCACCTGGGCACTTGCTTTGCTGCTTGCTTTCTGTGGCAGTAGAGCTGTGTCCTTACCCATGTGGCTCACTGCAGCAGTACAGAGGTGTGGGATGAAGAGCTACATGGCATGGCCCTGCTATGGGGCTGGGCAGCATGTCCAGCAGGCTGCAAGGCTTGCTGAGTCGCAAATCCTGCTCCTCCCCTGCCACCCTTCCCCTCTTCATCCTTCTCCTGCTTCCCACCCTCTCCCATCTGTCACTCTACCCATTTCTTAATTGTTGTTTGCACTGTGCTTTCAAAATGCAATGTTCTGTATGTGTTAAGTGTTTTTATTATTATTATTATTATTTCTCCTTTTTCATTTGCATCGCTCACCCTCTTTTCTCTTGCTATTGTGACTTCCAGAGAGAACTGTGTGGGCTTACATTATTTATAGCTGTGTGAGAGTAATTACAGAAATGATTTAATTACTCAGTTAATGCTATTCTCCACATCACCAGCTTGACAAGCTGGTGATCCTCTCGCTGCAACCAAACACACAGCCTAGCATTTTCTCTACCATTCTAGGCACAAGCAGTTAAGGAGAGGAGAAGCTTGGGGAAAGGTTTTTAACAGCCTCGCACATTGCTGGTTACTCCTCCTGGGCTAAGGGATGAGGCTACTGAGATTGCAAAGACCTGGCTAGGGACAATGCATGATGCCACCTCAGCTGAAGCAGGGTGAGGGTGTAGTGTGAGGTGAGGGTTCATAGCTCCTAGCTGCTAGGAGGGCACCCTCCAACACGAACCTACTCGAGCTGAAGTTTCAATGTTTGGTGTGCTGCATTCACCAGCTTTTCTTTATCAAAGGTCAGAGATGTGGGAGGATTTTGTTGTCTCAACTTCTATTTTAAATCTATCAAATCATAGGGTTCATGCAGCCTGCAAGGGACTGAGTACAAGGTAAAATTGCCGTCACCAGAAATATTCTTCCTTGCAAGTGCCTGCAAGGACCCTCTTGAACTAAATGACCTTTCCTTACCAAAGGGAGTAGCCTACTTTTGCTGAGACTTCTCCTGTTGGAAGTATGTTGTTACCATCCCTTCCAGCTGACAAGGGCTAGTGGTGAGCAGGGAACCTTCTATTGCTAGTGCAGTATGGAAGGAGATTGAGGGAGTACATACTGGCCTTAAGGGAATGCACTGAGCCAATGGTTACCTTTATCTTTTAGTTATCTGCTACAGACACTTACTAATCCTTCC
>VWZI01006226.1:611725-627120 GCA_013396835.1 Psilopogon haemacephalus | reverse complement strand
ACAACAAAAAAACAACCCAAACACCAAACAACACCTGGTGAGCTCAGGAGAAGTGTAAGGAAGACAATCCTCTTCTGGAGATATTGTAGATAAAAAGGAAGGGTCAATGGATTCTTAACAAAGGAGACAGTCACTTGAGAAGTGGAGAGGGAGGCTCTTGTTGGATGATGGTGCATTGTCGGATAATGGTGTATGGAGAGAGCATCTCTCAGAAGTGCCTGCCTTCCCTAGCTCCAAGCTGCCTGCCTGCATTTGGGCTCCTTCATGGCCTGGGCTGTGGGCCAGGCTCAGCCTGTTCCTCGCCATGGCAGAGCTGGGTGGGTGGTGGGAGGGTTAGGAACAGGTGGCATCAGGGCTGGTGGAGCAGAGCACCTTTTCCGTGTGGCACTGCCTGACAAGCTGTCAGGCACAAGACACCTGGTATCTGAATGGGCTCTGCCAGCCTCCCAGGAAGCTATGGCAGTCGAGTAAGTAGGCTAAAGTGGTTTGAGTGTAAACAGTGATTATAGGTGCTTTTTTATCTTTTTTTTTTTTTTTTTTTTTTTTTTTTTCCCCTTGGCATCTAATATNTTTTTTTTTTTTTTTTTTTTTTTTTTTTTTTTTTTTTCCCCTTGGCATCTAATATGAGAGAGATTAAGGCAGCCCAAATTTTCAAAAGTGCTGGGCATCTCCACTTTCTGAAAGCTGGACCTTTTATATTGTGTCTCTGAATAGACACCCAGAATCCCTCACTGATTTTGCAAGTCCACACTAGAGGCTTTTCTTCCCCCTCCAAATCTGGCACACTTGAAAGTGCATTTTATGACCTGACATTGAAGCAACTTGTTGAGAAGACAGAGTGAGTGGAATGGTGATGGAACAAGTAATTTTGTCATCTCCCAAATGAATGAATCCTGTTTTCAGTGGATTCACATCTCATGGTTAATTGACTCTTTAACTGAACTATATACTAAGACTGTAATGTGAATTCAGTCCTTAGTAACCAGAGGGTTCATAGAGCTGAACTAATTTTTCCCTCAATGGTGAGGACTGGGGGCACGAAAAGATCTCATTTCTCCACTCCCTGCCTTCTTTCAACTAGGAGATGTCAAAGTGGGTTTGCCTATAGCAGCTTTGTTTTTTCAGGAGTTGGCTACACCTTGTCCCTACAATAATCCCCATTCTCTGTGGATCCTATTGCTTTTCTCCCAGTTTCCACTGTGTCATTTATACACACTGGCTGGGCAAAAGCAAGATGTACTGTGGTGCCCTGGGGGTTCTGTGTATAAGGGCTGCCCACCACAGGCATGCTGCCAGGTCAGGATGAAATTTATTTGATTGCCTAGTGAGCCTTTGCCTGTGAGTGGGTGAATCATACACACTGCTGTGGGGCCAGACAAAGGCTTTGGGACTGCGTGCAGTTGCGGGCTGTATTTTGTACAGCACCGTAAGGATTTATTTCTACTTAAGTCCTCTACTCCTTTGTCAAATCAGGTGGAAATTGGCCAGCAGGTTCAAGAGTTACGGGGAAGCCTGACTCACATACTCACAAACACGCAAACACAGAATCACAGAACCACAGAATCCAGAATTAACCAGGTTGGAAAAGAGCTTTGAGATCATCGAGTCCAACCTAACACCTTCTAATCAACTAAACCATGGCACCAAGTGCCTCATCCTGTCTCCCTTTAAACAGCTCCAGGGACCATGACTCCACCACCTCCCCGGGCAGCCCATTCCAATGCCAATCACTCTTTCTGTGAAGAACTTCTTCCGAGCATCCAGCCTAAACCTGCCCTGTTGCAGCTCGAGGCTGTCACTGGTTGCCTGGGAGAAGCCCAGAAGTGCGCACCAGGTTTGCAAGAGCTTCATTTCCTAAGAGAGATGAGCTAAAAATGCACCACAGGGGGCGGGCAAAGCCATGCGTCGGTGCATCCCAGGAGCTGTGATTTCTGCACAAGTGACCCATGTGGAGCACAGCCTGAACAGGCTTGCAGCATGTTGGCCCTGCCTCCCGCATGCTCCCGTGGTGACTCACTCTGCTTCAGCCCAGCGCTGGCCTGCTCTGGGATTGGCATTGACAAGTGCCTAACGCGAGCGATGCTGGCTCTGGGGCTGGGGTGCTGGCCTCACGCTCGTGTTTGGCACACGTATGAGCTCTCTGATTCACCCTCTTGCTGTGCTGGCTTGGACTGCAGCAGTAAAGGAGACGTAGTCATGAAAAGATACTTCATTAGGCTCCGATCAGCTTCTGAAGGAGGACATTATGAGAGATTACAGAATTAACCATGTTGGAAAAGGCCTTTGAGAAGCTCAACATGAGCTGGCAGTGTGCACTTGCAGCCCAGAAAGCTAACCAGATCCTGGGCTGCATCAGGAGAAGCGAGGCCAGCAGGTCGAGGGAGGTGATTTTCCCCCTCTAGTCCACTCTCCTGAGACCCCACCTGGAGTACTGCATCCAGTTCTGGAGCCCCTATTACAAGAGGGATGTGGAGATGCTGGAGTGAGTCCAGAGAAGGGCCATGAGTATGCTCAGAGGGCTGGAGCACCTCTGCTATGAAGACAGACTGAAAGAGTTGAGGCTGTTCAGTCTGGAGAAGAGAAGGCTCTGAGGTGACTTTCTTGTGGCCTTCCAGTTTCTGAAAGGGGCCTACAGAAAAGCTGGGGAGGGACATTTTAGGATCTCAGGCAGTGACAGGACTAGGGGGAATGGAGCAAAGCTGGAGGTGGGGAGATTGAGACTGGATGTGAGGAAGAAGTTCTTCAGTATGAGTGGTGAGAGCCTGGAATGGGTTACCCAGGGGGGTGGTTGAGGCCTCATCCCTGGATGAGGCTGTGTCCAGCCTAATGTAGGGTAGGGTGTTTGTGCCCATGGCAGTGGGGTTAGAACTAGATGATCCTTGTGGTCCCTTCCAACCCTGACTGATTCTATGATCATTGAGTCCAACCTATCACCCAACACCTTCTGTGGTGGTTCAGCAGTATCTGTCCATCCCCACACCTTTGCAATAACCGAGAATAGAACTCAGTTGGCTGGAAGTTAATAAATAAAGCTTTATATTACAGCTTTGCACAATATACAATCAAAGCTTCACAATATATCACAGATATTTACAGCTATATGCAGTAAAAAGGTAATAGAGAAACACCACAGCCCTCAGAGAGATCAGAGTCCCCAAGAGGAGTTCCCAACCACCCTACCACTTTACCCCCACTACCCAATCTTATCCCACTATGTGTCTTACGTGCCAGGCAAGCAAGGAAGATCAGCCAAGGGGGGATTAATATGTAGGAAACTGGTTAGTGGAATTACACAGATCCAGCTAGAAGGCAAGGAGAGAGAGAGATGCAACAGCAAGGGCGGCTCAAACAGCTCTGTCTTATCTATGTTATGGTTCTAACTCTTATACAATTTCAGCAAACGAGTGGAATAGACATCTCTTTGTTTTCCTTTCTCAGCCTAAAATCTAATTTCTCATTAAAATCCTCCAATTAGTTCAAACCGGCACAGCCTCTATTTAACTAAACCATGGCACTATGTGCCTCAAACAGTCTCCTTTTAAACATGGGGCAGGGCTTGGAGGTTTTAATGTTTCTATCCCAAAGTAGACCTCCTGAGAGAAGAAATTAGGCTGATGACATCAGCAGTAATTGGATTATTCCATCAGAGTTCTCTATGGAAGAGGAGGGCACCTGCCTGTAAATATATCTTCAATGGAGGAACCTAAAAAATTGCACTTAAAATATGAATTGCACCTTGGTTTTCTTCGTAACTGACAAGCAGACATCTGTTTTCTGCCCCACTTTTTTCTGCCTTTGGGCTGGCTGAGCTTTTTTCTAGCCTTATTCTTAGCCTTGTGGGAAGTCTACAGTGAACTGTGGTGGTTTGGTTTCCTTAAGTGGCACTGGAGGACCTTTAATAAGTGAGTGCCTTGGATGGGCTAAGGAACAGACAGCTTGAAGGTGAAAATAAAGGTGGGTCATCCCTTGATCTAGGGGAGAGGATGTGCTGAAAGGGCTTAACCCCCAGGAAGAGGAGATATGGAAAGGTCTGGAAGGTATAATGAGATGAAAGTCCAAGTGTAAGGTCCTGCATCTGGGTCAAGGCAATCCTAAGCACAAATCCAGGCTGGGCAGTGACTGGCTGAAGAGCAGCCCTGAGGAGAGGGACTTGGGGTGGAGGAGAAGCACAACATGAGCCAGCAGTGTGCACTTGCAGCCAGAAAGCCAAGCAGAGCCTGGGCTGCATCAGGAGAAGTGTGGCCAGCAGGTGGAGGGAGGTGATTCTCCCCCTCTACTCTGCTCTGGTGAGACCCCACCTGGAGTACTGCATCCAGTTCTGGAGCCCCTATTACAAGAGGGATGTGGAGATGCTGGAGTGTGTCCAGAGAAGGGCCATGAGGATGATCAGAGGGCTGCAGCACCTCTGCTATGATGATAGACTGAAAGAGTTGGGGCTGTTCAGTTTGGAGAAGAGGAGGTTCCGAGGTGACTTTCTTGTGGCTTTCCAGTATCTGAAGGAGACCTACAGAAAAGCTGGGAAGGGACATTTTAGGCTATCAGGTAGTGAGAGGACATGGCGGAATGGAGGAAAGCTGGAGGTGGGGAGATTCAGACTGGATGTGAGGAGGAAGTTGTTCAGCATGAGAAGGGTGAGAGACTGGAATGGGTTACCCAGGGAGGTGGTTGGGGCCACATCCCTGGAGGTGTTTGCAGCCAGGCAGGATGAGGCTGTGGGCAGCCTGATGTAGGTTAGGGTGTCCCTGCCCATGGCAGGGGGGTTAGGACTGTGGTCTCTTCCAACCCTGGCTGATTCTGTGATTCTATGAAATAGTGGGCAGGGAAGTACACAGCAAATTCTGGACATGTCTCTGAGCAGTGAATCTTCCTTGGCTCTCTGCTCTCATCTGCAGTTTCAGTCAAAACACTGAAATAATTTATAATGGGACTGACAAAGGTTTGAAGTATGTTCATGCCTGCAGAAGACAGCACTATTGAGGTGGAAGAAGATATGGAGGAACTGGACAGACGACAAACCAGACTGGCAGTCTCCAAACTCATATGACCTCCCTGTCTTTTGTTTTAAAAGGCTCTGATTATCTCTTGGTAAAATTTTGCTTATTTGGAATCTGCTACAGGTGAGTTTTGCTGGACTTTTGGCACATCCAAATGTTTAATACAGTCATTACCTGGTCAGAGATNATTTATTTCTTGGCTGGGGTTTTTTTTTTTTTTTTTTTTTTTGCTAGTCAATGAGTTCCTTAATTTCAATTTAATAAGTTACTTTGTGCTCCATTAATTAGGACTTCATGCAAAATGTTTAATGTCGAAGCCTGCTCGACTGCAGATGGTGGAACAGCTTCATTTAGGGAATAGCAGGAGACCTCACTGGGGTGTGCCCATGGTCCATTCTCCCCCAATGAGCCATGCTGCCATTAACCTTCACTGTCTCCATGTCCTGCCACGAGGCCATGGGACTCATCTTCACCAGGGCTTGTCCAACTGTTCTCTCTATCTGATCCCTCTGCCCTTGCCTGAGCTCCCCTGGAAGATTTTATGTGCACATGTGGATTTGAAGTCTCAGCTGCTTAATTGTTATCATGTGAAGCTATGGATGGCAGCTTTCTTGCCACAGGCAAATTGGGCTGGCAAAACCATGCTGTGAGGCTGACCGCTGGGTTAAGACATGGAAGTTGTGAGTGGGATTTGTCTCCCATGTGCTTAGGGTTTCATTTCTGTCCAACAGTGTTGCTCACGGGTCACTGTGCTGGTGCAGAGTGTGTTGCTCTATGTTTTGAGATGTGCCTGGAGTAATGCTCAGTAATATACAATACAAGCTGTGGGGAAGTATTTGGTTCTTCCAGAGTGCCAGGAGCTAGCCAGCAGCTCTTGCTGTGCTGTTGCTTTAAAATACACAAATCTCTCTAATCATTCCCTGATGCCTTTTTTGTTTGGTAGTAGAGGAGTGAGTTTAGTTTTTCCATTCCCTCCTCACCTGGTGTGGTCTAGACTGCAATACTAGGAAAAGGATCTTCTTGCTTGATATGTTTGGATTTCTATGGCTAGGGAGAAGTGGTTCTGTGTGGGACCAGGTAACAGCAGGTGGAAGGCATATGGCTCTGTCTCTAACTATGCCTGTGCAGAATCATGTCCTGTGTCCTCCTCCACACTCTGCTGTCAAGGAATCCTTTTAGCCAAACGTTTCCTGCCATTTGATGAATAAATCAGGTAGGGAAATGAGTTGCCACGAGTAGGTTAGATACTAATGAGGTGACAGGGATCTTGTTGTGACAATCAATTTACCTCTTTGCAATTAGGAATCTGTAGAGGATGGTGCACTGGGAATTCATCCTCTGGGATTCGTTCCTTCATTTACAAGGAAGAAACCTCCAGAGGGTAAAGTCATATTCCAAAGTTCCTTCCCTGCTGCCCTCCTGGCCTTACGATTCTTTGTACTGACTCATAGAATGGTCTGAGTTGGAAGGGACCTCCAAAGGTCATCTAGTCCAACCCCCTCTGCAGTAAACAGAGGCATCCTCAACTAGATCAGGCTGCCCAGAACCCTGTGAAGCCTCACCTTGAATATCTCCAGGGATGGGGCCGCAACCACCTCCCTGGGCAACCTGTCCATCTCCAAGTGCTATAGCACTGTCTGAGGAGCAGCCACTGCAGAATGGGAGACACTTCTCACTGCAGGTGAGGAAAGGTGGCAGAGCCGTTCCAGGGGTAAGAAAAAAGATGAGGAGACTTGCTGAATGGCTGTGTTCAACAAGAGGCAGCACTGTGAAGAGGGAGGGTGGAAGGAGATGAGGGTGTAGGAAGAGGAGGTATGACATGATGTTCAGAGTAATCCATAGACTAAACCAGGCAGAAAGGTCTCAGAGAGAGATCAGATGATTAATTAATGACTGCAAGGATGCATCTTCCTCTCTCAGCCAGCAATACGTGCGTTGTGTGACTTCTAGTCTGCTTACCTCTCCTGCCACTTCTCTTGCTTAGCCCATGGCTGGATATGCTCCATAGCCCTCAGCTCTCTTGTAGATGCCCTCCCTATATGTGCCTTCTCAAGGTCATGGGGCAGAGGTTGAAGCTGTTGATGGCTACTGTCACCCTGTGTCTTGTTGCCACCTCCTTGGTGACATGTGCATCCTGCACTGTCCCCATGTGGTTTGCTATGTGCTCCCAGTTTCTGCCTTGTTCTGAGAGGATTTTTGTATGAGGCTTTAACGAAAGAGACGGGGGCTCCAGACATCTTTTATCACTTTGCTGCCCAGGAGGCAGGATCTGGCCCCGCTGCTGCTGAGCACCAGGTTGGTGCTCGGCAGAGCAGCCGAGGAAGGAGCAACTCATTCGCTAGAAATGAAGCAATCGCACCACAATTTGTCCGCACTTAATGATGGGGAAGAAGAAAAAACACAACTTGAGACTCAAAAGGTTCAACTTAGTTGCCTGAGTACCCCTAGAGGAAAACTCTTTGTTGCCAAATATTTTCCCTTCCACAGCCCTATTATTTTTTTTCCCCCTTAGTATTTTCCCTTAATGGTTGAATCGTTTAACACCACATACAAAGTCAGATCTGGCTGCTCTGGGGCGATTCTGGGTTGCCATGGCAATGAGGCCTGTCTCTCCAAATTAGGACAGTTTTCCTGCTGCCTTTTCTACGTGAGGCTTTCTCTCATCTCTTTTTCTCTTACTTTTCCTTGATGTCTGAAGTGCTGAGCGCTGCCTCCTCACTCGCACGCTCCCTGAAAGGGATCAGCCTTTGCCCGTCTGCATTAATTCTTCTGGAGCCTGTGCCAGCTTGGCGTCTTCTGGCTCTGTGAGGACCAACTTTCTGCTCCTCAACCAACCCGACGAAGAATCAGGGTGAGGAGGGGTAGGAGAGGTGTGATGGTGATGAATATAGTCGGGGGAGTGGCAGTGTGTGACTGTGGCGTGTGTATTCCCTTGCTCTGTACACCGTTGCCTCATCTACCTGGGTGCTGTTGGGGCTGTCTGGAGCTAGGTGCTAGTGTGAGACCTGCTTAGCTTGAAATATATTTAGGATCAAAGCTGGTGGAACAAACCTGGGGGGAGCATAAATGTGCTGTTATGCACAAATCTGGTGAAGAGCCTTAGCTGTGCACGTCTCATCCTCTCCGGGGCAGGTACCTGCAGCAAGACCATAGGAGTTATTTGTACCCTTAAGGCATAGAATCATAGAATCAGTCAAGGTTGGAAGGGGCCACAAGGATCATCTAGTTTCATCCCCCCTGCCATGGGCACAGACACCCTAACCTACATCAGGCTGCCCACAGCCTCATCTGGCCTGGCCGTAAACATCTCCAGGGATGTGGCCCCAATCACCTCCCTGGGCAATCCATCCCAGTCACCACTCTCATGCTGAACAACTTCCTCTTCATGTCCAGTCTGAATTTTCCCACCTCCAGCTTTGCTCCATTCCGCCATGTCCTCTCACTACCTGATAGCCTAAAAAGTCTCTCCCCAGCTTTTCTGTAGGCTCCCTTCAGATACTGGAAGGCCACAAGAAGGTCATTTGGGAGCCTCCTCAGCTCCAGACTTAACAGCCCCAACTCCTTCAGTCTATCATCATAGCAAAGGTGCTGCAGCCCTCTGATCATTCTCATGGCCCTTCTCTGGACACACTCCAGCATGTCCACATCCCTCTTGTAATAGGGGCTCCAGTACTGGATGCAGTACTCCAGGTGGGGTCTCAGGAGAGCGGAGGGGGAGAATCACCTCCTGCTGGCCACACTTCTCCTGATGCAGCCCAGGCTCTGGTTGCTGCAAGTGCACACTGCTGGCTCATGTTGAGCTTCTCCTCCACCAGCACCCTGCATTGTGCTGCTGGGCCTTGTTCCCTGGACATGCTGAGCTGTGCCTGGTACATGTCAGTGCGCTGAAGCAGACAAGTGGCTTCACACCACTTCTACACCTGTACGTCCCCTTGCTGGCTTGGAATTTGGTGTCAGTCAGACCCATCTCATTTTATTCTGGCTGCTGTCAGACTCCCAGGGCCCCTGTGGCAGCTGAGATTAGTCTGACACAAGGATGCCTTCAGCCAAACTGTCTTCCCTGGGCTATGGCTCCAAATCAAGGGAGTAGCAAGAGGAAGAAATTGGCATAGGCAACAGGAGAAGTGTGCAGAAATAGCAGCATGCCTGTGGTGTGTAGGTCCTGGTGGCTAAGAGCACACAGGCTGTCCCAAAGGAGTGTCACCCTGGTAGTTTGAGGTGACATGTGGCACAGCAATGCAGCCCAGTGTTTTCTACCCATCAGAGCAGAAATTAAAAGGTGATGTGATGAGATTTACTTGCTCATTCTTGCCCTGGGCAAATGAGCTACTACCTCAAGACCAATTTTTAACCTTGTGAGATATTTTGGGACGTCCATGTAGAGCGAAGGGCAGAAAATCACAGGAGGGTAAAAATCATAGAATCACAGAAGGGTTTAGGTTGGAAGTGACCTCAAAGATCATCCAGTTCCAACCCCCCACCATAGGACACCTCCCACTAGAGTAAATCACTCAAGGCCTCATTCAGCCTGGCCTTGAACACCTCTGGGGAGGGAGCAGCCACAACCTCCCCGGGCAACCTGTGCCAGTGTCTCACTGCCCTCGCTGGAGAGAACTTCTCCCTAACATCCAGTTTAAATCTCCCTCTGCCAGTTTAAACCCATTACCCCTTATCCTGTCGTTACAAGACCTTGTCAATAGTCCCTCCCCAGCCCTCCTGTAGGCACCTTTCAGATACTGGAAGGCTACTATAAGGCCTCCTCGAAGCCTTCTCTTCTCCAGGCTGCAGAGCCCCAGCTCTCATAGTCTGTCCTCATAGCACCCTTTGATCATGTGAATGTCTGGTTTGGAGATGAAGGTATACATTTTTGGTCGAGAAGAAAGATTGGCCTCAAAGCCTGTTCCATCGTGGCCATGGTGTGGCATTGCTGCTTTTCATGAACAAGTCTCTGGAGCCAGGGGCAGTTGGCTGTGAAGTGAAGAGTGTTAGCAGAATGATGTGCCATGGCTGAAGTCCCTGGGCTCAATCCCAGGTGCTCTGCACCTTTGTTGGCCAAGAGACAGTGGTAGTGTCCTGCTGAACAGATGGGGTGGTCAGGCACACTTCCTTTCTCCAGAGAGCCAAAAGTCTTGATTCTGTTTCATGATGCAGCATTTAAACAAAGTGGGTGGACTTTGAAGCTGATTTGACCCACAGTTGTAGGGACTTTGCCTTACTGTCCCAGTAGACTTAGAATTGTCCTGTAAATATTAATTTAGAAAACTTTGTTTAACAACGCATGAACTGGCTTATGTCTAAAGCTGATTTAGCCCAGCAGTATGCATCCAACAGCAACTGGTAGAGCATCAGATAACAATACCTCCTCACAATATTCCCCACGCATTCTCTGAGTTATGGCTTGGAACTTTCTGAGCTTGGCAGTATCTCTTTGTATTTAGCAGCACTGGATGGGTTTTTCTTCCGTACACTGAACCCACATGCAAATTCTTGGCATTTGTGAACCCATGAGCATTTTTAGCATCCAAGAGACAAGGAGTTTCACCACTTAACTGCTCATGGGGTGATGAAGTTCTTTGTTGGAAACTTGCCATTTGGCATTCTCATTTGACATCTCTTCATTCTTTCACTAGAAAAAAAAGTAGCTAACAGTTGTTCCTGCTTCACCTGCTCTATCCAGCTCCTGATCCTAGAAGTCTGTACCATATCCCCCTCTAGTTGCCACTTTTTTTGCAGGAGAGTTGTAATTTATTGAGTTGATTCTCTGGAAGACTTTGCCAGTTGTATCATCCATCCTCGTACCTTTTGGTGTATCTTCAGCAACCTATTGGGGAAGGAATTCAACAGAGACTCTCTGGTGGAAACTGTAGGATTTGTAGGCTGTGGGCATTACTTAGAGTGTCTAACTGAGCTGGACTTGACAGAAGTACAATATACTGGCCTGAGAGATTGGTTTTGGCTCTGCCCTATGAAGTGTGGGTAAGAGAGGTAGGGGCCCATCATTATTTGAAGGACAATTTCAAATCTGATGGAACAGAACTGTTCTTGGTAATGCCAGAGAGTGTAATGAGAGACTGTGGTAGCTCCTTGGACATTAGTAAAAAACTTTTCTTTAAGCAGTTCTGGAACAGTGAACCAGAGGTCAGCCACAACATGTTGATCTAGTGTTGCAAAGGGATCCTTTAAGGTTCTGTCCTGCCAGCATTTCTGTGATGTCCCCAAAATGTGAGTCAGGGGGTTCAGAAACTTTGTAGAATTGTGCTTATGGTTACTCCTTGTAACTCTTTTCCCCCATGCCATTTCAGTTTGCATTGGCATTGACCTATTGGAGTTGTCTCCCCTTGATACTTTCTTCTAGCAAACACTACAAGTTTTTGGATTGTAATGATACCCAGGTGGGTGTTTAGCACTCTCTGCCTCAGGAGTGGATCCTGTCCTCCCAGGAGGTTGCAATGTGCTGAATTGCTGCTCTGGAAGTGCCCTGATGTTACCATCAGCTTCCTGTCTGTGGTGTGTGAGTGCTGCCTGCCCAGGTGAGCAGGAATGCTTGAGCAGGCCCCTGCTAGCAAAAAGCAAGCCATGAGGCATGGCTTGGTGTGAGCTTGGTTTGCTAAGCAGAGCAACAGCTGGGTCACAGAGGGGGATGCAGCACGAGTCTTGTAGAAACAGCTGACACCTGGATCATTGCATGCCTGAGAGAGGGAAAAGCCATTTAAAACAACAATTAAAAAGTACAGAACAAAGCTCCTAAGACTTCCTGTAATTGCAATAGATATAGGAATAGATGTCCCAATAGCAGAGCTGCTCCAGCCTCTGATCATCTTTGTGGCCTGCCTCTGGACTCTCTCCAACAATTCCATGTCCTTCTTGTGCTGGGGGCTCCAGAACTGCTGCTCCCTCCCTGGATGTGTTCTAGGCCAGGCTGGATGAGGTTTTGAGTGACCTGATCTAGTGGGAGGTGTCCCTGCCTATGGCAGGGGGTTGGAACTGGATGATCTTTGAGGTCTCTTCCAACCTAGACCATTCTATGATTCTATGATTCTATCTGAAGCTTCTTCAGGTGATGAGAAGGTTTTGGTGGTGCAAGCTGGAAAACTTATGTGTGCTGGAATGTGGAGGCACAATGCTTCCCAAACCCCAATTCTGCTTCCTAAACTTTCAGTACTTTCTTCTTCTGAGATATTGTATTGGTTTTAGCTACCTTCCCTGAGGCCAAACACCCAAGAAATAGCCTTGATTCGGTTTGGAAGTTAAAAGAAAACTTTAACAATAAATAAGAGGTAAAGGGAGTTACAAAAATATAGGGAAGGGAAACAAAATACAAAAATATAGGTATACAACCAGTGGATAGAAATGGATGGAGCTGGGTCCAGGTGGATGGAGCTGGATGATGAAAGGATGAATGATGGATGCTAGATGATCCCACCATGTGTTTTGCTGGAGACACATGGCAAAAGCAGGAAACCAGGAGGTTGGTTGGTGAGGCAGGAGTGGGAGTGAAAAAGCAAGAGAGAAGAAACAGGAAGTTCCTTGGATTTTATAGGTAGGAAGTGGGAGTGGGCTAAACACTACACCTGGGGGCAGGTCAGACCACCCCCAGGGAGGAGTCAGGATGACCTGAGATCATGTTCAGCCTAGCCTCCAGAAGTGGCTAACCCTTTCCAGATATCCTGAAACTTCTCTTTCTTGCAATCGTATTGTTTCAGGTGCTAGCCAAGTCTGGAATGCAGATAGCTTCAGCACTTAAATGTGCAGGATTTAAAAGTTGAATTTCTTATTATATGTCTGCCCTGACCCTAACTGTTTCTGGCCCCAGCATTTTAATTGTTGTGCTGCTGTTTTATCTGCTTGACTTATGGAATATTAAGATTGAAAATGAATAGGGAATGGGGAAAATATCTGGAAGTAACAAAAAGGCTGTGTGTGTGTGTGTGTGTGTGTGTGTCTGGGAGAGGTTCTCTGTGAAAAGAATTTGTTCTGAAAGGGTATGGGGCTTGCAGAATGGAGGGGATTTCAAAGCCTTTGTTTAACATTAATAATGCTACATTATACATGTAAATGCCGTTATTAAAGGCTTCTGGGTATATCAGTGAAAATAATTAGAAGGAAAACTTTGCAGCAACTTGTGTAAATCAAACCAAGAGAATGAGCTGATAGCAAGAATGAATAATTACTCTCTTGCCTCCTACTGCATCCCTGCCTTGATTTCTACTGCATCCTTTCCCCTGGTCTAAACCAAACAAATAGCCCCAGACCAAAATGAGAACAAGAACACTCAGTGCTCTGAGCATCACCCAGAAAGAAGGAACTGAAGTTTCCCACTGAAGTTCTTTCTGAATGGATGGGAGAATTGAGGGAGGACTAAGCTCAACATGAGCCAACAGTGTGCACACGCGGCTCAGCCAGCCAACTGTGTCCTGGGCTGCATTAAGAGAAGTATTACCAGCAGGGCAAGGGAGGGGATTCTCCCCCTTTACTCTGCTCTCATCAGACACCACCTGGAGTACTGTGTGCAGTTCTGGAGCCCCCAGCACAGGAAGGACATGGAACTGCTGGAGAGAGTCCAGAGGAGGGCCACAAAGATGATCAGAGGGCTGCAGCACCTCTGCTATGAGGACAGGCTGAGAGAGTTGGGGCTTTTCAGCCTGGAGAAGAGAAGGCTTTGAGGAGACCTTATAGTAGCTTTCCAGTATCTGAAGGGGGCCTACAGGAAGGCTGGGGAGGGACTATTCACAAGGTCTTGTAATGACAGGACGAGGGGGAATGGGTTCAAACTGGCAGAGGGGAAATTTAAACGGGATGTTAGGAGGAAGTTATTCACAGTGAGGGTGGCGAGGCACTGGAACAGGTTGCCCAGGGAAGTTGTGGCTGCTCCCTCCCTGGATGTGTTCAAGGCCAGGCTGGATGAGGTCTTGAGTGACCTGTTCTAGTGGGAGGTGTCCCTGCCTATGGCAGGGGTTTGGAACTGGATGATCTTTGAGGTCCCTTCCAACCTAAACCATTCTATGATTTTATAATTCTAAGGGAAAAGCAATACGAAGAAACTCTCAGGCCTCTCTAGAAGTGCCAACAATTTAAATCAGTGCCTGTAAAATGCAGTGATGAAGAAGACAGACAGGTGAAATCCTTGCATGTAATATCCAAATACTTGACTTTTTTTGCCAAAGTGGAACATTTTAACCCCCTTGCTTTCTTTGAGAAACAATTCCCTTTAAATTGGATTGAAGAACATAAGATGGTTCTTTATGTGTGGATTACTGCTACAGGATGACTGCCAAAACAGTCAGCTACAGTGAACGAAATAGGAAATATAATTATTGCTGCAATTTCAGATCACAGAGAAAGAATCGTAGCCGCCTCTAGGAAAAACAGAGACATTGCATTTGAAGGAGAAAATTTTAATTTTCTCAGCCATGGAGTCCCAGAGGAGAGAGCTCATGGGGATGAGGAGATCTTTCAAAAAAAGAAAAAAGGTGAAGCTGAGACTGCAACCCAGTGTGGATGTGCAATATCCACACACTTCTGAGCCACAGCAAATGCACAGGGGTGGCACACTTGGATTCTGTGTGCTGATGTAATGGGTGTGTCTGCAGCTGCCAGCAGATCCTTATGGACACAAGTGAGGGTGTACACAGGCACGGCAGAAACTGCTCTGCAGTCAGCAGTGGGATCAGAGCCCAAAGCAGCTAAATGCTGCTAATTCAAACTGAGGAAGGAACCAGTACCTTTGGATGGAAATGAAGGGAAAGAATAAAACTTAAAGTCTGCTTATGTGTGCTGATGTAATGGTTGTGTCTCCAGCTGCCAGCAGATCCTCATGGACACAAGTGAGGGTGTACACAGGCATGGCAGAAACTGCTCTGCAGTCAGCAGTGGGCTCACTGAGCCCAAAGCAGCTAAATGCTGAGGAAGGAACCAGAAATTTTGGGTGGAAATGAACGGAAAGAACAAAACTTAAAGTCCGCTTGTGAGTTGCTCTTGCAAAAACTCACGCTGATGATTTGTGGTTTTAAGTGTGATTGACATATTGAGGAGCATATTCCACTTTCTCCTTTCTTTGGGGACAGGCACTTAAAGTACCTGAAGATTATAGAATATGAATAGTGTGTGAATATATGCTCAGCATACTGGGATATTAAAAAAGCCTCCACATTTCTAAATGTATAGTAGAGCTGCTGGGAAGGTTTTCTAGTGGAACAATTTTCTGCAGGAAAATGTTCATTCTACAGTGTTGAAAAGTCCTCTGGGAATGTGTCAGGCCTGTCACAACTGTGGATGGAAACGAAGCAGGTTGGTTGGTCTGCAGAGAGGCTGTGCAGCTCTTCCAGATCCCTTGCCTGCCAGCTGAGTAGATGACAGGCAAAATTAAATAAATAATCTTCTTGCCGTGTCCCCAGATGGATT
>VWZI01006226.1:512370-611693 GCA_013396835.1 Psilopogon haemacephalus | reverse complement strand
GTTTTTTTTTTTTTTTTTTTTTTTTAGTATTTCTCTTTTGTAAATTAGGTAAAATATTTGACTTTTCACCCATGGTAACAGGAGAACTTTTTGCCCTCTGACTACAAACAGAACAGCTGAAGAAGTGCAGTGCCATTACCCACATGTGCCCCTTCAGACAAAACCCATTGCCAGAATGCCTCTCAAGCTGCTCTGGTGTCTTTCTCATCAGCAAAAGCCTAAAATATGCAAGACCTTGTGCTGGTTTGAGGCTAATTGGAGTATTTTAATAAGAGAAATTAGGTTATAGGCTGTGGAAAGAAAACAATGGTGATGTCTACTTCACTGATAGGTTTGCTGAGATGTACAAAAGCAAAGGCATAAATATAGATAAGGGAGAGTCACTCTGGTCTGAGCTCTGGGCTGTTGGTCTCTCCCTCTCCTTGCCTTCTAGCTGGATCTGTGGTATCCAGCTAATTGATTCTGCTTCTAACCTCCCTGGCTGATCCTCCTAATCCACCTTACATGTAAGGCAGATTCTGGGATATAAGATTGGTGGGTGGGGGGAAGGTGGAAGGGTGGTTGGGAACCCCTCTTGGGGACTGATTTCTGGGAGGGGTGTTGTGTTGCTGTATTACCTTTTTGCTGTCTATAGCTGTAAATATTTGTAATATGTAGTAAATATCTGCTTGTATATTGTGCTAGGATGTAAATTCAAAGCTTCATTCCTTAACTTCCAGCCAACTGAATCTAGTCTTGGTAAGTTCCAATGTGTGTGGGGTGGGGGGGCAGGTAGCTCCCAAACCATCACAGCCCTATAGCTATTCAGAACCTTATGCTGATCTTGGTAGTCTGCAGCTTTCTCAGCCTCAGTCCTCCATTGTCACCTGCTATGCTGATGCTTCCCTATCCTGAACACATAGAATCATAGAATCAGTCAGGATTGGAAGGGACCACAAGGATCATCTAGTTCCAACCCCCCTGCCATGGGCAGGGACACCCTACGCTAGATCAGGCTGGACAGAGCCTCATCCAGCCTGGCCTTAAACACTTCAACCACCTCCCTGGAAAAACCATTCCAGGCTCTCACCACTCTCATGCTGAACAACTTCCTCCTCACATCCAATCTGAATCTCCCCACCTCCAGCTTTGCTCCATTCTCCCAAGTCCTGTCACTACCTGATAGCCTAGTGATGGGGCAAAGAAAAAGAGCTGGATATATGCAGAAAGCATGAAGGGTGGAAGAGAGCTGCAGAAAATGAGTATGATTTCCCTGGTGCTTCTTTCTTTGCTGGGAGTTCCCCCTTTGATTTGGGTTTCATCTAAGCCATCTCTACCTCCATTGCACCCCCTCGTTGAGGACCCACATCCCTTCTTCCAAAGAGCAGTGGTGGCCTGTTGGGCTTGCAGGAGGAGTAAAGGGAGGAGATGTGGCAGTGGGAATTTGTAAGTGCAGGATGATACATTCTGTGACAGCAATACTGGGGAGACAGGGGCTGCGGTTGCCAGGAGCAGCGAGAGGACATCAAGCTGGAGCTGTTAGAGATCTGGGGAAGGCAGATGGGATGGGGAGGCAGGGCAGGCAGAGAAGCTAGAGATTTCCATTCTCAGGACACATGCATGATGTGCTGGCGAGGGGCTGTGCTCGTCGCTCACTGCTGACACCTTGCATAACATCTCATTCTGCTGCATTCAGTGGGAGCTTGTGTGGGTCCAGGATGTCAGGGCTGCATACTTGTGTCTGCAGATATATCTTTGAGAGAGTCTAGATTGAGAATCATAGAATCATGGAATGGTTTAGGTTGGAAGAGACCTCAAAGATCATCCAGTTCCAACTCCCTGCCATAGGCAGGGACACCTCCCACTAGATCAGGTCGCTCAAGACCTCATCCAACCTGGCCTTGAACACCTCCAGGGAGGGAGCAGCCACAACCTCCCTGGGCAACCTGTTCCAGAGCCTCACCACCCTCACTGTAAAGAACTTCCTCCTAACATCCCGTTTAAATCTCCCCTCTGCCAGTTTAAACCCATTCCCCCTTGTCCTGTCATGACAAGACCTTGTGAATAGTCCCTTCCCAGCCCTCCTGTAGGCCCCCTTCAGATACTGGAAGGTTCTATAAGGTCTCCTGGAAGCCTTCTCTTCTCCAGGCTGCAGATCCCCCGACTCTCTCAGCCTGTCCTCGTAGCAGAGGTGCTCCAGCCCTCTGATCATAATAAAAAAATTATAATATGCTTTTTGTCATTGCCATGACATGCTGCTGGCTAGTCCTACCATATCTAAACCATAACTGCGAACGAGTTTTATCATTTTCCCATACAGATCTGTGTTCTCCTCCAAGTCCTGGTGAATAGCATGGTGGGTAGTAGAGGTGCTTTGATGGACTCTGTATGGTAATTGTCTAGGATGCTTATGATTTTACTTTCTCTAATTGGGCATATCTGCAGGTTGATGCAATGTGTAACTGTGAGCAGGGTTTCCTCTGGGGATCACATTGGTCATGTCAGGTGGAGGCCAGTGATAAGTGGAGTGCCCCAGGGATCAGTCCTGGGACCAGACTTGTTCAACGTCTTTGTGGGTGATGTGGACAGAGGCATTGAGTGCACCCTCAGCAAGTTTGCTGATGACACCAAGCTGTGTGGTGCAGCAGACACACTGGAGGGCAGGGATGGCATCCAGAGGGACCTGGACAGGCTGGAGAGGTGGGCACAAGCCAACCTCAGGAGGTTCAACAAGACTCAGTGCAAGGTCCTGCATCTGGGTCAAGGCAATCCTAAGCACAAATCCAGGCTGGGCAGAGACTGCCTGGAGAGCTGCCCTGAGGAGAGGGACTTGGGGGTGCTGGTGGAATAGAAGCTCAACATGAGCCAGCAGTGTGCACTTGCAGCCCAGAAAGCCAAGCAGAGCCTGGGCTGCATCAGGAGAAGTGTGGCCAGCAGGTTGAGGGAGGTGATTCTCCCCCACTACTCTGCTCTCATGAAACCCCACCTGGAGTACTGCATCCAGTTCTGGAGCCCCTATTACAAGAGGGATGTGGAGATGCTGGAGTGAGTCCAGAGAAGGGCCATGAGGATGCTCAGAGGACTGGAGCATCTCTGCTATGAGGACAGACTGAAAGAGTTGCGGCTGTTAAGTCTGGAGAAGAGGAGGCTCCCAGGTGACCTTCTTGTGGCCTTCCAGGATCTGAAGGGGGCCTACAGAAAAGCTGGGGAGGGACTTTTTAGGCTACCAGGGATTGAGAGGACTAGGGGGAATGGAGCAAAGCTGGAGGTGGGGAGATTCAGATTGGATGTGAGGAGGATGTTGTTCAGCATGAGAGTGGTGAGAGCCTGGAATGGGTTTTCCAGGGAGGTGGTTGGGGCCACATCCCTGGAGGTGTTTAAGGCAAGGCTGGAGGAGGATGTGGGCAGCCTGATCTAGGGTAGGGTGTCCCTGCCCATGGCAGTGGGGTGGAACTAGATGATCCTTGTGGTCCCTTCCAACCCTGACTGATTCTATGATTCTGTGACCCTCCAAAGCCATGTCAGTCCAAATCTCGTGGCTGTGAGTGGGGATTATGAGGATGTGGAAATGAGAGATCTGTGAGGGGCATGGCTGCTGAAATAACTGCACCAGGCTGACTTGTTAAGGGGAGTCTGTTCTACACCTGTGCACAGGTGACTATAACTCCTTCCAAGTTTGTCATGACAATGAGAAGTCACTCAGCAATAGCATCTGCTTGTGTTGCTGTGTAACCAGAAGCCTTTGTGCAGTGGTTCAAGGGGTCCTGTGTTCCCTTAAGAAGACCACAGAAAAAGCTCCATCCCAGGGGACAGAGCTGGTCATCCCCAGAAATCATACTTTTGTTACTCAAACCCATAATCCTGCTATCACTTCATAAGTGGGCAGCAAAGTTGAATATTTCTTTTTTTCTCCCTTCCTTTCAGATCTCCAGAGGAACTCTTACCTGGGTAGCTATGTAGGAGTAAACCTGGCTGAGGCCTTTCAGGCTGCAGCTGCAGTGAATTTTGAGCTGCATGATCAGGCCTGTTTGTGCCTAATGGGAGGCAAAGGGGGAAGGAAAAACCAGCACTGGGGTTTTGGTAGTCTAGCTTGGTTGGGTTTTCGTAGAGTCATAGAATGCTTTAGTTGGAAGTGACCTCAAAGATCATCCAGTTCCAAGCCCCCGCCATAGGCATACTAACAAGTATCAGTTAGGCTGAGAGATATCGATGTACTCCAGCCTTACTTGGAGTAGGTTATAGAATCACAGAATGGTTTAGGTTGGAAGAGACTTCAAAGATCATCCAGTTCCAACCCCCCCTGCCATAGGCAGGGACACCTCCCACTAGAACAGGTCGCTGAAGGCCTCATCCAACCTGGCCTTGAACACCTCCAGGGAGGGAGCAGCCACAACCTCCTTAGGCAACCTGTGCCAGTGTCTCTCCACCCTCACTCGAAAGAAATTCTTCCTAAGAAATAATTTTTTGGGGGGGGAATTTTCATGTATCTGCAAATGGATGTGGATACATGAGAATAGTGTATCCAGCAGACCAAGGGAGGTTCTCCTCCTCCTCTACTCTGCCCTGGTGAGACCTCATCTTGAACACTGTGTTCAGTTTTGAGCTCCCCAGTTTAAGATGGACAGGGATGTGCTGGAGAGCATCCAGTGGAGGACTACAAGGATGGTTAGGGGACTGGAGCACTGCCTGATGAGGAGAGGCTGAGGGACCTGGGGCTGCTAAGTCTGGAAAGAGAAGAGTGAGAGGGAATTTAATCAATGTTTATAAATATCTGAGGGCTGGGGGTCAGAAGTGGGGGGACAGGCTCTGCTCACTTGCTCCCTGTGATAGGGCAAGGAGCAATGGTTGGAAGCTGCAGCACAGGAGGTTCCAGCTCAAAACAAGGGGGAACTTCTTTACTGTAAGGGTCACAGAGCACTGGAACAGGCTCCCCAGAGAGGCTGTGGAGTCTCCTTCTCTGCAAATTTTCAAGGCCTGTCTGGATGCATTCCTGTGTGACCTGAGCTAGATTGTACGGTCCTGCTCTGGCAGTGGGGTTGGACTTGATTATCTCCTCAGACCCCACTTGGAGTATTGTGTGCAGTTCTGGACCTGCCAACACAAAAAAGATGTGAAACTGTTGGAGCGAGTCCAGAGGAGGGCCACGAAGATGCTCAGGGGGCTGCAGCAGCTCTGCTACGAGGACAGGCTGAGAGAGTTGGGAGTCTGCAGCCTGGAGAAGAGAAGGCTTCCAGGAGACCTTAGAGTGGCCTTCCAATATCTGAAAGGGGCCTACAGGAGGGCTGGGAAGGGACTATTCACAAAGACAAGGAGTAATGGGTTTAAACTGGCAGAGGGGAGGTTGAAACAGGATGTTAGGAGGAAGTTCTTTCCAGTGAGGATGGTGACACACAGGAATGGGTTGCCCAGGGAGGTTGTGGCTGCTCTCTCCCTGGAGGTGTTCAAGGACAGGTTGGATGAAGCCTTGAGCGACCTGTTCTAGTGGGAGGTGTCCCCCACTATGGCACAGGGGGGTTGGAACTGGATGATCTTTGAGGTCCCTTCCAACCTAAACTATTCTGTGGTTCTATGATTCTTTGAGTCCCTTCCAAGCCCTGTCACCCTGTGATCCTGTGAGTGAGCACTAGGCCTCTCCAAGAAGGGCTCAGCTGTCACCACAAGTGTATTCTAAGCCAGGCCGTGCAAGGGATAACCCCACGCATGAGAGCGCTGTTGATTTATAATGTGGAGTTCATTTTGGTAGCTTTTGACTTGTGGTTTCTGCCCTAGCAAGCCCTTGCACAGAGCACACACTCTCCAGAGCTTGTGGACACGGACAACTTCAAGATGCTTCGGCAGGAACCAGCTGCAGCCAGCTGTTGTGTTACAGGAATGCTCCCCTTACTCCTGTGGAGCTGCCTGTGAATGGATGCTGAATGAAGCTGGCTCCTTGGCTCCGAACAACTGCTGGAAAGCACATGGCACCAGGAGTAAAATGAGCTAAGAAAACATGCTGAGTAGAAGAACAGAGCAGACAAAAGCCTTGCCAGAGCTGAGTCTCTCTGGAAATGCAGGTGGTGCAAGGGAATACTTGCACAGTGACAAACCCTAAACCTGTAAGTAGAGCAAAAAGTGTGGGCAGGTGGGAGTGTGGCTTTTCTCAGGGGCTTTCAGCCACTCATTTGGAATGGGAGTATATGAATGGAGTCAGTGCAAATTCACCCTGTGGTTTTGAACCAGGTTATTAAAAAGACGACAAAACACTCAAGAGAGGCTGAAACCCCCATTTCTGTCCCTGTACTTGGTGCTGGTTAGATCACACCTTGAGTACTGTGTCAAATTCTGGGCCCCTCAGTTTAAGAAAGATGTTGAGGTGCTGGAACATGTCCAGGGAAGGGCACCAAGGCTGGTGAGGGGACTGGAGCACAGCCCTACGAGGAGCAGCTGAGGGAGCTGGGGGTGTGCAGCCTGGAGAAAAGGAGGCTCAGGGGAGACCTCCTTGCTCTCTACAGCTACCTGAAAGGTTGTAGCCAGGCTGGTCTCTTCTCCCAGGCACTCAGTGATGGAACAAGAGGACACAGTCTCAAACTGCACCAGGGCAGGTTTAGGCTGGATGTTAGGAAGAAGTTCAACATGGCAAGAGTGATTGCCCATTGGAATGGGCTGCCCAGGGAGGTGGTGGAGTCACCATCCCTGGAGGTGTTTAAGAGGAGGCTGGATGAGGCACTTAGTGCCATGGTTTAGTTAATGAGAAGGTGTTAGGTGGTAGGTTGGACTTGATGATCCTAGAGGTCTTTTCCAACCTGGTTAATTATGTGATTCTGTGACAAGTCAGAGAAGTTAAACCAATCCCTGTTAAAGAACTGGATGGTGGTAGGAAGGGACAAATCTCAGTGAGGGTAACTGGAGAGAGAACATGAACACAAGGCTTTTCATGGTGAACCTCAGAAGAGTACTCTGAATTTCCTGAGGGTAGGAATTGCTCAGTTCAAAGAGAGTCTGGGTTTGGTGAGGAATCTGATATGCTGCAAAAGGAGAAACCTACAAAAGCACTCTGGCCACCTTTCCGCTCCAATGTCAGAGTCCACCGAAAGTGACCCAGGGAGAGCTACTTACATTGCAACAAACAGCAATAACCAACAGTGCCGACATCTCAGAAAAGGATGGAAGAACTGCAGTGCTGTGCTTTACTTTGAAAATGCAGTCCCAATATAGTTAAAGAAGATGCCAACTTCATCATTAAAACTGGGCAGCTCTTTCTAGCTGTAAAGGACAGTTTTGCAATAGCAGATGATTTTGTTGTCAGCATCAAAGCGAAGTGGGATATTTCTTGAAGTTGCATAAAAAGATGTTAGTCTGATGCCAGAAAAAAAATGACATTAGCCTTGAAAGAAAGACTAAGGGAAGCGATAAAGTACAGAAATTCCGGATGTATGGATCATAGATCACAGAATTATTTTGGTTGGAAAAGACCTCCAATATCATCAAGTCCAACCTCCAACCTGACACCACCATGACCGTTAAACCATGTCCCAGAGTGCCATCTCATAGAATGATTTAAGTTGGAAGAGACCTCAAAGATCATCCAGTTCCAACCCCCTGCCATAGGCAGGGACACCTCCCACTAGAACAGGTCACTCAAAACCTCATCCAGGATGGCCTTGAACACCTCTGGGGAGGGAGCAGCCACAACCCCCTGGGCAACCCGTTCCAGCATCTCACCACCCTCACTCTAAAGAGCTTCTTCCTAACATCCCATTTAAATCTCTTCTCTGCCAGTTTAAACCCATTCCCCCTCGTCCTGTCATTACAAGACCTTGTGAATAGTCCCTCCCCAGCCCTCATGTAAACCCCCTTCAGATACTGGAAGGCTACTATAAGGTCTCCTGGAAGCCTTCTCTTCTCCAGGCTGAAAAGCCCCAACTCTCTCAGCCTGTCCTCATAGCAGAGGTGCTGCAGCCCTCTGGTCATCTTCGTGGCCCTCCTCTGGACTCTCTCCAACAGTTCCATGGATTTCTTGAACACCTCCAGGGATGGTGACTCTACCACCTCCCTGAGCAGCCTGTTCCAATGCCTGACCACTCTTCCAGCAAAGAAGATTTTCTTAATATTAATCCTAAACCTCCCCTAGCACAATTTCAGACCATTTCCTCTTGTTCTGTCACCATCATTATTCATCAGTAACCTGAATGAAGGCAGCAAGTATGCCCTCAGTGAGTTTGCTGGTGATACCAAACTGGGAGCAGTGAGTGGCACCCCATCAGGCTGTGCTGCCATCCAGTGGGACCTGGACAGGCTGGACAGCTGGGACAGTATGGGAGTGTATTAGTTTAAGCTAGTCCACCTGAGCTGAAAAGCTCAATGGATAGGTTTAATTTGATTTGGAAGTGAAAAAAAAAACCAAACCTTTAATGATAAATAAAAGTTATTTTAGGTAAGGGGGATGACAGAGGATATGGGGAAGGGAAACTAAAATATATAGGTATAAGGTAAGGGGAGTTGCAGAGGATATGGGGAAGGGAAACTAAATACAAAATCATAGAATGGTTTAGGTTGGAAGAGACCTCAAAGATCATCCAGTTCCAACCCCCCACCATAGGCAGGGACACCTCTCACTAGATCAGGTCACTTAAGACCTCATCCAGCCTGGCCTTGAACACATCCAGGGAGGGAGCAGCCACAACCTCCGTGGGCAACCTGTTCCAGTATATTTTACCTCGCCAATAGGTAAAATATAGGTATAAAACCAGTAGATGAGAGTGGGTGGAAGTTGAATTGAAGTGGTGAAGTTGGAATTGGTGGTGGATGCGGATGGATGCAAGATGATGGTGAAACGCAGTGAGTTAAAAAGTTCCATATGAAATGCAGTGAGTTAAAAAGTTCCAAATGTGGTTGCTCTCCCCATGTGTTTGCTGGAGAGCAGGTGGTGAGCAGCAGCAGCAGCAGGAAAGCAAGATGCTGGCTGATGAGGGAGCAGGGACCAAGACAGAGAAACAAGAATTTCATTCCCCCTTTATAGAGGGTCTCAATAGGAAGTGGGAGGGGCTAAACACAACACCTGGGGGCAGGTCAGACCACCCCCAGGGAGGAGTCAGGATCCAGTTCAGGTAAGCCCTCCAGGAGGGTTTAACCCTTTACAGGGAGTGAGTCAGCTTTTTCTTGCAGAGAACTAAATGGCTAAAACTCCAACAAACTGGAGAAGGAGCCATGTGTAATGTTATCATTGTAAGGTTCAAAGTCAGCTAAGCTGAGGCCTTCTCAAGGTACCATTTGAGGATATTTTTCTGAGGTGAGGAAAGCTGCCTAGCTACAGTATAGAGAGGTAGCAGCCAAGTTGGCCCATGATTCATGACCCTAGAAAATTCCCTTTTGGTTGCAAAGGGAGATTAGAGTAAATCAAAGATTTTATTTCTCTGGAAATCATCAGGTGATGAAGTGAGGCGTGTAAAGCTGGACACGTAGGAACTAAAAGAGTAAATAAGTGTTTAAAAATAGGTTGGTTCCTGCTACCGTGAGAGGAGGAATTCTGATATAGAGGTCAGGGACGTTTAGATAGTGGAGATTTTGAGCTGCATTACAACTCCATGGAGCTATTACCAAATGAGCTGAGAAGCTTTGTGAGGAAATGGTACTAATGCAGTGTAAATGACCTATTCTGAAGAACTGTTAGTGCAGGCAGATCACAGCATCACCAATACTGCCCCATAGGCGAGGAAATGGTCCCATGATCTTTGTAAGAAAAATCAGTGCCTCATTTAGTGCCAGCAACCCTGGTCTTGACAGCACTTCTCTGCGAAGATGTCCAGTGAATACAAGATGAGAGACTGGAGATTATATGAAGGTAATTTAAGGATTTGAAAGGAACTTGAGAGGGGGCAAAGAGGCTTGTCCCGAGCTCAGAAGAGCAGTGCTATTGAAGAGGCTGTCAAAGCTTTTCACACACGTACCAAAACTGTATGCCTTGTCAAGAGGCAGAGTTAGTGGTGCAAGGGAAACTGCCCCTTTGAAGCAAAGTAGCCACTGAGCTTGCTGCTGGGGAAAAAAACAAAACAAACAAAAAAACCCAGCACAAAACAACACAAAAAGCAACCCCAAACCCATTCAATATGTACTTGTCCTAAGCTATTATTCTCACTTCCTCGAGTTAACCTTATTAGAAGACACTCCAGCTAAGTAGGTGATCATGCATACCAAATTTGTTTTTCCAGACACAGTACACCTGACTTAGTAACATCTGACTATAGGCCAGTTGAGTAGGCATGAATTTTAAGTAGTTTGCCTGGATTTTGACATGTAACTGCTAGTTTTCTTCATCCATGATTTAACAGATGGGTTGAAAACCTCATTAAAATTATAAAGAACAGAGGGGAAAGGATGGGGTGGGGAGGGGGGGAGGTTATAGTTTGATTTGTATTAAGCTCTTTTCAATCTCATAGAATCATAGAATGGTTTAGGTTGGAAGAGACCTTAAAGGTCATCCAGTTCCAACCCTCCACCACAGGCATGGACACCTCCCATTAGATCAGGTCGCTCAAGACCTCATCCAGCCTGGCCTTGAACACATCCAGGGAGGGAGCAGCCACAACCTCCCTGGGCAACTTGTGCCAGTGTCTCACCACCCTCACTGTGAAGAACTTCTTCCTAACATCCCATTTAAATCTCCCCTCTGCCAATTTGAACCCATTCCCCCTCATCCTGTCATTAGAAGACTTTGTGAATAGTCCCTCCACAGCCCTCCTGTAGGCCCCTTTCAGATATTGGAAGGTTACTATAAGGTCTCCTGAAAGTCTTCTCTTCTCCAGGCTGCAGACTCCCAACTCTCTCAGCCTGTCCTCGTCACAGCATCAACAGTGAGAGCTGCCTCCTGTAGGCTTTTTGTTTCTCAGAAAACTGGAATCCAGAACCTGGATCCAAGTCACTTGGGATTTGTAGGTAGTTACGTGAAGGAACAAGGGAAACAAGACAAAAAGCTGAGAACATTTGGGGTCTGAGAAGCTTCCTTTCTTAATGAAGTAATATTATGCACCTGCACGTTGGGTAAGAAAAGCTAGCGGTGGGCCTGGCCACACAGGAGAATATTCTGTTATTGCAGAGAACTGTCAGGTCAGGTGGATGCATATGATGGAAGACAGGTGATCCTCTTCACGCTTCACAGAGAAATGCAGTGAATCAGTCATTGTGCTCAGCAAGGCTTCAGAAGAGTTACAGCCACAGCAGGTAAGAGAGATGTGGCCCTGGTCGCAATGTGACTGATAGACTCGACACCGCTGTGCACGTGGGGAAGAGCTGGTTGACACCACAGCACAGGTCACCTCGGAGTGTAATGCAATGTGTTTGTTGGAGGAGACAGGGGATAGCTTATAAATATGCAGAATTTAGTATTATGTTGGTATTTATTGATTGCTGCTATGCTGACACCTGCTCAGAAAAGGAAGATGTGAGGGTCTGTGCCCTTGATGGACTCTGACCTAAGCCGGTTAGAACTGCTCCCTCTCTCATCCAGACTTGCTTTGCTCCAGGTATGTCAGATGATAGCTGCTGGTTTTGACACTACATGAAGCAGCTCTGTATCATGCATTCCAGTGTGATCTGCTGTAGGTGATCCTGCTCTGGCAAGGTGGCTGGACCAGATGGTCTTTCAAGGTCCCTTCCAGCCTCTGACATTCTATGATTCTATGATCATTGGCTGCTGGGTGGTTTCCAAGGCACTTGGAAGAAAATTTTCTGGCCTATCCTGGTAACACAAGATCCTTTCCCACAAAGATACCAGAGACCAGGGTGATGGTAAAGCAGAGAAACTAGATTTCTTTGTTGCTCTGGGTGTGGTTCTTCCCTCAAGACCTGTGGTGGAGGGTCATAAGGAGCAGCTTTTGCTTTTTGCTCCCTGTCAGGTCTTGACTCTTGCTTGCTTCTCTGGTACTGTCAGAAATGCAGACCTTCATTTTCCTGTCCCTCTCGTTGGGCAGAGGGCCTAAGCAGTGCAGCTCACACATCTCCTGATGACCAAGGGTGTTCAAGACTGAGCTATCAAGGTGCTAGTTAAACATGTGCCTTCCCAGTCAGTGGAGATGGTTTGTTAATGCTCACAGGCTGTATCTCTTTGACATGTTAAAATGCTAGCTCCATGTGGATTGCAGTGTGCAGTCAGCAGATGCAGGGAGGAAATAACACGGATCTTGCACACACTCCTTCACTGACTTCTCCCTCCATTTTATGGAGCTCTTGCCATGAGGTTTTTCTGGTATGGAATAGGAAGCAGAAAACCAAATGAACCCGAAACGAGAGGAGAAGATTAAGGGGAGCCTGTTCTACATTCCAACAGTTAATTAAACCCTTCGCTTTTGCAAGCTGGTGTTACACGCAGACAAAGGAAGATAAAAGACCCCATTGCATGAGATTATTGAGTTTGCACCTTAATATGTTACCAGGTGCAATTTCACTTGGGCAATTTCAAGTAGAGGAATTTTAACTGTAGGCTTTTTTTTTTTTTTCCTACTTTCATGTGTGGAAGCAGAGAAGTATTAGTATTTTTCTTCAAAGAACACTTTTACACATTATGATCCAGGGAGGAGGCAAACAGAGTCCTACTTTTCCTGTGTACCACACCCTTTAATCTTCCAAGGCTTGCAGGGAGGTCTGGGGGCTTGCAGTGTGGAGGTGGGTGCTGGGGAGGAGCAGAGAGATGCTTCAGCCGCAGAGGGGCCCGAAGGCACAGATTCGCAGAGTGCAGTTTCCATGGCAGTGCTATGGAAACCAGGTTCTGCCGCTCAGTGCTGCTCAGGGTGGAATTTCAATGTTCTACGCAGCCCTGGTACCCAAGAAACAGCAAACCCACAAACAAAATCGCACTCAACCTGTAGATGCCTCATTAGAACACAATTTCTCATTCAGCCTGCAGCCCTGCCTGCCACCCTGGGGGAGGAAAGGATGAGCAAGCACAAATCAGTTAAAATTAGAACTTGTTACACACCTGTAGCCCTCAATTCCATCTGGGCCCTGCAGAATAGTTTTGGAGGTTCAAATAAGTTTGATAAAATCCTAGAATATTTGATCTTCTGCTTTATGTGGGCTGCTGAATACAGCCTGGAAGCTTAGTGGCTGTGTTGCAAAGAGTGGGGATGCAGAGGGCTAAGGAAGATCCAGGGCAACAAAAGCTGTCTTCTGCTCTTGGGTTATCACTTGGATTCCCCATGCCTTCATTTCCTCATCTGTAGAACACAAGTGATAGTGATATCTCCTCATAGGCTGGGTGAGTTTGACTTCATTGGTGAATGCAATAGGTGATCTTTGTGGTTCCTTCCAACCCTGACTGATTCTCATTCTAAGGAGATAATGGACTGGGGCTACTGTGAAACTTGCTTAGTTCTTGGAATGTAGTTCGAGTCTCTCTGATGAAAGCTGTTAGAAACCTGCCAAATGTTGCCACCTTCCAGATTGACAAGCTGCAAAAAGTTGTACCTAAAGCTTACACAGGCCTTGCCCTCATGTTTCCTCTGGTCTGTATTTCTCCTTCAGGATGGAGCGCTGGTACTGTGATGCTTTAGCTCACAGAGACTGGAATGCAGTCCCTTTCATAGCAGTACTTGTGAGCATTAAGCCTGCAGTACCAAAAAACAGTCTTTGCACAGGAAGGAAAAAGAAGGCAGAGTAAAAGTCATTCAGCGTTTCAGTGCTGGCTGATTTTGGTTTAATCAGTTTAGCTGATTTAAAATTAAGCAGTGACTTGCCTGGGATGCTGCTGAATATGTCCTTATGCCAGCACAGTTTGGCTGGGGACGGGCAGTCAGAAGAAGCCATTCTACCCTCTTCTGAGGGTGCTTCTTTCTACCATTTCTCGTTCACTTCTATGCCAGCAGTTCCGGTATGGACTCTGGAGCTCCTGGATGGCACCTGCTAGGGGAAGATGGGCTCTGAAATGCCATGGGTGCTGGAACAACATCTCCTGGGGTATCCTGTTGCCATCTTTGAGGTCTCCCTTTACCCGCTCCCATCAGCCACCTCAGCAACACCAGATCAGGTCAGCACTTGCCCTGTGGAACGAAGCATGTAGCTGCATCTGACAACATGGATGTGCAAAGTCACCGCCGTGTGGTTTGCCATACAGCACAGAGCTGGAGAGGAAGCAGAGAGGGAAGTGCAGGTACTGAAGGTCCCATGTTCAGGTCCACTGTTCTGCTGGTCACCATGAGGAGTGCTCCCCATTCAGCTGCACTGCCTTAGTGGTCAGAGAGCAGTAGGTAGGGGGAACACAGAGCACCTCACAACCTTTGAGGGCTGTCAGGATGATGGTAATAATAAGTGATAACTTGCTGCAGGAGCTGTCAGCCTTACAAATACCAAGCCTATGACAGGAACAACAGCGCGGTCCTTAGTCATATGTTGAGGGGAGGATCTTGGAGAATCCTTGGGGGGCCCTGGCTGTATTATCAAAGCAGCACACCCCCTCGCCCCCCCTCCCCAGTTTTCAGGGTGGGTGAAGCTGTGGCTGTCTCTTATCCTGAGAGCAGCATTCCCGTGGGAGTCAGCTGCCCCTCTCCCCGTGTGGGGGAATTGCCTTCTACTTAATAAACATCTGCTTGTAATATTCTGAAACAAGGAGGCTAATCAAAGGCCCCGTTCTGTAGAACGGGGATGCTAAGTGACAAGACTAATTTCAGTAATCAAGCAGCTTAATTTGGACATTTTTTTCCCCCCTCTTCTCTGTTGCTGATGGAAATTGAGGCAAACCTCATTCTGGAGAGACACTCCTTCCCTGCCTGGTAGCACCAACTCTCCAGCACTGAAAATGGAAATGGGGAAGAAATAAGAGTGAAAAAGGGTCACAAAAGACAGTATCAGAGAAGGTGTGTGGACTGCTGTGACTGATGTTTCTTGAGCATCTTTCCTCTGGAAAGCTCCCAAAGTGTTTTATAGACTGCATTGCAAAGGCTTCAGTCAGCACTGTAACGCAGTCATCTTGGCTGGATTGCAGCAACCGAAAGGACAAGGATCTTGGACTGGCTAGGAGAGGGTAGGCAGGTGAGAGGCTATGAAATCATTAGATGAGAGCCTCTCTCGATGGGATGTGAGTTATCTGAAATATACCTGTGTCTGAAAGGTCTCATTCCTGAAATTGAAAATGAATTAGCCTTCATGCCCCCATGATGTGGAGAACCGAGGAGCCCTCTCGCTGAGCTCTGGTGTCGCAGCAAGCCTAGAACGGCTGTCAGTGAGCACCTTTGGGGTTTGCTCCCAGTCATCTTTGGTGTTCTGTGGCAGCTGGTGAGAGGGATGGGAAAAACCCCAGAAAATGTGATTTATGATGAGACAGGAAGAGCTGTGTGTCTGCTCTGGTCTGGTGAGAAAACCTCTCTTCTGTAGTCACAGTTTAGACAGGAGAACAGATTCTCAGGGGATGTAGTGGAACTTAGAGCTAGGTAAAGCCCTGGGAGGCTCTTGTGCTGTCCTAAAGGTGAGGTGTATGTGTGGGAAGGCTAGAGAGGACAGTCTAATAATAGCTATTTACTCATTCAAATGCCTGTGATTTGAGGAAGCCTGGACAGGCACCCAGTGGCGTGTGACAGAGCCCTCGGGAGCCAGCGAAGTGGGTTTAAGGGAATGACGTCCTTGCCCCAGGCAGTGAGGTTTCAGGTCTGGCAGCTTTCCATGCCAACCTCTTCCATTCCCCCGCTGCCTTCAGCGTGCATCCCTCCAGTGCTGGCACCTCTCTCACAAGTCCTCCGTCTCCCTTTCACTCCCCGCGGGGGGCATCTTTAACTTGACTGCACTCGCTGCCATCTCCTGGCNCCCCCCCCCTTCCCTCTCCTCCTTCCCCTCTCTCTCTCTCCCTCCCGCTGACTTGTTATTATGTACTGCAGCTGCCCGGAGGATTTTAAATAGACCCATAATCGCACAGCAGCTCCTCTTGGAAGTTTAAATATAACCTCCTTGTTAATCTCGCATGTGGCAGCAGCACAGCACCTGGGGAAGGGAGGAATGGACAAGCACAAACCCATGGCTTTACGTCAGGGCTGGGAGGCTCAGGATTTTCTTTTTGGTGAAATTATTGGGTCCTTGTCTTGTTTCTTGTGACTAGAATAGCTATGCAAGGTGCAAGAAGCCAGGCTGATAGTTTTTGCAGCACGAGATGATTTTCTTGGTTGCCATCCCACATACACCACCAGTGAAGGCTGCCCCACAGCCACCATCCCATTTCCCTTGGTTTGGAGCAGTCTCTTAGACCTGCTCCAGGAAAACCCTGATGGGAGGCAGTGGGCAGCTCAAACCTCTTCCACCCTTCACTTTCCTGCAACGGGGTAGCAGTTGTGCATGTTACACTGGAGAAGGTGTTTCAGAGAGACCAACAGAGAACTAGGCAGAGAACCTGCAGGTTATTTCCCTAGTTATTTTTGCAGTAATAAGTGATTTCAGTCTCCTTTCTAGCTCTCCAAATAACTAATTTACCACTCAGGCTTCGGTATGGTTTGCTGAACATTGTAGTTTGGTGACACTACAGAAGAGATCACAATTAATAATGGATTTGCCCAAGGGACCTGTTCTAAAAGGGCAAATCTAGTGCTCAGTAGCTCATTAAACACGGTGAGACACTTTCAAACAGTAACTGTTGCCTGTTGTCTTTAGACTAAGAGGATCCCTACTCTTCCTGCATCCTGAATGCAGCCATCTTCTCACAGAGAAGGACAAGGGATGTGCATGAGGGATTATGTCCTAACCAGTTCTGTTGCTTTTGTTGGAGGGAGCATCTAGCTGGCTGTGCAGGGATGTGGGTTGGATTTCCTCCCCTCTGCTGAGTCGCTACCTCATAGGGAGTTTGGTATACGCTGACACCTAAGTTGTTTCTCTATTTTCCATTTCTTAAAAAGAAAGAGAGGAAAGAGGGAAAGAAAGAAAGGAAAGAAAGAAAGAAAGAAAGAAAGAAAGAAAGAAAGAAAGAAAGAAAGAAAGAAAGAAAGAAAGAAAGAAAGAAAGAAAGAAAAAGAAAGAAAGAAAGAAAGGAAGGAAGGAAAGAGGGAAAGAAAGGAAAGAAAGAAAGAAGGAAAGAGGGAAAGAAAGAAAGAAAGGAAAGAAAGAAAGAAAGGAAAGAAAGGAAAGAAAGAAAGGAAAGAGGGAAAGAAAGAAAGGAAAGAAAGAAAGAAGGAAAGAAAGGAAAGAAATAAAGAAGGAAAGAAAGGAAAGAGGGAAAGAAAGAAAAGAAAGAAAGAAAGGAAAGAGGGAAAGAAAGAAAGGAAAGAAAGAAAGGAAAGAGGGAAAGAAAGAAAGGAAAGAAAGAAAGGAAAGAGGGAAAGAAAGAAAGAAAGAAGGAAAGAAGGAAAGAAGGAAAGAAAGAAAGAAGGAAAGAAGGAAAGAAAGGAAAGGAAAGAAAGAAAAGAAAGAAAGACTCTGCCACTTAAATTATTTCAAGCAGTGCTATGGAAAACATAAGAATTATTATTTGAGTACCTAAACCAAAAATATAGTACTATTTGATGCTGAGTTATCCATCCATTTTAGTAATCCAGCCATAGTAATTGCTAGAGCTGGGGGACTAATTCACAACACGTAATTTATTCAGTGAATTTAAATTCTTTATGTGGTCGTGGAATATCAATTGTGCCGATCATAATTTCCTCAAATTTATTTGAATTTATTCAGTGAACTTCTTGGAAAATATTTACTCTATGGATTGATAGAGGCTGCATTACTTAATTATGGTTGGTCAGAGAGATCTATTTGGTATTGTTTCCATTCCCTTGTTGAATGAGCACACAACACTTCTGGCTTGGATACTTGCATATGAACATGGAAGATGTACAATTCTGCAGGTTTTTTGCACATTTCCATACACGAATATGCAGATAAAGCTCCTATACCGGAGCGCTGACAGCAAACAAACACAGACGAGCCAGGTCTGAGCAATTTTGCATTAAAAATGTGAATGAATATTTTTAAGAGGCCTAAATTGCCAGGACAAAAGTCTAATTTTACAGTGAACTAACCTGGTCCTCGATAAATGGCATCTTGAAAGGCAATAATGGCGTGTTGAATCAGAACCTAATAATTTACCTCTTTGCCTCTTTCTGCTGCTCAGTACAATGATTTCCTCTAGTAATACAGTCCCCAGCTTGGGTACATATTGTGTATTTAAGAATGCTTTTTTTCCTTTTCTTTCTTTTTTTTTTTTTTAAACTGGCTGTATTCATGTGACACCTGCAGTAAATGCTCTCATGTCCTTGTCTGAGTAAATGTGCTCCTGCCCTTGCCTGAATGGGAGACCCAATTGTCTCGCTTCCATTAGTTACCCATTTCTAACCTGTCTCCCTTGCTCCCTCCTCCCACACCAGAAATGAGATGAAGTGTAGGGTGGCTAATCTGAAACTTTCTAAACCACAGAACTGTAAATGTTTCTGAATGTTTGGCTCTGGTTTATGGCGTAGAAGTGAGAGAGATCATATTTCACGAGGACATTTGTAGTCAGCTGAGAGTAGTGTGATTGACACGAAGTGGAACAGGGAACAAGCAGAAAGGACTGGGCAGTCTTGAGGACTACGGTGTGGAAAGAGGGTGAAATGCACCAGTGTGAAGTTCAGGATCATGCAGATAGGTAGACAGGTCTGGTTTGAAGCTACATGGTAGAACCCATACTATGTCTGAAGGGCTTGAGCCACAGAAATTGTTTGGAGAGTGCAGCACTAACTTATTCCTGTTTCTTCTGGCTGGTCTGGGTGACTTTTCACAGTCTGCTGGCCTTTATGGGAAGATCCTTTGTTACTCCTAGTAATTGATCCTAAAAACAATGGGATTATCAGTTAGAAGCAAATGAAAAAGAGAAAATGTGGGAGTATTATTTACCGATGTGATGACTGAGCTTTTGATATGAGACATCAGCATAAAAGGCAATTATGTTCCTAGGTGCCAGGCAGAATATTCCCTGCCAAGGCAAGGAAGTATCAGTATCATTGTAAAAGACTCTACTGTAATTTCCTCTGTGTATAATTCTGTGCATAATTCTGGTTATCCCAATAAAAGCAAAATGGAGTCAGAAAAGTGCCTGGTTGGTAAAGAGAAGGGAAAACAGGTTTTACAAGAGGAGGCTAAAACTTTGTAGCTTACCTAGCCTGGCAAAATGCAGGCTGAGAAGGTATGAAAGGCTGCCCTCCATTAAAACATGGGTGAGAGGAAAATACCCTGGCAGTAGGAGAGCTCTTCAAAGTAAGGAGAAGCTAGGTGTTAACCAGCCAGGAATGGGCCTCAGTAGAAACTCCTCGGTGCAGCAAGGTTCTGCCACAGCTTCTGAGCCATACAGGCAAAACAAGAAACCTAACCTGATAGAGAGTATGGTAGGTTCCTGGAGAGAGTAAATATGAATAGGCTGTCTGGAAGACAGGGGCTGGGACGTCCCTTCCAGACTGCTGTTTCTTAATTACATCAGACTCCATGGAGGCACTCTGTTCTTCAGAATTAAAAAGACCTTAATTCAGTTTAGTTCAATTTTCTTCTCAGAGTTGCTTTAATTTGGAAGAACTATGTCCATTCAAGGCTAATGTGATTTAATGAATTCATGCTAAATTCACATCTTTAGTTAATTTGGATTAATTTTCCCAATCGTTCCTCAGCAGCCAACCCTGAAGACATGTAGTAGGAATGACCAAGAAATCATGAGCAGTTCAGTCCTGCTTGTAATTCAGTTCTAAAGATGGCAAGGAGGCTTTCTGGCTGCACGAAGCCTGAAGAAACATCTGGCTTCATCTAACATGCCTCTCTCCCTAGGAAGGTGCTGAGAAGGGTCTGAGCACTCAGAACCCCATGTCTTGGCTGTCCTCTTGTGTTTCACCTCCCTACTGCAAGGGCTGAGTGGAGCTGCTGAGCAGCTCGGACTTAATCCTTGTCTGGGAGGAGTGTTTAGTACTGTCCCAAGTGGGCTGCATGGGACAACTTGTCCCACAAGATGGAATTGGCTTTGCTTGCAAGTAGTATTTGGCTGTAGATACCCAGAGGAGTGCTAGCTGCTTGGCTGTGTGCTAAGGAGCTACCTGGGTGCAGGGAAAATGATCTCAATCCCCGAGCTGCGCTCTGCCGTTGGTCATCGCCAGCTTCCAGGACAGGAACCCCGTTTCTGTGTAACGCTGTTCCAGGGGGTTTACAGCCTGACTGCGAGGAGCGGTGGTGGTTCTGTTGCTCCTCTTAGTCGGCACATCTGCATTCGCCTGCTTTGGCACGGCACATGGCGAGCAGGGAATCTGTCGGCCCTAATCTGCCGGGCTTTGGGAAGCAAGTAAGGGGTCATCGCTAGGCGGCCCCGGCAGCGGCAGGCAGCGGCAGGAGGATTTAGCGGCGCAGAGCGCGGTCGCCACGGCCTGCGCTTGGGCGGGAAGCGGCCGCGCTGCTGCGGCTCTGCGCGTCGCCATGGCAACAAAGCTGATTCTTAATCGGGATGCCAGCGTGTGTGGATGTGAACCCTGCGTCTGCTGTCCTTTTGGCCTCGCCTCCTGCTGCCCCGCTCCCAGCGCGGCCACCGCCACGGCCATCACCTCTCCGGCAAAGCGGGAGGGGAGCTGGTGCGGAGGGACCCCGTGGGGCTTGCAGGGCGCAGAAGGGTCTGAAGTCAGCCCGAGAGGAAAGCTTTAAGATGTTCCCTGAGCCCTGGGGAGCAAAGAACAACCTCTGCCGAGGCAGCGGCGGCAAAGGAAGCCCAAGGTGCAGGCAGCTCACGTCGCTCATGAAAGCTGTGGTGGGAAGCAGTCCAAGATGCAGGGGGTGCTTAGGTACTGCAAGAAAGGACTGAGCCTTCGGGAAGTCATAGGTGCGTGGCAGGTTTGTATACCTCTAGGTAATGCTCAGCAGGCCAGCTCTATGGGTGGTACAATGGTGTCACCACAAATTTAGCTTAGAGACTATACCAAAAATGCTCTTCAGCTTAAGGGATCCAAGGTAGTATTTCTGCAGGGTGTTGTTGTGCCTTGTGGGTGTGCTGGGTTGGCCAGGTTAGCTCTGGCATCTCTGATGTAAGGTTGTGGCATTACACAATCCAGGCATGGTCTTGAGAGGCATGGAGATGTGAGGAGGTTGTTGCTGGGAAGTTGAAGCAATGTGTTTGAAAGAAGCTCATGCAGATATGGGTGAGCAAAGAGATCTCATCTATAATTTTCCCTCTGCACTGAGCACATCAGCTGAGAAGAAGAAAAATTGCTAAATGAAACTCTTTTCAGTTGTAATACCTAGCCCATTCAATACCTGCAGTGAAGCACTTCAGGAAAGCCTAGAAGCTATAGCAAAAACTCTTAGCACTTCAAGAGGCACTAATCTTCCTTCTGAGTCTATAAAGACTGCAAGATACTTTTGGAGGATCTGGTTTGGTGCAAGCTGTAGGATGGAAGATGTGGCCCACTTACAGTCCTGGAAAATCCACTATCAAGACTTACTGGGAATGGACCAGTTTACCAGTGTATGGCTACTGTTCACATCCCAGCAGGAGGGTTTATGATCAGCAGTGTTCCTGCTGCATCCATCTGAACTGCTGTTCATCTTTAGTTTAGACTATAAACCACTGGGCAGCGTTGCTGCACCCTGTAGAAACGTTGTTGTCAGTGTGTACAGAGGACTGAGGCCTTGCTTTGTTGAAGTCCAAGACATGCAACAGACCTTGTGCAACAATCATGGAATCATAGAATGGGTTAGGTTGGAAGGGACCTCAAAGATCAGCCAGTTCCAACCCCCTGCCATAGGCAGGGACACCTCCCACTAGAACAGGTAGCTTAAGGCCTCATCCAACCTGGCCTTGAACATCTCCAGGAAGGCAGCAGCCACAACCTCCCTGGGCAACCTGTGCCAGTGTCTCATCACCCTCACTGTAAAGAGCTTCCTCCTAACATCCAGTTTAAATCTCCCCTCTGCCAGCTTAAATCCATTACCTCTCATCTTGTCATGACAAGACCTTTTGAATAGTCCCTCCCCAGCCTTCCTGTAGGCCTCTTTCAGATACTGGAAGGCTGCTATAAGGTCTCCTCGAAGCCTTCTCTTCTCCAGGCTGCAGAGCCCCAACTCTTGTCACCTCATAGCAGAGGTGCTCTAGCCCTCCAACCATCTTCATGGCCCTCTTCTGGATTTGCTCCAACAGTTCCATGTCCTTCTTGTATTGGGACCTCCAGAACTGTACACAATACTCCAGGTGAGGTCTGATGAGAGCAGACAAGAGCCACGCAGACAGACAAGAGAGCAGATACAAGAGCCACACTTCTCTTGATGCAGCCCAGGACACAGTTGACTGTCTGGGATGCACTCACACTGCAGGCTCATATTGAGCTTTTCATCAACCCAGACCCCCAGGTCCTTTTCCTCAGGGCTGCTCTCAGCCATTCCCCACCTAGCCTGGAGTTGTGCTTGGGATTGCACCGACCCAAGTGCAGGACCTTACACTTGTCCTTGTTGAATTTCATGAGGTTGGCCTGGGCACACCTCTCCAGCCTGTCCAGGTCCCTCTGGATGGATCCCTGCCCTCTAGCAAGAAGACTGTGCCACACAGCTTGGTGTCATCTGCAAACTTTCTGAGGGTGCACTGAATTCCTCTGTCCATGTTGCAATGAAATAGGACAATTGTCTAAAAGACTGTGCAAATCCCCCCACAGCAGACAGCTGAAGAGAAACTCACGACCTTCAGAAAGCTCCCTGTAGAAAAAGATTTAGCATCCTCATCTCTTTACGTATGTATGGACTATGTACATTTTAAAAGATATCAATGTTGCATACTTTCCCTTCCTTGGATGTACTAGAGCTACGTTATAAAGAGAGAATCCATGGGAAGGAAGGCCAGTAAGGGCTATTTGTAAAGGCTGTTGTCTAGCCACTGATGAATAGAGAGGTTGTGTCCCTAGCCTACTGCTGAATGCACAAGGAGCCTGACCACTTTCTCACTTTCACCTAGAGACTGGATATGAACTTGAAGTTAGTGAGATTAACTTGATGAGCAAAAGAGAAAGAGATCTAGTGCCAGCCCTTAGAAATTACTGGGTAACATGACAAGAGCAGCTGGACACCAAATGAGCTGTAGAGCACTGGGCTGAGATCTGCCATGCAATGTGCTTCATTCACCAAGCATGCCCGCCCTGGCAAGCTTCATGCCTTGAAGAGCACCAGTGGTAAGATGATGAACGTACATCGTTCTCAAACTCTGTTTCTTCTGCTCTTAGCACAGAGGAGAGCATTGTCTGAGAGAAAATGTGCACAGTGACTGCTGTGGGGTTCTACGCAGTGCAGACAGATAGGGAGTGTAGGAGTGTACACATCCTGCATTCAGTGAGATAATGAAAAGGTCGAGCTTCTTGCACTAGCCACCAGACCTGAAGAAAAGGTTTTTCAGTTCAGTACTTCTCAGGAGGCAGGTATTGAGAGGTTTTGCATGAAAAGAATAAAAGGCACTTCTTCCTACTACGAAAAAAAGAAAAAAAAGCAAGCTGGATGACCAGAGTGATGACTTAGTCTCAGCTTAAAGAATTACTTAGCTGCTCCCTGAAAGAAACCTTTGTGTGGCTATGCCTTTCCCACAAGTATTCCTTCTTCTGACCTCCATAAGGGAAAGACAGATTTATTTTATTTTGTTTGTTTGTTTGCTTTTTGTTTTAGTGTAGTTTTTCTTTTAAACTCAGACCGTTTTGATGTATGCTGATTAGATGACTACTTGCCTCCACTAAAGATGATTCCTGAAGGACTGTACTTTGTCAGGAAGAATAAAGTCTGCTAAATCGATGTCTCCAATGCTTTCACCCAGAGTTTGAAGGCATGCAAATACTCTTCCTCTGGGCTGTGGCCAGGGCCATGTAGTGAAACAGCCTGCGTAATCCTTGGCATCTTTCTGAGAGCACTAACCAGAGGCTTAATTAGCTCTGAACGCATGTGTGGTGATGTAGACAGTAATCTTCAGTAAGGCTGGACTGCACCATCACCTCATTTCATAAGGATCATTGTCAGATGCTAATCCACTTCGGGTGCTGCCAACCTGAGTTGGAGTGGAACTGGCATATTGGAGATGAGCCAGTGTGCCTATCTTGAGCCACCCTGCTTGTGTGTGTGTGTGTGTGTGTGTATACATACACCTGCATGCACTGAAGAACCTGGAGGCAGCTAAATACAGAAAGACACAAAATAATGGGACAGAGTGATACAAAGTGGAAGGGAAAGGCAAAGCATCACAGCCAATGGCTCTTTCCCCTTGCAGGAGGTACAGTCTTGGACATGACTTTTTTCTTTGCCCTCTCATATTTTCATTTGTTCATCTTTTATGATAGGCCGTGGCCAGGCAGTGCCCAGACTGAATAGCTTGTTTCTGCTGGCTTACTGCAGCTCCTGCTGATGCTTCCATCCACTTTCCCACTCCCCTGTTGTGCTGGAGTGTGTGGTTAAGAAAGAGGACCGACAATGGGAGATGCAGGAAAACAAGATGCATCAGCTTTGCCTTTGAGTTGGTCAAAGAGCTATTTCTATACCTTACAAGCCTCACTCTGGCTTTTCAGCTTTCAGATGCTTTTGTTACTCTTATTATTAATGGCCAGCAGAGGCAAATTCTTTTGCTGCTCCATCAATCCCTTTCCGTGCTGCGCCGATCCTCGACAGAAATCTCAGTGCCTTGTGTGCATGTGTGATCTTGAAAGAGATATGGCAGTTCAGTCCTAGCCTTGGGCTTTGTTTAAAGAAGTACAAAGCCAAATACAGATAGGAAAAAAAAATTGAATTCCAGTACAAAAAGATAATCTTACTTACTATGCTGCTTTAAAGTTATGTCAAGGGCATATTGAATATATAGATGGGACCTTCTGTTAATGTGCAGGTAACTATAGAGACAACAGTGAATTTGATTACAGGTGTGCTGGCACAAAGTTAAGCTGAGGAGAAACTGGCTCGTTGACTTCCACCACCCCCAAAAATAGGGGCACATAAATTAAACTCATAACACTGTTGCTGCAAAGTCAGATGGACCTGATTCCTTTCCCAAAATCCTCTTTGCCGATCTTTGCATGATTCCTTTCCCCAAATCCTCTTTGCCAGACGTTGGGGAGCGTGGGTGCCCATGTGCTTAGATGCTGGAGATGGATAGAATGGGCCTTACAGCACCCATGAATGTGAATTGTTTCTGGAACTGTGGGGATATTACAAGCTCTAGCTCTGCAAGTCTCCCATGGTCCAGTCCTTTAATAAAAACAACTTGCAATTCATTGGAGTTCAGAAATGGCTTTTCCTTGAAGAGAAGGTTTGACACAATTCCTGCCTCAGTCTCATAGCAGCAAGGGGTATGCCAAATGACTTCTAATCATCAGAGCAAATAAAAGGATCTGAAGAGCTGTGATCCCAATACAAAATAATAGGAAGCAATAATTTAGCAGGTGTAGATTTGGCAGAACACTCTGCAAACATTTGGATGGGCATGTGTGTGTGCAGGAGACTTCATACAGTTGTGAGTCGTTTAGTCTGTAAAGCTGTAGGAGACTTCCTCTTGAGTTTCTGAGACTTAAGAGATGTGGGCTCAGGAAGAACATTTGAGGAGGGATCTTCTTTCCTTTCTAATATCTATGTAAATAACTCCATATGCTTTATTGGTCTCAGAGTCTTCACAGTGGGGAAGAGGAGAATCAATAATCGTTTAAAACTTTGTGAATCAATTAGATGAGCAAGACAGGCATGGCAGCAGCTTTCCAACAGAGGCACTGCTCACTGCCTGATCAGGAAGGAGAGCTGGGTAGGGAGAACATAGGTATTGCCATGCTTTCACCCATCCTGGAGCATAAGAGATAAGTAGCTTTGGCCAAAGCCAGCTGCTGGGGATCAGGCCTTCAAGCATGACAGATGAGGCTGCATACTGAAGTCCTTGTTCATTGTTCCAGCCGAGGACTCTTGTCGCACAATGATGCAGTCACTTCCCAAAGTAGGGGCTAAGTCCAGAGTAGAAGTCCAATATTGAGGAATCCACCTCTGCTTCATCTCCTTAGGCTTAGAAAGCCTGAAACCAGGAGCCTGGCAATGCAGGCCAGGATTTTAACTAGTTCATTCTCCTGCCGTGACAGCTCTACTGGACCTGAGCTGGAGCTTCCAAACTGTGCTAACACGTGAATACCTTAGGGCCAGCTCAGGATTTCTGTGCCTTCTGTTGCCTGGAGCAGACATACATGTTATGTGCTAATGAGACAGCTGTTTGCCAGCAGCGTGTCAAAAGCAAACTGGACCAGGGTACTATTTACTTTATGCCCAGGCTCTTTTATACTGTCATGGCAGCATGAGTGAGGCAGCAAAATCCCTCTTAAAATGCACCACACAGAGCTGCTTTCTTGCTTGATGCAAAGCAAAGGTTTGACGTTGCTCCTGTTGTAGTCCATGCTGGAAAATGCAGGTTGGAGCAAGCTCTGGTGAGTCAAGTTTGGAAGAGCTCAGGGTGAAGAGGAGGTGTATTTTGAGCAGCACCTCCTTTCCAGAATGTTGGGATCTGATCTGGAGGGTGCAGATGAGTTGTGTTGGATATTCATGGTGTCAGGAAGCTGTGTATGAAATGGCTGAATGCTTACTCCTAGGTTGAGGAGAAGGAAAGATGGGATTCCTTCTTTCAGAATTTTCTGGCCCTTTCCTGGCAGGAAGCAAGTGACCTGGGCTAGCAGTTCCTGTGGGACCAAATGAGCAATGTGAGTATAGGGAAGCAAAGAAGGCAGCAGATATGCTTCACTTCTTCCTCTCACAGCACATAACAAAGCAGCACCAAGGAGCACAGAGGCAGTCAGGGGCCAGCCCTGGAGAAGGAGGCCTGGGTGGGCAAGTTGAGGGGAAATCTTGACCTGCCTCCTTACCTGACATGAGATCCAAGTGGGTTGCCTGTCAGCCCCACTCCTCTTCTTGAGCATCTCTGGAGTTCCAGCAGGCTGCCAGGGGATGAGCACTGCTTTGGGGTGAGGGTAGTGACACCCAGCCCCACCCTGTGTGTGCCCCACACAGAGTTGCAGGGAGCAGTGTGCTGAAGAGACCAATGAGGGGCCCTGCCTGCTGCCAGTTCTGGCTGTAAGGAGTTATGGCTGTGGCTGCATTGCTTGTGTGTGGTTGCCAGGGAAACTGCTGGGACCAAGCATAAATTTTGACCCTCCTAGAGAAGAGGAAGCCAGGTATGGGACAGTGGGAGAGCTGGGGTCTGTGTAATCATGTCAGATCTCAGCCCTCCCTTTGGGTTTGTCCCCTTGCTAAAGAGATTTCCTATTTTAAGTAAGGTTTGTGGGTGGGGTTTTTTTAACATTTTTGCTTTTGAGTAAAGGCACAGCTTCTTTACTGCTGGGCAGAAGAGATGAGGCTGAAGCATTTTACTGCTTCTTGCCTTAAGGAGAGTAGAGGGCACATCTACACAGACTTTGCCTTCAGCTGCTCACCCACTTGCACTCTTGAGGCAAGCCAGCTCTGATCCAGAGGCTATGTAAGCCCTGGTACAAGATTACCCTAAACTGACTGCTTTGCTTTAGTTGTGGTCTGACAAGCTGAGAGTGTGGGTGAAGACAGCTTCACTCTGTCCACAAAGGCTAAGTAGACCTTGGCACCATCAGGACTGCAGGTGCCATGTGTTAGGACGCAAAGCAACAAACAGCCATGTCATAGAATCATAGAATCAATCTGGGTTAGAAGGGACCACAAGGATCATCTAGTCCCAATCCCACTGCCATGGGCAGGGACACCCTACCCTAGATCAGGCTGCCCACAGCCTCATCCAGCCTGGCTGCAAACACCTCCAGGGATGCGGCCCCAGACACCTCCCTGGGCAACCCATTCCAGGCTCTCACCACTCTCATGCTCAACAACTTCCTCCTCACATCCAGTCTGAATCTCCCCACCTCCAGCTTTGCTCCATTTCCCCTAGTCCTGATATCCTAAAAAGTCCCTCCACTGCTTTTTTTGTAGGTCCCCTTCAGATACTGAAAGGCCACAATAAGGTCACCTGGTAGCCTCCTCTTCTCCAGACTGAACAGACTGAACACATCCCTCTTGTAATAGGGGCTCCAGAACTGGATGCAGTACTCCAGGTGGGGTCTCAGGAGAGTGGAGCAGAGGGGGAGAATCACCTCCCTCAACCTGCTGGCCACACTTCTCCTGATGCAGCCCAGGATTTGGTTGGCTTTCTGGGCTGCAAGTGCACACTGCTGTCTCATGTTGAGCTTCTCGTCCACCAGCCACCCCCAAGTCCCTCTCCTCAGAGTTGCTCTCCAGCCAGTCACTGCCCAGCCTGTATTTGTGCTTGGGATTGCCTCGACCAAGCTTAAGCAGTGCAGGATTTGAAAGGAGGTATCACTGCTTCATGAGACAGAAGGGGATCGGAAGCCCTTACAGACACACTCTGACTTGCCCATAGCTGGACCACGGCAAGAGATCTTCAGCTCATGAAAGGCTCAGAGGACACTGGGTGCAATGCTGAGCTTCTAGGGCTTATCTAAATAGACTCTGTGAACATTTGAAGACTCATCTCCTAATAAGGTTTGCTCATAATAAGAGACCAAAGGCATACTTGATGAAATGGAAGAGCAGTTAATTTAGAATTTATAAAAAGAACTAGTGTTTCACCCTGGATAGCTGATGGAGAAATTTATTCAATGACATCTTGCCAAATACTGTTACAGGACTTTTTTTTTTTAAGAGTGCTGGATAGTTTTATGATTGCTATTGATTAATGTGGCTGTATCAGTGACATCCCATTCAGCTAATAGTCAAAATTCAGTCCTTAGTCTCAAGAGTAAGACAGCCAGAAAAGAAGGCCCAGGCAAACACGATGATGTAATTGGATGGATGAGTAATGGAGCAGTTTGACTGTCCTCTAGCTCTTTTGGGCTGGCAATTTCAGGCTATTAAGCTTTTCTAGTGGGCTTGTTTGAGTCCAGACAGGGAAGCCAGGCCTGCACTGTCCAGACTGCCAGAATGGTACAATATGGCACCTGGTAGGCAGAATCTACCCAGAGTAACCAGTGGTTTACTCCATCCATGGAAGCTCAGCAAACAAGGAAACACACTCATACAGAGGTGAAAATGGGAATGCAGCAAGCCTGGTGTGAAAACTGTTTATCCTGGCAGCTTGCTAATTGTCTTTTCCCCTTCATGAAAAAGTGCTGGTGTCCATATGAGATGCTCTGACAAGCTGGTATGTCATAACGTCCTGGATTGCATCAGGAGAAGTTTGGCCAGCAGGTGGAGGGAGGTGATTCTCCCCCTCTACTCTGCTCTGGTGAGACTCCACCTGGAGTACTGCATCCAGTTTTGGAGCCCCTATGACAAGAAGGATGTGGACATGCTGGAGCATGTCCAGAGAAGGGCCATGAGGATGATCAGGGGGCTGCAGCACTTCTGCTATGAGGACAGACTGAAAGAGTTGGGGCTGTTCAGTTTGGAGAAGAGGAGGCTCCCAGGTGACCTTATTGTGGCCTTCCAGTATCTACAAAAAAGCTGGAGAGGGACTTTTTAGGCTATCAGCTAGTGACAGGCCTAGGGGGAATGGAGCAAAGCTGGAAGTGGGCAGATTCAGATTGGATATGACAAGGAAGTTGTTCAGCATGAGAGTGGTGAGAGCCTGGAATGGGTTGTGCAGGGAGGTGGCTGGGGCCACATCCCTGGAGGTGTTTGCAGCCAGGCTGGATGAGGCTCTGGCCAGCCTAATGTAGGGTAAAGTTGTCCCTGCCCATGGCAGTGGGATTGGAACTAGATGATCCTTGTGGTCCCTTCCAACCCTGACTGATTCTATGATTCTAACATCATATAGTGGCCTCCTTTGACCAGTAGGTGTGTATAAAATTCACAAATGGTGCACTCTTCACGGCCTAACAACTTTTGGGATCTTTCTCTGAGATGCATAAATCAGACAATGGCCCTGGTGTGTTTCATTCTTTTCACCTCTTCTATCAACTGCCCGTGGTATGCATTGAAACACACCCCACATTAAGAGTACAGAATTTAGGGTATCTTCTGGCTTCTTCTATTGGAATATGCTTATAAGGAATCATTTATGTAGACCCTTATATGGAAAGTGGAAATCAGCTTTTTTTTCAGCGTTTGAGTCATCTTTAATCAGAGACCTTTTTATTGCAGCTCTCAGGCATTCCTTGGTGCTGGAGCACTTAAGACAGTTGCCTCTAGGCCAGGGCTCTGCAGCAGATGTTTCTGCTGCTACAGAGAGATGAGTGTCCAAGCCATGACTGGGATCTATGTCTATGATGATAACTTAGGTGTGTAGGTAATATCATTGTACTTGAGAGTCTTGGTACATTTCTTACCATTTACCAGGGTAACAAAGCTGAGCTGCTCCAGCAACTCTGTAGACTTCATAATGCAATTATTCTCAATCTCACCAGGGATTGTGGCTTCCAGAGAAGACCCAGAGAGTGAACAATTGTTCTCCTGATTGCTAGGTCCGTACCTTCTTTCTTGGCTACTTGCATGCCCTGCCTAGCAGGGAAAAGGAGGACAGCAACAGGCACTGCTGAGAGGGATCTTACAGCCCTCTGCTAATTTGTCACAGGAGGGTCCTACCCACCTTTCCATCAGCAGGGACTCTGAAACGAGTTTTTCCCTTTCACTTACTCACCAGTTTCTGTAGTCACTTCTCTGAGCTGTGTATCCTTCTGTCAAGTAATGCTAGCAACGTTCAGTGATGAGCAGAAGGGAGGGAACTGATAAATGCTGTGGTTATGTAAACCACGCTTCTGCATCTGACAAATTTGAACTGCCCACTGATGGCACGTTCCCGGGGCACCTCTGAGGATTTTCACCAAGCATGAGCCACTCAGCAGTGAAATCAGAGCACTGGGGAAGGCTTGCAGGAGGTCATCTGCTCCATCTGCTGTGCAAGGCAAAACCTGTAATAGCCAGTTCCAGTAAGAGAGAAAAGGCTTTAAGTCCTACTAACTAGTATCAGTTAGGCTGAGAGATATCAGTGTACTCCAGCCTTACTTTGAGTAGGTTATAGAATCATAGAATCACAGTATGGTTTAGGTTGGAAGGGACCTCAAAGCTCATGCAGTTCCAATCCCCTGCCATAGACAGGGACATCTCCCACTACAACAGGTCACTCAAGGCCTCATCCAACCTGGCCTTGAACACTTCCAGGGAGGGAGCAGCCACAACCTCCCTGGGCAACTTGTGGCAGTGTCTCACCACCCTCGCTGTAAAGAACTTCCTCCTACCATCCAGTTTAAATCTCCTCTCTTCCAGTTTAAACCCATTACCCCTCATCCTGTCATTACAAGACCTTGTGAATAGTCCCTCCCCAGCCTTCTTGTAGGCCCCTTTCAGATACTGGAAGGCTTCTATAAGGTCTCCTGGAAGCCTTCTCTTCTCCAGGCTGAAAAGCCCCAACTCTTGTAGCCTGTCCTCCTAGCAGAGCTGCTCCAGCCCTCTGAGCATCTTTGCGGCCCTCCTCTGGGCTCACTCCAACAGTTCCATGTCCTTCTTATGGTGCTGTGTTATAGAATTATAGAATGGTTTAGGTTGGAAGAGACCTCAAAAATCATACAGTTCCAACCCCCCACCATAGGCAGGGACACCTCCCACTAGATCAGGTCGCTCAAGACCTCATCCAGCCTGGCCTTGAACACATCCAGGGAGGGAGCAGACACAACCTCCCTGGGCAACCTGTTCCAGTGCCTCACCACCCTCACTATGAAGAATTTCTTCCTAACATCCCATTCAAATCTCCCCTCCACCGATTTGAACCCATGTTATGCTGTGTGTTTATGGAAACGTGAGCAATTATGTGAGCGAGAGACACAGAGATGCTCTTCCAGATGTCAATCCCACCACAGGAATGTTGTGCCCGGGCTCTAATGTCACCCTACTCTCCTAGTTTCTACTGCAAGCACTCAAGGAAAGGACTTGCACAGGATGAAGCAGCATGTAATGGTAAAGAGTTTTATTGTATTTGGTCGCCGAAAACCAAATAAAAAAATTACATGTGTGTGCGTGGTGGGGAAAATATAAACAGGCAGAAGATCCTGACTGCAAGCTTGCCTGAGGCAGTGATGCATTTGTGGTAAGAATAACTAGGAGTAAATAAACACTTAAGCAACAAAGATCCTGATTTCCTGTCAAATCTATCATAACAAACGGGCCTCGGAAATATAGAAAATTTAATTATAAGTCTTTTTTAACTGTTGTGGCACTTTCCATCATGAACAATAAAATTCCCACTGAATCAAGTATCCCACCAGGACTGTGACAAATAGGTATGCAGTGGTGGCTTGCTTTTGAAGAGAAACAAAAAAAAACACATAGGGAGGGAAATTAAGGTCTGTGTTTTCTCAGGAGTTACTTGGTGCTTGCTCACTCCATTTTGTCTCCACAAAATATGTGGTAGGCAGGGCTGAAGACTAAACAGGAGGCAGCTCTGCGTGATTTGTCTGTAGAGGAATTTTGCAAATCAACTCTGTACTAAAGACACAGGAGCAGTTTTTTCTTCTAAATCAGGAAAATGAGAAGAGGGCTTTGAGAAATGGTAGTGGCCTGAGGCATGAGGATCTTACAGGATCCTATCATGATCCAGCCCTGGGCAGTGGGGAGGTCATGCCAGATTCAAAAATTCTCTTGGAGTGACTTAAGGTGAATGGACTCCAAAGGGCTGATGAGTTCTGTGTATTGTGTTCCAAGGAGCCTTATGACAAAGCTCTTGGTCACTTGTGTCTTAAAGATGTGTTGTTAGACAAGAGAAGAGGGAAATAGGAGGGAAAAGGAGAGAAGAGATAGAGGAGAGAGAAGTAACAGAGAAACTGGATCCACCCTTGGATCCAGTGACGTCCAAGTTCTTTGGTGGCAAATGTACATCCAGCAGAGGCCTCTGTAGTAAAGGCAAAAATGTGGACCCAGGAGGTTTCAGCCCTTCCATACCCTTCAGACATGGGCTGCCCTTCCCAGTTCTCAAATGGAGGCTGTGCTGGTTTGCACAGGGCTCCTCCAGTGTAATGCCTGTCACAGGCCTTTCCAAGGCAAAGTTGCAGTGGTTTAGAGCAAGGAAAAGGCAGAATTCCACCAATGCAGAAGTTCTCTTCCCATTGTTAAGCCATCTACGTGGACAGTTCTGGCCAGTAGCACCAGAGAGGAAGTCATTGAGAGCCACTGAGGGCCACCAAAATAATTGTCTTGTGTATCCATGTCAGGTATTGCCACACATTGATTGAGATAATAAAAAAGTCTCACAGACCCCTTTTGCAAACCAGGAAGGAAGGGTAGGACAGACTTCAGTTTTTAGATTATGGATGCACAGGAATCTTACTGCATGAGCAAATGGGATTAGAAATATTCATGCTCCCAAAAGCCTAACAAAAAGGGGCTGCTCCCAGCAGAACACAAATCATATTTCTCCTGCACCCATGTGGAGATGGCAGCCTACGACATATTGCAAAATCATGGCTTATTTTTCCAAATCTCAGAAGACAACACTTGCTCTTGGCACTCAGATTCCTTGTGCATGATTTGACATATCTGGCCCTTGTGGGGCCTGGCACTTGGACTAGAGCTAAAGAAATTTGCCACCATAGAATCATAGAATCACGCAGGTTGGAAGAGACCTCGAAGCTCATCCAGTCCAACCTAGCACCCAGCCCTAGCCAATCAACCAGACCATGGCACTAAGTGCCCCACCCAGTCTTTTCTTAAACAGCTCCAGGGATGTCGACTCACCACCTCTCTGAGCAGCCCATTCCAATGCCAATCACATTCTCTGTCAAGAATTTTTTCTTAACATCCCCCAGCACAACTTAAGACTGTGTCCCCTCATTCTGTTGCTGGTTGTCTGGCAGAAGAGACCAACCCCACCTGGTTACGACCTCCCTTTAGGCAGTTGTAGACAGCAATGAGGTCACCCCTAAGCCTCCTCTTCTCCAAGCTAAACACCCCCAGCTCCCTCAGCCTCTCTTCACAGGGCTGTGCTCCAGGCCTCTCACCAGCTTCATTGCCCTTCTCTGGACATGTTCCAGTACCTCAACATCTCTCTTGAACTGAGAAGACCAGAACTGGACACAGTACTCAAGGTGTGGCCTGACCAGTGCCAAGTACAGAAGAATAACCTCCCTTGTCCTGCTGGCCACACTATTCCTGATCCAGGCCAGGATGCCATTGGTTTTCCTGGCTACCTGGGCACACTGCTACTGCCACCAGTAGCAAAACAACCTGTTCAGGGCTCAGAAATGGGAGGATAGAGCACAGAACAGGACTGCATTTGGAGGAAGTTGCACAGAGGAATCAGTAACATGCAGGTCTTCTCACTTCCCGAGCCAGCAGTTGTGATGGCACGGTGGAAGCCTCTCTGGTTCTCTGAAGTGACTGTCCCACTGCAATAAGTTTTGAAGATTCTGTGCTCCTCAGCTTTGGGGGTGTTCTTCAGTCTTCTCCATGGCAAGAAACAGTTTTGATTTGGATAGTAGGATGTTGTTTGTAAGGTAGTAATTGCTTTTGCTTGCCTGGGGAATCCAGAGAGGCTGTTAAGAAGGAACTTGTGAGAAAAGCACCCTGGGGACCTCTCTTGCCACATCTGAGGTAAATGGTTCGTTAAATGGCAGTAATTGGTTTCAACTGGTGCAGCTGCAGGAGAGCTCTTGGAGGAGTCACCTGCAGCCTTGCCAGGGGCCTGCATACATAGTGTGGGGGGATCAGACCTGGTCCTGCCCTTGAGTTACTGAAGTCTTTGGGCAACTTGGAATGGGTAGCATTAACACATCGTTGCTTTCGAAACCTTGAGCCACCTCCACAAATCCTCTTCCACCCGCCTAGGAACCAGCCACGAGGCTTCGTGATGAGCGCCTTGGAACTTTGACCAGGTGCAAGGCAGCCTCCTTATCCGAGGGGTTAAGCGAGCAGGAGGAGGAAGCCTTTCTTGTCCCAGGAGCAGCAAACTCGGAGCACATCCTGTGAGAAGCCATCTGTTAGCTGGGGAGCGGTGCTGTGGCGATTGATTGGCTCCAGTTTAGCTCAGCTCAGCTCAGCAAACTACGCATTCCTAACCTTGCAGGGTGCCAGCACAGGAGTATTAGGATCTCTGGAGGTATTAAGATCCCGTGGTGGAACTTCTGCTCTTTCAGACCGAGTGAGGGACACCCTGCAGCATCTTTCTGCCTCTTGCAGAGGTTTGCTGTGAGAAGCCTGGGCTTGCAGATGAAAGGGCCGTGGGAGAAAGGCAAGCTTCTCCCTTCAGCCAGGGGATTGTGCTTCACATCGATGATGCGTGGGTAAGGGGCTGCTTCTGCTTTCAACTCAGCTTGTCCTTACCCCAACCTTATCTCTGTCTCCCAGTGGCAATGCTGAACCATGTTTTGACTTTTCCAAGGTGAGATGAAGAGCACAAAATTTCTGCAGAAGGAAAATAGGAGCTTGAAATGTTCTGTAACACCTTACTTGTCCAGAGGCGTAAAATAGTCCTTTTCCCCCCCTTTCTTTTCCTTGATTGCAATAATATTTATATGGGGTATATATGTTAAAAAATGATTGCCCACTCTCCCCTCCCCTCCCCTCCCCTCTGTCTCTAATTAAAAACCTTTAACTGTAGCACCACAGCTGGGTCAAATTCCTGCTCTGGTAGCCCTGTGGTTCTGTCAGTTTAGGTCTTTCTCTTTTTTGCCTGACCTATCATCAGGTGCGTTAAATAAGGAGAGAAAAGAAATTGTGGCTCTCGGCTGTATTTCTTAATGTGCTTTTCAAGCCCCAAAAGGTACTTGCTGAGACTCCCATCCAGCTCTATCAGCAATTCTCTTGATTTATTAAGAGAGGGACACTTTCTTCTACACTGTGGCTGTCCTTCATCCCTTGCCTCTTTCTTTTCGGAGTGCTGAGTTGGTTAGGGAATGAAAATCATTTGGCTAGCCCAAGTACTGGGGTGACTAAGTGCCAAGAGACATCTTGGCAAGCCAAAAGTTAGACTGGCTCGAGCCTCTTAAATGTTCTCAGTTTGAATGGAACTTACCTCTTTTTGCAGCTTCTCTTAATCAAGATGCAAGCACTTACTCAAGAGTTTGATTTAAGGAGAGGCCCTTAATATTTCTTGGCTGGGCTGTTGCTCTGGGTTAACACAGCCTGCTCTCATGATCACCCCTCTCTCCCCACACAACTGGAAGGGAAAGTAACACAAACAAAAACCTCCAAACCTTCTGAGTTGGGATAAAGAGTTTTAATGGAAGTGATCCAGTGCACAATTACTTTAGCCTGTTTGCAGTAAAGTGCCACAAAATGTAGAAGCAGCAGCACAGTCCAGTGGAAAAGACCAACACTCCAACCCCCCAAAAAAGAAGCCTCTCACTTTACGACCTAAACTTCAAGCTCTAACACACTTTGCCTCAGCCAGCACTTTCATATTGAAGCTGGCATGATGGCAGCATGGGATTGAGTGTCATCATCAGATTCAAGTCCACCCATGACAGTTGTGATAAAGCTATAGATTTGGTGTATTGATTTCTGATGTTCTGATACACTCTGGTTAGGAAAGAATCATGATCTCTTTTCCCTTTGGGGTTGAATTCCTTTCAACAGTTGAGCTGTGCACTTGTGTGTGTGGTCAGACATTCCCCAAAACGCAAAAGGTCTTGGATCCCCCAGCTAGAAACTGTGGAAATTTGCAGTCAGCTCAGAGTTTCTTATATGTAAGCACAGAAAAGATTTTGTTGACTTCAATATCAAAATTGATGCTACTCATCAACGTAGCTGTCTTGCCTTTTCCTGTAATGGTAAGGCTGAGCCTCCACACCAGCATTCAGTCTGGTACAAGTGGCTTTTAAAGGCACAGTATAATGATGGGTATTGGAGCTGCTTGTTCAGGCTGTCTTCAGACTCTGACAGATGCTGTGGCAATCATGTAGGCTTTCTTCTGGCTTTCTGGATTTTTTCCATAAGCTTTAAAGAAAAAAAAAATGTATCTCTTTATTGAAGGAGTAAGTTCTGTTTTTCAGCGTAATTCTTGGAGAAGGGGATGAATTCCAGTGATAGGAAATATGTTTGCCACAGACTGAGAGGCTTCTGTATAGCTCCTGTGGTTTTTTAAGTAGTCTCCAATTTGCTGCTGTTTTGTTTTTCTTTCTGTCTCCTTTTCTCCTTTTATTTTTTCCCTTTTATTTTATTTTAAAATTTTATTTGTTTATTTTTTCTTCTTTATTTTTGCTTCTTTCTTTTTCTCTCATTTTTCCTTCTTTTTTCTTCCTTTTTCCTTCTTTCCTTTTTCCTTCTCTTTCTTCCTCCTTCCTCCCTTTCTTTCTTCCTTCTTCCTCCCTTTCTTTCTTCCTCCTTCCTCCCTTTCTTTCTTCCTCCTTCCTTCCTTTCTTTCTTCCTCCTTCCTCCCTTTCTTTCTTCCTCCTTCCTCCCTTTCTTTCTTCCTCCTTCCTCCCTTTCTTCCTCCTTCCTCTCTTTCTTCCTCCTTCCTCCCTTTCTTTCTTCCGCCTTCCTCCCTTTCTTTCTTCCTCCTTCCTCCCTTTCTTTCTTTCTTCCTCCTTTCTGCCTTTCTTCTTCCCTTTCTTTCTCCTTCTTTTCTTTATATTTTAAATTATTCTTTTTTTCTTTCCCTGCACATTTATTTTTCCAGTGAGCAAAAATCCAGCCTTAGCAGTAATTTCACAAGTGGGTGGTGAGCTGTGTGGAGGAAGTGCACAGAGCATAATCACCAATCCTCAGAAGAGAGGCATAGAGATCTGGGAGCAAGGACTCTTCTCTATAGGATGTGACCCATAGAGGGTTTAGGAAAGAAAAACAAAACCAGCTTCAGGCTGGCTGCAGGATCAGAGTTTTTTTCTGCATTCACCATGCTATGGTCATTTTGTGAATAATGAAAATTTCTACAGGTAGCCAAAACCATGTGTAAAAAAGGGATGGATGGATGGATGGATGGATGGATGGATGGATGGATGGATGGATGGATGATTAACTGTCATCCTTCCTGAAAAGCATCTTTACCTGCCAGGCTGTGGGAGAGTGAATTTGCTAGAGAGATGTACTAAATGTGAATATCTTCAGGTAATTTGCACACTGAGGTTCCCCAGTGTGCAAAGCTGCTGACTACCTTCTTTTGGTTCTCTGGTTCAGCTCTTCTTGCTTAGTGAGAGGAGGCAGAGCTGCTATCTTATTTCCAAAAATGATGATTTGATTTGGAGAACTTCCTTATTACGATGGGACTCTCTGCAGAGAGCTGTCATTTAATTCTGCCTTTGTTTGTTTGTTTGCTTGTTTGTGATCCAATCCTACTCCACTCAAGTCAGTGGGAGTTTGTAGCTGATTTTAAAAGCTAGAAGATCAATCCATAGGAAAGCATAGTGGGAAGTGCTTTCTCCGTTTCTTTCCATCGTGAATTTGGCAAAGGTAGGGATTTGGATTTTACTGGATCTGTCACGAACTGAAAACCTGGTATCTCTTGAAAGCCCAAAATGAAAAAGGCTGGCATTATACCTTTGGAGAGCCAAGATCTGTGCAGAACTCCCGTGGAGTTTTGCAGGTTATAAAATGGTGTGAATTCTGATTCTTGCAAAGATGAACCTGCTGTGGTAGAAGGATATGAAAGCAATACCGGAAGAAGCACTGAGCTGACATTTCTCTAAAAACAGGATGTGAACAAAATGCTGTGATGATTTAGAATTTCTTTTTCCCCATTTTAACATTTTTTTACGATGCTCTGGGACTGAGCCTTCACAGCTGTAGCAATTCTGTGCTACTGCTTGTTTTGATAAGAGCTTGCAGTTGAGTCCCTCAGAGCTATTTGTGTTCAATGATTTTACCTCCTCTAGTTGTACTTCAGTCTGGATACTCAATCTGGATTGACCTAAATGAACTAAATGAACTAACTGAAAACCAAAGATGCTGTGTATCCTGTTTATACTACATTTAAGGTTATAGAATCATAGGATGTTTTAGGTTGGAAGGGACCTCAAAGGTCATCCAGTTCCAACCCCATGCCATAGGCAGGGACACCTCCCACTAGAATAGGTTGCTCAAGGCCTCATCTGACCTAGCCTTGAACACTTCCAGGAAGGAAGCAGCCACAGCCTCCCTGGGCAACCCATTCCAGTGTCTCACCACCCTCAGTGTAAAGAACTTCCTCCTAACATCCCATGATAATTTCTTGATCATGACCTGGTAATTTCTGCAGCCATGGAATATTTAGCATATATTTTCTTTCTCTGGCCTCATTTGTGTGCCACTTGTTCCCTGTCTGTTAGAATCATGCCTAACATTTGAAACGTTTAAGTAATTTTGGCAACCTGCCTTTAAAAATAAAGGAAGAACAGCTGGTCTTAAAGAGGTTTTTATTTCCTTTCCACTGCTTCACTCTAAATTTTTTAAAGTTGAAAATTCTTCAGCTCTGGCCAGGACACGAAGTGTAAGGTTCTGACTGTGTGCCTTCCCGCTCCATGCTTAATGTGTTGACTAGGAATGCTGTTTACTGCCTTTGACCTGTTCTTGTTTTCTCTCTCTTTCTCTCTCTCTGATTTCTTATTGTAGGATGAGTCATCCATGTTCTTCCAGTTTGGCCCATCAATAGAACAGCAGGCCTCTGTCATGCTCAACATAATGGAAGAATATGACTGGTACATCTTCTCCATTGTCACTACTTACTTCCCTGGTTACCAGGACTTTGTGAACAAGATCCGGAGTACCATTGAGCACAGTTTTGTGGGTTGGGAACTGGAGGAGGTCCTCCTGTTGGACATGTCCCTGGACGATGGGGACTCAAAGATCCAGAACCAGCTCAAGAAGCTCCAAAGCCCTGTTATCCTCCTCTACTGCACAAAGGAAGAGGCCACCTACATTTTTGAGGTGGCCAACTCTGTGGGTCTGACGGGCTATGGTTACACGTGGATCGTGCCCAGCCTGGTGGCAGGGGATACAGACACGGTGCCATCTGAGTTCCCCACCGGGCTCATCTCTGTCTCATATGATGAATGGGACTATGGTCTTCCTGCCAGAGTGAGGGATGGAATAGCCATAATCACCACGGCTGCTTCTGATATGCTGTCTGAACACAGCTTCATCCCTGAACCCAAGAGCAGCTGCTACAATACCCAGGAGAAAAGGATTTACCAGTCCAACATGCTCAACAGGTAAGGGAAGGGACTAGGCCTATGAAAGAGGGGTCACAGAGGCCCTCGGAGGCCAAAATAATTCTTCTGGGTCATGTGACACTTTGGGGCACTGGGCAAGGTTGGCCAGAATCTGGGCAAGGGGAAGTTCTGATGGCAGGACCTGCGTTACTATTTGGCAGTGGCAGCACTGCCACCTCTGTGCACCAAGTTTTACTTTCATAAGAGCACTGAACTTCTCGGAGAGTCTTTGTGTGAATGAGTCTGTAACTCCCAGGTGGGCTCTTGCTGCAAGCTTTGGGGATTTTTGTACTGAAATGTTCTATTCGAGGCATCAGCAGTATGGGAACAGATGTATAGAATAGAATAGAATAGAATAGAATAGAATAGAATAGAATAGAATAGAATAGAATAGAATAGAATAGAATAGAATAGAATAGAATAGAATAGAATCAAATAGAATCAAATAGAATCAAATAGAATCATAGGTGATGGTTGTTTAATGCACTTGGAATAGTTTCCCGTTTGCTGAGAGCCATGTGTCCTGCTGTTGTCCAGGAGCAATGAATTACAGGAGAGAAGAATGTGCAAAGATGTCTAGAGAACTAAGAGATGAAGAAAAAGTTAGTCAAGAGGCCTGCTCAGCTCCTGCTTTCTACTGGAAGCCTTTAAAACCCTTGGGTGTCTTTAAGAATTCAGTTTACCTCGCAAAGTAGTATTTATGCTATCACCCTGCTCATTGGCATCTTGTTGGCCGTTGTCTGCCATGAGTTCTGAGTTCCATTCCCTCCTGAGCACATTATGCAGGGAACCTAGGCCCCCTCCATCATAACAGTAAGATTTTCTAGATGGAAAAAAGCATTTAAAAATAGGGAAAACCTGTTTGAATAAACATCTTCTTTTGATCCAGATTTCAGATTTTTCGAAGAAACAGTGCTAAAATGCCTGCTTGAGGTCACAGGGAAAGCCTGTGGTGGAGCAAGCTCTAGAACAACACTGATTGCTAGATCTTCCTTTCTGTCCCAGGAGTTTCAGTGTGTCGCTAAACAACCTAGATAACAAGACATGAACTGGGGGAGGTGGCATCTGCAATTAGCCACATGCCCCTGACTTACTCATCTGTCTTTGTCTGGTGTTTTACATGTAAAAATCTTGGTCAAATTTTGTACCAGGACAAGGGGAATCCAGGCCATAGCCATCAAGGGAGGTGACCACACTGTTTTGTTCATTTGTCATGATAAATGATGGAACAGAGTAAGTGCTGTGACCCTTCGCTGTCAGCTGTGCTAGGCAGAGGGATTGGCAGAGAAGAAAGTAGATTTTCCTTTGTCTGAGAGTCAAGGACTGAAATGAAAGTCTGTTCTTTGACCCATTATTATTATCCATAATACTGTCTGCTATATACTCTTTGTCTCTATGATCCATTGAAACGTTACCAGGTCTTATTGCCTTTACTTCCTCTTCCTTTCATTTTATGCAAGCCTTGGAACAACCAAAAGCACTCAGTGCTTTCAGTTTCCTTCCCAGCTAGGTTTAGGGGTAAGTTGTGAGTTTTTAACGAAATGATTAAGCAGAGAAAATACATTTAATATATACAAAGGTATCAGAAGTAGTGCCAAGGCAGGCTGTTGCTCTGCCTTTCCAAGGGAACAGGGATTTTCAGGAGGAGCTGTGATGTATCTTTCTAGCAGTTATCTAGAAAATCAAATGTTGTTGCTTGCCATGTGGTCACAGAACCACAAAATGCCAGGTTGGAAGAGACCCCAAGGATCACCTGGTCCAAACCTTTCTGGGTAATAATATAGTTTAAATGAGATGGCCCAGCACCTTGTCAAGCTGACTCTTAAAACTGTCCACTGGAGAGGAATCCACTGCTTCTTGGGAGTGCCTGACTGTTCTAATGGTGAACAGCCTTCTTCTGGATTCCATTTGGAATCTCCCCAGCAGGAACTTGTACCCATTGCCCCTTGTCTTTTCCATGGGACTCCTTGTAAGAAAGGTGATGCAATGTTCTGCAGAGACCTTCTGCTAGCTGGTTGGGTTGATGCCCAAACATGATGCCCACAGATCTGTGCTGTTTCAGGGACCCAAGGTAATCTCTCTTTGCATTGTACAGAAGTTCCCAACTCACAGAATCTTGAGTCTCTGGGATAGGACAGTGTAGATATGCCCTCAAGCCTGGGCACCCTACATGCAAACAGTTTGTGTCACTTTTGAAGGTATTAGCTTTCTTCTTAGCTTCATGGCCCAAATCATGCTGTTCCTTCTCCATTGCCTGCTTTGGGTACCCAGCAACCACAGGAATGACTACAGACACGTGTAGATATACCCAGCTTAGTTTGGGTAGTGACATTAGTCTTGCTGAGATGTAGAGTCAATTAGTCCATGCCACACTCCGTTCTGCCACTGCCAAGATTGCTGCAGGCACCTGAGACAGCTCAGAAATAATTACACCCTGTTGCAGTTGCTTCTGTGATCAGAGTGCAAATATTCAATTTGCCTCTAACAGCACTGGCCCTGTGCTCTGCCTGTCTGGGGTTCTGACCTCCCCAGACGTTCCCACCCTGTCCCTACTTCCAAGTGAGGTAGGTAAAGTTGTGATTCCAATTAGTTAGGTGCTTCATTTTCTATTTAAGAGAAATTACTTCTGATATATAAAAGCTAGTGGTGTGTGAAATCAGCCACAGCCTTTACAAATCCAAAGTTTCAATACCAGTGTGATGGCTTCAAGCTTAGCCTTAGCCTGGAATCAGGACAGAAGGAAGGGCAGAGGAGAGGAAGAAGTAGTGGAAAGAGGAAACAAGAATACATGAGATCACCTCACTGAACCAAAATGTACAGAGATGAATGGCTGTAATCTGTGTTCATGCTCTTAAGTCCCATTGAACTGCCTGGAGTTTTCTATGTGCTAAGCTTTAAACCTCTCCTGATATAGTTTTTTTTTATCTGGGGTATTACATATTCTGCAGACTTGGCTGCTTCACACCTTCTCCTTCCACTTACTAAGATTGCTTAGCATTTGTGCATTGTATATAGCAGGCAGGAGTGCAGCAAGCAGCAGTACCTGCATGTCTGGGATGTGGTCTGGTTTTCCCTGGATTGGACTGAAGGTTCTAGAAAACTAATTTTAGCCCTTCCTTGGGCCTGGTAATACTATATTCAGCCATCTGCATCTTACAGTTCTCCCTCTGCATGCCTACACAGAATAGAGAAATGTTTGTACGTGGGTTTGATATCTAGGGAGACTGCAAAGTGTATGCGACCTCAGATAAGACATCACCATGTAGCTGGTGTTTCAGAAACTCTTGAAGGTAATCCTGAGTGGTCCAATTTTCTTCAAATCCATAGCTGGGAGGCAACACAATAAAGGAATTTTCCCATTTTCCCATTCACCGGAGAGTGACACATCCAGCTGAAAAAAAATGTGTAATGTGCTTCAGCTGGGGCACTTTATGCACTAAGACTGTGAATCAGCCATATCCCGAGATCTGCCTTTGAACCCTGACCACTGCTTAGGCTTAGTTTTTCCTCCTCTTCTGAAAATGGAGTGGTTATGAATGCAGCTAACATCAAATGGCCTTGCTTGATGAGAAATCAATTGGTGGCTGATCAAGGTGTAATGAGAAAAATCAACGGAATGCTTCTCAGCTTTAAAAAGAAAGGCGAAGTTTTCCCTTGTCTTTTCCTCCTTCTCACATTGACGCTCCAGTTTGGTGCAAAGTTTTGTTTGAAGTATGGCTGCAAGAGCAAAAAAGAAATGAGGCAGACTGTTATCTGAATGCCATTTCTTGCCAAGGTAGGTGTTTGGTCTGCATCTTCTCATATTAATAATGGTCTCATAGCAACTGTTTCTTGTCTGTCTTGAAACTGATTCTCTTTTGTGTTAGGCCAGGACTGCAGAGGCATGATCACGACCACAGAACGTTGCAGATTTTGTCCCGGCAATGAGCCCACGACTGAGATAACTAACTAGCAGCAAAATAACACTCCCAGGAAGATTTATTCTACAAGAATTGTTAGTTTTCTTTCTGAGTGATTCCTGAGGAATTTTTCCTCTAGTGAAGGGTTTATCTCAATTTATGCTGATAATAGGCTTAGGTGATTACTTTGAGTCTAAACATCCAAATGCTGTTTTTCTTTCAGTTCAGTTACACTCTTTAATTCCTTGCTTTGTTAGTAACAATCACCTGTGCATTTTTAGCTTCACTGCCCCAGAAAGAAATTTGGTTGGAATATTCCAGTCAGATGTTTCTGTGATTCTGTGATTCATTCCAGTTGGGAAAGACCCTCAGGATCACCAAGTCAAACTGATATCCCTACTCTACAAGGTTCACCCTAAAGGATATCCCCAAGCACCACATCCAAACGACTTTTAAACACCTCCAGGGTTGGTGACTCCACCACCTCCCTGGGTGGCCCATTCCAATACCTGGCTACTCTAGCCAGGAATTTTTTTTTTTCCTAATGTCCAGTCTAAACCTACCCTGGTGCAGCTTCAGGCTGTTCCTTCTTTTTCTGTCACCTGTGAGAAGGGACCAGCACCAACCTCTCCACAACGTCCTTTCATGCCTATGGCAGGGAGTTGGAACTGGATGATATTTGAGGTCACTTCCAACCTAAACCATTCTGTGCTTCTGTGTAGCTGTAGGCAGTAATGAGGTCTCCCCTCAGCCTTCTCTTTTTCACACTAACCATCCCTAGCTCCTTCAGTCTCTCACAAGATTTATTCTCCAGGCCCTTCCCCAGCTTTGTTGCCTTCCTCTACAGCCTCTCTGGTACTTCAGTACCCCTCTGGTATTGAGATGCCCAAATCTGAACTGAGTTTCTAGTTGTCTCAATGGCTGGGCTTTTGGGCTTCCTGCAAACCACTGTGCTCTCTGCTCACTCTGCCAGAGGTTACAAAGACTGAGAAGGAATTCTGACAGAGTTTTCCTCTGCAGAGATGCTCAGATGTAGAGTTTTTCCCTCCCAGCCCTTCCAAGAGAGTTGCTAACCTTCTAGACATTCTGTAAAGTTCATCTATTCTCCCTTCACCATGGCTGCTGAGGAGTGAGTGGGCAGAGGTGGATGTGTTTATAGGCAGCCTTCTGCTTATTTCGTTATTTTAATTGATGGGACAGATTTCCTTGAGCTTGGGATCGGTGCTTCTCATTACATTTTGGAAATGGGAAGAAATAATTAAATGACAGGAGCATTCTTGGGAATGGAATTCAGGGATGAGTCACGAGAAAAGAATATGATTTCTGGCACACATCTGAAGAGTAGAAGCTCAGTCGTTTTGTGTGAATGTTCACAGTAGCTGGGCTACATAAGCTGTGTTTTTATTATAGCCTTCAATGAGACCTGGCTTCTTCCTCCTGGTTGTCAGGGCTGCTTGTGAATGCCGGGCCATAACTACTGGTTTGTATTTGTTGGGTTACTAATGAGTTCTCCACTGATTGGTTTTAATAGTCCCTCATTTAACACCAGGCTGCACACACCAGCTTTCATTTTAATAAAAAGCGCAGCGAAGCATTTGCTTTTGGAATGGGAAATACAAATGTGGAATTATACTGCCTTTACACAGAAATGCCTTAAGAGGGGAACAAAGCTGGGCTCAATTCTGCGCCTCCAGTTCCTCACATATGAAAGCAGCTGGCAGGCTGGCTGGCTGCATTGTTTGAACATGATGCTTCCACTCTGGGGAAAATGCTAACTTGCATCTGGAGCTTTCCACGCCAACCGGTTAAGAAATGCAAAAGGGGCCTTGAGGAACGGTTGAAAACTGTTTTCCCTGGAACATCCAGGGCAAGCAGTGCTCTTGCAAGGCTACATTCTGCTCTTGGAAGCTAGGAAGTGCTGGGGCTTATGCAGTTGGACAATGAGTCACTGAGCAGAAAAAAAAGTATTTGTAATACTACTGTACAAATATTCAGGACCACAGAGGCTATATGTGCACCTGGAAAGGTGCAGTGCCTCTCAGGCTGTTGTGCCACTCTGGTGTCCAGAAGAGGAACCACGCCCATAGCATCTGACATGCAAAATAGACCCCAAAACTCGTGCAGAGTTATGAAGTAGGTATGTTTATTGCTGCACTGGGTGCAGGCAGGATCACCCCATCAGTCCTGCACACCCCATGCTGGTACAAGCCACAGTTTATGTTACAAGAGCATACATATTTATAATAAGGGGCAGGGTTATTACTAATTATTTTTAGAGTTCATTAACATAGGTATGTTCCCATTCTTCATCCCAGTTCCAGCTTCTCCGGTGGTCTTGAATGATTATCTGAGACAAAGACCAGAAGATGTCCTCACAGGTTTTTTTCCACCTTAGGTCAGCAGGCCCCTTTCAAGCCAGGACATCTCTGCCTCTCCCTTTATCTCCTTCCTGCCTTCTTGAGTCACTGCAGGCCTGTGGTGCTTTTATCACAGATCTAAACACCTCAGGTTATCATCTGACTACTACAAACAAACATTTCTACAAGATTTTATCGTTTGCCACAGAGAAGGCCCCTTACCAGAACTCCCTAATTTTTTCTTTAGTCATAGAATCATAGAATGGTTTAGGTTGGAAGAGACCTCAAAGATCATCCTGTTCCAACCCCCCTCCATAGGCAGGAACACCTCCCACTAGATCAGGATGCTCAAGACCTCATCCAGCCTGGCCTTGAACACCTTCAGGGAGGGAGCAGCCACAACCTCCCCGGGCAACCTGTTCCAGTGTCTCACCACCCTCACTGTGAAGAACTTTCTCCTAACATCCCGTTTAAATCTCCCCTCCGCCAATTTGAACCCATTCCCCCTCATCCTGTCATTACAAGACCTTGTGAACAGTCCCTCCCCAGCCTTATGTCACATCTTGGATATGATTTCTCCAGGTCAGTGCCAAGGACTGTGCCTAGGCAGCACCTTCCCTTGTTTCCTGGGCCTCTTCCAACCCACCCTCTTGTCCTCTCCTCTCCACTCACAGCAGCTGTCGCTTGCCATGTTGCACATGGAGAACATCATATGCCATTTGGAGGCACTGTCATTAAGCCAATCTGTATTGTCTTCTAGTCAAGCAAGTCATGAACCTTCACTCAGTGCAGCAAGGGAATTTGGAACAGGGATGGAGAAAGGACTGTTTGTGTTGCTCTTTCTCCATTTGTAGGACTGTTGAATTGACCTCATGTTGAATTTATCTCAGGAGCACTGAGGTCTCTGCCTTCTCTGGAATGGCACCTACCTCTCTGCTTGGCAGCTGGCTGGAAAGCTTTGTTCCAGCCCTTGAGCCCAGTACTTCTCCAGTGGTGGGAGGCATGGTGCTGGGACTTGCTTCTTGACTCCAGGGAGGACAGGAGAGAGGGTGTAAAAGACATGTTCCCGTGAATGCAGAAATTGCCCTTTTAAGAAACTTGGGGGGAGAGGGAGCATTTGTAACTTGTGACCTTTTGGAACCTTTAAGCTGGAATCCTGTTAGCAGCTTGTTGTGTTCCTGCGGGTCGGTGTGTCCGGCTGCGGTCAGGCTGGTGCTAGCTGTCAGCACGTGGCGTGACCACCGCTGACGGCTTACAGATCCCTGCTGCTGAAATCTGCTTGTTCCTGTCACCACTCCAGCAGCAGCTGGAGCCCAGGGCTGGCCCCTGCCTCTACCGGCATCTTTCTGCCTCCCTGCCTTCCCTGTTTCTCATCACTTCGCTCTCTGCTGCCTGCATGCTGCCTATTGCTTGCTTTTTTTCACCCTCCCTGGCTTGCATCTGCTGTTGGATTTCATCTGTCTTGTGTGTGTGTTGCTCCCTGTTATTCAGTAGCTACTTGGTGCTGGGGAATGGTGCCAGGTTTGTAACTCTGAGGCTGCTGGTTAGTCACACTGCCTGCCCAGGAGGTGAGCAGTGTGTAGGGGGAACATTTATCCGTGTGCCACCACAGATCAGAGGCAGTGTTGGCATCTTCTCACTCTGTTTTTTCTGTCCTCGAAGGTGGATGCTCAGGGCAGCTTTTTAATGTGCTCTTGACCTGAACCTCTTCCATACAGGTAGGATTCTAAGGGTGCCTGATGCGGAAGGACTTGGTCTGTGCCTGACTGTCCTTCTTGCTTTGCTGGTTGTAGTGCCAGTTGGGCAGTGGGAGGCACGACAGGAAGGTCTAACCTCAGGCCAGCTTAGCACACTGTTGGGATACTGCAGACCCCTGGCTTCTTAAAGGGAGTATACTTTGGGGGGACAGCAAAAACGTTTGCTCCCCAGCAGGTGCCACAGGATGCCTTGGTCCTCCAGGGCTTTGTCAGAGGGGGAAAGAGGCACTTACTTTTTCTGTGTGGACAGCTGGATTTTTCATTCTCTTAGCATTTAAAATAGGATGGGAGTGTTTGAGTGAAGTGATGGGTTTTTGGCAAGGGTTGTCTTTTGATTAGAGGACAGACCCTTTCATAAAGGCCTTCTGAATCCACCAGCTGGGAATGTATTTTGGTACGCATCATCAGTTTCCAGATGGGAAAATGTCCATGTTCTGTTTCCAGCCCTCTGAGACATCTCCTGCTCTGCAGCCAAGTCCAATTAGTGCTAATACCGTGGCAACTTCACTTGTTGGTGACAATATGCTTTAACTTGTGCATTCAGGCTCTTTCTGCTTTTCATGAAAAGTGAATCAGAATCCTTCCTCTGTGGTGGAGCTGCGGGAAACAGTGCAGCACAGCAGACCCAGCTCTGGCTAGGGTTTAACGCCAGCTACAGCGGCATCTTCCCCCCATCACAAAATACAGTCGGAGTCCTGTGGGCTTTAGGGTGCCCTGAGGGAATTGGGAAACCGATTTTAGCAGATCATCAGAGGGGAGATGAGAAATAGCCTCTTTCCTTCGGGGACCAGCTTGTTGAGGCTGTGGATATTTTCTGACTCGCACACCTGGAAATCGATGCTTAGCCATAAGCAGTTTCATCACTGGAGCCTGTAAGAAACACGTGCATTTTTTTTTTTCTTTCCTGCTGATAGAAACGTGGTTTGGTGGTGGTTTTTCTTTTTTTTCCCCTTTTAATTTTTTTCTTTTTCTTTTTTATTTTTTTTTTCCTCCCCTCAGACTTAATGTTCTTACTATCTTTCAAGTTTTTAAAAATAGGAACTGCCGCGTTGCTATGGCTCCCTGTGCAACTGTGGAGCAGCTTTCTCTCCTCTCTTCTCCTCTTTGATGCAATTTGGGCTTGCGATGCGGTTTGACCAGACACCAGCCCGGCTCGCCGCCTAGTGGCTGCCTCGGCCGGGGGCTGGGGACACAAGGACAGACTTCACCGTTGATAGAAATGAACGAATTAAATCAAACGGCCTTTCTTGGCAGAGAGAGGAATTAACCCTGGTGCATCCAGGATGGGCTAGTTTTGGTTTTGGTTTTGCATTTTCACGCTGTTCCTGTGGTGTAATTTTCACCGGGGTATTCTTCTCCCCTTTCTGTCCTACGCTCCTGTGTGATGGAGCTGAGCCCTGACAAACCTCTGCTCTGTTCTCCAGACGCTCCTGCCGTTCGGTGGTCTGTGCCTTATATGCTTCATCTAAGAAATCATTGCAAACGTTTTGAGCTAAGCTCGAGGTTAAGTGCTTTGCTGAATTGAGGCTTAGAACACTCCTGACTCAAAGCAGCGCAATGCTGCTGCTAAAATTCCTCTCAGAATCACTGCTTTAAGGCTGTGCTCGAGCCCTCATCGTAAAATTTGGGAAAATGTGGATCTCCATATGTATGGAACAGCTGAATACGTATCTCAAAGGGACCAAACAAAACTGTGGCTTTGCACACCTGCTACAGACTTCAGACCTCCCTCTGCACCTCGCAGACCTCTCCGCTGGCCCATTTTCAGGCAGCTGTAATTTTAAAAGCATGTTTGGTTTCGTGCTGCAAATTGTGTTTCCCCCTCTCAATCCAAAGGTGAACAATTTGAAGAGAAGTTGAGCAGAACTCTCCTCTTCCTTCAGTTTGCAGTTACGAGAATGTTCAATTTGTTCTGCTTTCAAATAATTATCTATCGGTGGCGTTTCTGCTAGTGTGGACAAATGACTCAATGAACTCACTTCAAACTTAAAAGAGCTGGCTTGCAGGGTTAGACAGGGGCTTCTGGCTTTGTTAACGTTAGAAAACAGGATTTAAAATTGAATATGAACATTTGAAGGTGTTATGTGTTACTTCAGTGTCTTTTTTTTTTTTTTAATATTGTCCTTCCACCGTGCACTAAATTCATTGAAGTATTTGGATAGGATAGGATAGGATAGGATAGGATAGGATAGGAAAGGATAGGATAGGATAGGATAGAATAGAATAGAATAGAATAGAATAGAATAGAACAGAACAGAACAGAACAGAACACAATAGAATAGAATAAGCCAGATTGGAAGAGACCTCCAAGATCATCCAGTCCAACCTAGCACCCAGCACTAGCCAATGGCACTAAGTGCCCCATCCAGTCTTTTCTTGAACACCTTTAGGGATGACAACTCCACCACCTCCGTGGGCAGCCCATTCTAATGTCAATCACTCTCTCTGTCGAGAACTTCCTCCTAAAATCCAGCCTATACCTCCCCTGGCACAACTTGAGACTGTGTCCCCTTGTTCTGTTGCTGATTGCTTGGGAGAGGAGACCAACCCACACCTTGCCACAACCTCCCTTTAGGTAGTTGTAGACAACAATGAGGTCACACCTGAGCCTCCTCTTCTCCAGGCTGAACAACCCCAGCTTCCTCAGCCTCTCCTCACAAGGCTGTGCCCCAGGCCCCTCACCAGCTTCATCACCCTTCTCTGGACATGTCCCCACACCTCAATATCTCTAGAAATCTGGAATTTAAAGATTCTTAAATTGGAATGGAATAGTAACAAAGAGATGAGAAATGGCAGCTACATTTCAGCTTGCCTAGTACTCTATTGCTCTATCATTCCTATTGCATGTTCTCTCCTGATTTAAGTAATAAAAATGTCCTTACTCAAGCCTGCAAGCACCTTAATATAAAATGAGTATTAAAATCTAGCCACAGTGCCCTTAAAATGCTCAATCAGACTGAATGCTGCCAACCCTCTGCCTACAAAGAAAGCTCTTTTCTGCCCCTGTGGAGATGTTTCTGAGCCTGCTCTGTCACAGGTCTCCACACCTGCCTTGTTGGAGTAGAGATTGTAAGATTATTAGAGGTCCCTGCTGCAGTAACACAGCGAGGAAAACACTTGAGAAACACATTTGGAGAGCTCAGAGTTGGTCTTTGCTAAGGCTCAGGTGAGACAGCAGGTCATTGGGTGAAGGCTTCATTGATGATGATGTGGCCAAGGTGGAAGAGAGCTGCCACACTGGGCTGAAAACCTGTGAGTCTCTGTGGCCTGACAGTGGTTAAAAACACAAATGCTGACTCGGTGCTGACTTTTTTTTTTTTCCTTTCTGGTTTTGGAGCTGTATTCAAATGAGATGGAAATGAGTTTTCAGTGCCTTGCCTGGTGTTCTTCCCTGTATTATTAGTGTCACAAATGAAACCAATTTTTTTTTCCAGCAAGATGGCTACCTCCAGCAGCAGTGTCAGCATCTCACATTTATTTATGACAAGGCTGTAGTATCTTTTATCTGCGCTTTGCAAAGGAGAAGGGAACGGCTTAATTCATCGCTCAAATTCAGCCATCTCTGGGGTGAAATAGAGCAACTGTTTAACAGCACATAGTATGAAGCAGAGATGAGTGCCACACCTCACTGGAGCTGTGCAAGGGATTTCAGCTGGCAGGATGAAATTGCTAGAGGTGGATTTTTGCCAAGACATTGGGGCTGTTTAATGAGCGCAAGAGATTAGCGGCAGTGTCACACATGCCTCTCGTGTGCCTATGGGAAGCAGGCAGCCAGCAGTTCCAGAAGTGGTTTCAGGAAGGAGGTTGGCAGCTTTTCCAGCGTGCAGGCTTCACCAGCAGATGATCTCTGTGTTCAGAGACTTCCTTCATCACAAGACTGTGACAAGCACATTGATTATCTGCTTTCTTTTTTTTTTTTCCTCTGGATATCTGACCCTGGGCAGAGGCTGATGTCCAACAAGGCTACTGTGTACCTGCTGCTGGGTATAGGCAAATCATAACCACAACTGCATGGGGAACAAAAGTGTCAACTGCAAGGAAGCTCTGGGAAGATGCAGCTGCATAGGTGATAGATGCCATAAGTGAAAGATGCCCCCCTCAAAACGATGTTTTCCATCCCCTTCTTCCCCTTTAAAAGAATGCGCCACTGGCAGATTAAGCCCTGTGAGTGACATGAGGTACCTCGAGCACAGACTGCTGCAAGAAACACTTTCCACTCTCTTCTCAAAGATGCTGACACTGCCCTTCTGCATCTGAGTGGTGACGTGTGGCATGGTGAGAGCTTAGAAGAGCTGGTACTTAAGCCATAACTAAACGCTCTCCAGCATCACCAAGGGATTGTGAAGACTTTGAGGTGCAAAGTACAGATGCTTACAGCCTCTGAATAAATCTGAACATCTAGCAACTGCTCTTCAGAATGCCTAGTATCTATTTGTGTTAAATAGCTGTTCTGGAGGGGAGCGTGGGTTGCTGGGCTTTCCAGCATTAGACTTGCCCAGATCCAGGAGGAACAGCAGGAGTGATTTTTACAGTGTTCTGCATCTTCTGCTGCTCTCATCTCAGTTTCTTTTTCCTTTTCTTTCCTTGCAGGCATGTAGTTGAGACACTTAGGGATCTCTGCTTGCAGATCTGTTTCAATTTTAATGTATCTGTGAGGAGGGGAGGTCTTGCTTTTTGCCAAGGTGAGACCACTGGTTAAATGAGATAAGTACCTTGGAGATGGTGCCAAGTCACAGTTTCTCTGGTGGCTGTGAAAAGATGCTAGTTCTGGAAAGGGCTCCAGTTTGACCAGCTAGAGTGAGAAGTTTACTTAATTTACCGATTTGTATTTTTTTTCTCCTAGCAATTTTTCATGGGATGCTCAAGTTTGAATTGATGAAGGCACAAGCTTAGCTGTGAAATTGATTTGGGATAGTTTATTATAGTTCTATGAAATTGCTTAATCAGAAAGTTTGGCAGAGTGAAGGAGCCAAATGAGAAGTGCATGGCACTCCCAACTGTGAGTGGCAGTGGAAGTACCATGTAAGCCAGCACGGGGGATATGTAGTCATTCAGGGATAGGATTAGCCACAGGAGAGTGGAACTCTGCTAAGGTGAGAGGCACCCATCACCTTTCATTGGAGATCAGGATAGTTTGTGTGGTTCCTGGTTGCCCGTCTTTTTTCCACCCACTTCTGGGTCAGAGGATATCAGGGGTTGGAAGGGACCCAAAGAGATCATCAAGTCCAACCCCCCTGCCAAAGCAGGACTTTACAATCTATCTCAGGTCACAGAGGAACACATCCAGACAGGTCTTGAAAGTCTCCAGAGAAAGAAACTCCACAGCCTCTCTGGGGAGTCTGTTCCAGTGCTCTGTGATCCTCACAAAGCCTTGGAGAAGGGATCCTGCATCTCTCTGCTTAACTGCGGCAGCTCTGAAACCTTCATTGCATCCATCAGGCAGCAGTGTGGAAGCAGGTCCCCAAAGGAAGGCACTGATAGAAAGGCAGCAATGGGATATGGGGATGTGGTGCAGAAGGAGGAGCATTTGGGGAAATAAAAAGCATCATTGGGCTTGGTTTTACAGCATTCACTTGGAAGGCCATGCAGGCTCCTGCTGAGCTTGGCACACAGCTGTCTCCCCATGTAGGAGGGCTGTGGGTGGCACTGACCTTCATTCCTCTCTGTGGGTCATAGCTTAACTTCTCTGACAGATCAGATCAGCAGTGCTGAAAACTGGAGACCAACATGGGTGCTGTGACCTTGGCTGTGGCCAATCCTCTGAAGCCAGGCAGTGGACACTCCTGTGCCAGCAAATTCCCACAGCCTTCTGTTGTCAACTGAGACATCAAGAGAAAGCAGCCATAAAAATTTGTCACATTTGTGGGTTTTTTTTTTAAGACTCAGAAAAGAAAGCTGTGTGCTAGCTTCTGGGGAGGAGGTCTTATTTGGAGGCGGCTGAATGAGAAGTGGTCCTCAATCCACTCCCCTCACCATTTTAAAAGAAAGGAGATGTGGAGCTGGTCAAGAAGGCAAATGCTGTTGTGCCTCTGGCTATGTACTTAATCAGAAGCATTACCAGCAGGGCAAGGGAGGTGATTCTCCCCCTTTACTCTGCTCTCATCAGACCCCACCTGGAGTACTGTGTGCAGTGCTGGAGACTCCAGAACAGGAAGGACATGGAACTGCTGGAGAGAGTCCAGAGGAGGGCCACGAAGATGATCAGAGGGCTGGAGCAGCTTTGCTATGAGGACAGACTGAGAGAGTTGGGGCTTTTCAGCCTGGAGAAGAGAAGGCTTTGAGAAGACCTTATATTAGCCTTCCAATATCTGAAGGGAGCCTACAGGAGGGCTGGGGAGGGACTATTCACAAGGTCTTGTAATGACAGGACAAGGGGTAATGGGTTTAAACTGGTGGAGGGGAGATTTGAACAGGATGTTAGGAAGAAATTCTTCACAGTGAGGGTGGTGAGGCACTGGAACAGGTTGCTGAGGGAGGTTGTGTCTGCTCCCTCCCTGGATGTGTTCAAGGCCAGGCTGGATGAGGTCCTGAGTGACCTGTTCTAGTGGGAGGTGTCCCTGCCTATGGCAGGGGGTTGAAACTGGATGATCTTTGAGGTCTCTTCCAACCTAGACCATTCTATGATTCTATGATTATATCTCCAGCAGGATGCTGCAGAAGATCATGAACTCTCAGCACTCATGGTGTTGAGGATGCTGTCAGTATAGCAGTGCCCTGGTGGTGTGTCAAGAAGTGGGTTTGGTAGCACCAGGAAGCTGTGGAACAGTTTCTGTGGTAGCACATGCTGGTGGGACTGTGAAAGACAGCAATAAACCACAGGAGGTCTGGCATACAGGAGTGGTCCTCTGGTAACAACTCACACCCTTACTGATCTTAACTGCACCAGTACAGGTTGGGAGGTGATCTGCTGGAAAGCAGCCCTGTGGAGAGGGACCTGGGAGTGCTGGTGGATAACATCCATGGCACAGCAATGTGCCCTTGTGGCCAAGAAGGCCAATGGGATCCTGGAGCGTATTAAGAAGAGTGTGTCCAGCATGTCAAGGGAGGTGATTCTCCCCCTCTACTCTGCCTTGGTGAGACGTCATCTTGAATACTGCATTCAGTTTTGGGTTCCCCACTTTAAGAGGGACAGGGATCTGCTGGAAAGGGTCCAGTGGAGGGCTATAAGGATGATTAGGGCACAGGAGCACTGCCTGATGAGGAGAGACTGAGAGAGCTGGGGCTTTTTAGTCTGGAGAAGAGAAGACTGGGAGAGGATTTAATAAATGTTTATAAATATCTGAGGGCTGGTCAGGAGGGAGGTGGGGACAGGCTCTCCTCACTTGCTCCTTGTGATAGGATAAGGAGAAATGGATGTAAGTTGCAGCACAGGAGGTTCCACCTCAAAACAAGGGGGAACTTCTTTACTGTAAGGTTCCCAGGTTTCCTAGAGAGGTTGTGGAGTGTCCTGTCAAGTCCTGTCTGGATGTGTTCCTTTGTGACTTGAGCTAGATTGCATGGAGAGTTGGACTCGACGAGCTCCTGCTCTGGGAGGAGGGTGGGACTCGATGAGCTCTTTGGGTCGGTCCCCTCCAACCCCTGATATCCTTTGATCCTGTGATCTAACCTGTGTCAGAAAGGTTGTTTTCCTCCTCAGCTCCTTATGTCCCTTGGTTTTGCAAGGTCTGCTGTGTATTTTACCACTAAAGATGCTGTTTCTTTATGCTCCTTCTTCAGGCTAGGAATCCTCCTTTCCCCCCCTCTTTCATCTCATTTGCAGGCATGGGGCTGGAGGGCTTGTTCTCACCAGTGGGTGCAAGAGCAAATTTAGAAGATATTCTTCTGCAGTATTCAGAACATGTTCTGCAGTGCATCCAAGGATGTAAATGGTGGGTAATCAGGTAGAGGAATAGATGATTGAACAGTATTTAGATGTTTGAGCTAATAATTTTTCGACTTGCATCTCAACCCACTGATCCTAATGGGCTTCCCACTGTTTGCCTGAGAAAGCACTAAGAAGGGCTGGAAGTGGGACAAGTGTGAGCTTAGCAGATCGACAGCAGTCTTTGCTAATTCACATTTTCTCCCTTTTCAACATAATTTTCAACCCAGGCTGGATGAACTCTTGAGCGACCTGATCTAGTGGGAGGTGTCCCTGCCTATGGCAGGGGATTGAAATCTTTAAGGTCTCTTCCAACCTAAACTATTCTATGATTCTATGATAATTTTGGGGCGTACTTGCAGGAACGCATTATGGAAGGAGAGAATAGGAGGGTTGCAGGGGAGACAACAACCCACAGGCAAAGCTCTAAGATTGCTCTGCTATATCTGTGCCTTCTTGTTACCAGTCATGTCCCCTTCGTGTGTCTGTGTCCTTCCCTTGCTCCTACCCTCCACCTATCTCATCCTTTCCTCAATAAGTAATTATTTTCTGTAGAAATATTAAATCTTGGTTTGAAACTGAAGAACCACCCCATTTTCCCCACCCTCTTTCTTTCCTCTCTTTCATCTTTTCTTCCTGTGGAAGTGTTTGAAGTAGCACAAGTTCCTGAGAAAGGATTTTTTTTTTTTCCACCCCCCTGCCTTTGTGCTTTGGCTCTGTGTCCCTTCTTCATTATATCTTCCCTTTGTTATTTTGTTCTGCCTGCCTCATCTCTCTGTTTTCTCCCCATCTCTCAACCCTTCTTCAAGGCTCTTTCTTCATTAATATGTTAATTTCCAGCCCAGGAATGCTTTCTTGCAGCTCACTGTTCACCAGGGAGAGCCAGAGGAGAGAGCCAGGAGAGAGAGGAGGAAGGGAGACAGGGACTAAGAAAGAGGATGAGGACATTTATTCACAACAGGACAGGACAAGCGACGTAAGTGAAGGAGGAATCTTGCACTGACTGTTGTCATGATGCCAGGGAGAATAGGATTATCCACATTTTGGTCTGGCTTGGTCTTTTTGTATTGCTATGATATTTTTTGACTCCTGGAATATATTCTTTGTAGGGGGGAAAAAAAAGGGTTTTTAAAAAAAACCAACTAAACTTTCAAAAAAGGAGTATTAACTTTTTTTTTTTTAATTTCCAAATAATTTTGCCCTCTGCAAAGAGTTTTTTTTTTAAACATCAGCCCCTACTCCTCCCTAATATGATGCTGTTGTTTTCTTTTGATGCAAGTGTGTTGCCTGCAAGCTCTTTACATAAGGCTTTGGGCACAGCTTGGAGAATGAAGGAAAAAACATGGCAGAATTTCTCTGAATGGAGTTTTACCCCAACAGAAGTTTTTGTTTTCCTCAGGTGGGAAGTAGTGGAGGCTTCAACTTTGAGTAAAGTGGTATGGGTGAAAACTGTAAGACCACAGAAGCTATATAGCAGTGAAAATTGTAGGGAATCTGGGGCTAGAAGGAGCACGAGAGCTAATTAGGAACAGATATGGTGGATCAGGGGGGTTTGTTCTGCTTCCCACCAGTACAGTTAACTGGTGGAAGGCTGCAAAGGAGTAAGTGATGGAGACAGGCACCTCTGCAGCATGGACCAAATCTGGAAAGGCTGCAGAAAGGCAGCACTGTTCCAGCTCCGGCCTGAAATTAGGAAATCTCTAACTATTGTATTTGCTGCTTTATATCTAATGTAGCGAGACCTCTGTCTGTGCTTAGAGTCCTACGGCCATGATTGCCCAACCAAATAATTAACAATGCAGCAATGAAAGTCAGCCCAGGGGAGCTGACAGGGTGGGTGGCTGGAGGTGAGAAAGCAGATCTGAGGAAGGGCATGTGGTAAAGGAGGGGAGAGGGAAAGACAGGCTCTAATAGAGTGCTGCAGAACCGGTATGAGCTGGAAGTAAAATAACCGGGGAGGAAAACTCAGGGGGACTGCTGCAGTGTTCTGTGAAGTCCAAGGCCCCTGAGCCAAAAGCCTTTCATATATTATGTACACACAACTGTGTCAGACGAATATTATTTAGGTTGCAAAGGCAAGCACTTCAAACAGAGGAAAGTGCCAGAATTAAGGCTGCAATCTTAATTTGGCACTCTTGTGTCTGTGCATTACCAAACAGTGGTTTCAAGACCTCTTTCAAGACAGGACCCCTGCCTGCTTCTCTATGTGGGACGGTGACATTTCCTGGCTGAGCAGTGCTCAGTGTTTTGTTTTCTTTGCCTCGTTTAACATGTAGACTTTCAGCTTGGTATTGTGCCTGCTTCCAGAGGCAGCTGAGAAGAAAGGGTTCTGTATCTGGAGGTGTGAAGCATTAGGGCAGTATCTCAGGCAATCGTGAAACTCGTGGATTTCTCGCCCCGCTCCTGCGCGATGAGAGGACACAAGTTCCTTGATGTAAATCCGTTGTACAGGCGGACGACTGAGGTGCAGCAAGATTAAGGTCAAAAATATCTATTAATTTTTCATGACCCATCTGAGACACCTAGAATCTCATTATTTGCAGCACTGATCGTTACAGAAGGCTTTCTGTATTCAAAGCAAATTTCTCTTTGCCTTCAGCTCAGCGATTCCTCAAATTACCCCCTGCCACATCTTAACTAGGCTGAGCATCATTTTTTTTTTTTCATTGATTCTTTTATTAATGTAGAACTGGTGACACGTGAGTTTTTCTGGGCTGTTTTTGTTTCTGTCCTCTTTAATTGTTCAGTTTGCTGAAATCGTCATGAACCCAGGAGGAAAAATAAACAGTCTCCAAGCTGTTTCCTTTCTTTAACTTTAATTTGAAGGGTTTATTTCAACATATTTTAGAGGAAATATTTTTTTTTTTCTTAATTCCAAGTCATCTATAATTTCAATTTGTGAATCTTCCTTTTATTTGGAAAGAGGTGCTTGAAAAATGTTCAGTTTCAAAAGAGGGCGAACTGAACGATATGCTTTGTTCCAACAAAGTAAAAGCTTTACACTTACTGGTTTGCCAAAATTTGGCCCTCATTACACTACTGATTTTTGATTGGAATTTCCACCAGACCGAAAAAGAAGGAGCCAAGGGGTTTGCCCAGATGTTTTAGGCATTCAGCAAAGGAGGTGCAGAGATTTAGTCACTGCTTGTGAGGAATCGAGTTTAAGAGACTTTGCTGATCTCTTCTTCCTACTGCCCAGTTATGAGACATGTGGGAATGGTTCAAAGCTGCACTGGGAAGTCTAGACTGGAAATTAGGAAGTGTTTATCTGCTGAGAGGATGTTCAAATACTGGAACAAGCTTCCTAGAGAGGTGATGGATGCCCCAAGCTTTTCAGTGTTGAAGAGGCATTTGGGCGGTGCCAAAGTGCATAGTTCAGTGGTTGTGAGCTTTTCAGCTTTTCTACCACTGGCCTCTGTTTTCTTGTCTCCTTCAGCTTTCCTTGTCTCTTCTGCCTTTCTGACTAAGTCCAGTCTTTGGACTGACTTGTCCCATTTGGTTCTTGCCTAGCAAAGCTAGGGTCTGCCTAAGATTTGTTCTCTAAGCTCTAGACCCTGGCTCTATAAAAAAATAAGTTTCTACTTCTGGACTCTGTGCCTTTCTATTCATCCTTTTCCAGTTGCCACATTGTTTCTCCTTGTCCTATATGTCTTCCCCTCCCCTCCCCTCAGCCTGGACAAGTCGCAGTCTCTTTGCCTAAATGGTCCAGATTTCACCTTTCAATTTTCTTGTCCTGTGTGGCATTTCAGTCTCCTGCTTCTCCCAGCCTCCCAAGGCAATGTATCCTGATCACCTTGTACCTCTTTCCTTCTTCTTTGGAAGCCTGGTTTTCCAGGGATCCCTGTGTACAGGGAGCAGGCAGGATCAGGGGAGATACAAACCAAACAGCTGCAGTTCTCTTGCATTCCCAGTCCAGACATAGACCTTCCTTAAGCTCACATTTAGAGGAAATCCTTTAGACCCACAGAAGGCTCAGCGAGGAGAGGATTTTAGAAAGATTTTGGGTTTATTTTCCCATTTGTTTGTTTGGTTTTTAAAGCTCTATTAAGTCTCTGTTGAACAAGTGTTAATTGCAGTTTTTTCCAAGGGATTATGGCCTGTCTAGATTTTCACAAGTATGGGAAAAAAAACGACATGTGACATGAAAGAAACCTTTTCTTTCCTGTCTCATCAAAATTCAAGTCCCTCGAAAGCAGAGAACCTACTGGTGCTTTTTAAAGGTCAATTCTTTTTTTCCTTAACATTGGTAAAATAGCTCCTTTCCCATGGCCCGTTTCTGGCGATGAACAAACCACTTTTGCTTCCATTTTGCTCAAATATCAAAGTTGGTATCCACACCTGATATGGAAAATGTCATTCCGAAAGATAAAATTTGGCTTACCTAGAGGAATCTGCAAGGAAAGCTTTACGGCAGGAAGCAGAAGGCAACCCAAAAAGACAGTGGTACCAGCCCCAGCAATGCAGCTCTCACCTCTTTCTTTACAGCAGGAAGCAGAAGGCAACCCAAAAAAGACAGTGGTACCAGCCCCAGCAATGCAGCTCTCACCTCTTTCTTTACAGCAGGAAGCAGAAGGCAACCCAAAAAAGACAGTGGTACCAGCCCCAGCAATGCAGCTCTCACCTCTTTCTTTACAGCAGGAAGCAGAAGGCAACCCAAAAAAGACAGTGGTACCAGCCCCAGCAATGCAGCTCTCACCTCTTTCTTTGGGCTTCCTGGAGCATTTTTTTTAGAAGGCCAAGCAAAGCCTCCTCGCTGGCTGAATGTGTCCTTGCAGAGACTTAAACCTGGACTGAGTCAAGAAGCAGAAAAACAATTTGTTTTTTATTTCAGTTTGAATTTAGGAAAGAAAAAAAGAAAAAAAGTGCCTACCCCAGGCTTTCAGCACCTTTAATACTCATTTAAAAATGCATGTCACACAATGAGGGAAAATCAGTGCCAGTCCCCAGCGTGGAACTCAAACCAACCAGCCAAGCAGTTAGAACAAACAAGCACAAGAGTGGAAAAAATCCAATCCTCCACAAGCCACCCTTCTCTCTCTCCTTCTTTCCCTCCCTCCTTGCTTCAGTCGTGAGTGTTCAGCTATGGGGCTGCCTTTTGCGGTCCTGCCTTCACCAAAGCTCGTTAACCCGTGTGGCTCATGAATCATCCCCACCATGTGGGAGGCCTTGCTGAAAAGGAAACAACAGCAGAGTTCCTGGTTTCCTCCCTTTTTGCACAGAGCTCTTTGTGCAGAGATTGCAGGCTCCAGCTGAGAGCGCTGCCTATGTGCTACAGAGTGTGGCAAAGTGGAAGAGATCAGGATGCTGAGAGAGATTTGGCAAATTGTGTTAACAGCCAAGCATCTTCTAACGCTTGCTATCTAACTCCATTGGCTTCTCCTTGGGGAAATCCCGGTGGAAAGTCTCACTCTTGTGGACTCCAGGACTCTGAGTAAAAAACTCTGAGGACAAGGACATTCAGGGAGCAGGGTCACATTAGGGCTTTCCCCAGGGAGGGGACAAGGTCAGTAGTGGGGAGCTGGGGAACAGAAGGATGCTGAGTGTGGTGGCACATCCCTGATGGAAACAAGCCTGGGGATGTCTCCATGTGCTTTCTGCTGTCTCCTCCACATTGACTGGATGAGCTGAGGCTCTGGCCAGCCTGATCTAGGGTAGGGTGTCCCTGCCCATGGCAGGGGGCTTGGAACTAGATGGTCCTTGTGGTCCCTTCCAACCCTGACTGATTCTATGATTCTAAGACAACATTCTCTGCTCTGGGAGAGGATTTCAGAGAGGGTTATGCAGCCGTCAGCTTCGCCACTAGTGCTGACTAAATATTCATGCCCACTAATGGCACTTGTGAGATGAAGAAGGTATCTCAGCCCGGTTCAGACCTGATGATATCTCTCTCCTGAGCCAGTCCCTTTCTTAGCTGCCATAAGTTGTCTGCAGCAGAAGGGGCAGGGGCCTAAGTGGAGCTGAATTATGAACTGCCTACTCCTAGCAGGTAAGCGATCCTTCTTGGCTGGCATTCAGCAGACAGAGAACTTCCCCGGCTGCTGCCCACTTTATACCTTTCTCGGGGATAAATAAAAGTCTCCAGGGCTACTATGATGCCTCCTGACATAAGCCTGGCTACCGATTGAAGAAAAAGAGGAAGCAGGAATAAACATCAGCATCTTAAATGAGGTGCAAGAGGGCTGGTGCCTGTGGCATTGCGTGGATTCAATTTCAGCATGCTGTATTTACTCCTGTTTCCCCTCTCTGAAAAGGCATTCTTCAGGCACTTCACTAAATGGATTGAAAGGTTTGCCTGGTTTTAATGATGTTTCTAAAAGAGCCTGTGTGTTATGCCTCCACTCAACTACTTCTGAGAGATTTTGCAGTGCCTCTTGGTAAACCAGAACATTGCGAGTACCTTGGCATTTAGTGAGTAGGCAATGTTCTGTTTTGGGAATATTTCAGCAGGAGTGACTGGGGTTAATAAGCTAATGTTTGGTGGAAGAGGGCATCCTAATCTGGGAGAGTATGGGGACAATCAGCAGATTAATTAAGATGTGTGTAATGGAGTGATATGAACATTTAACTGAACTGGAAGCACAGTTTCTGTCTCAGGTGAGATCCTTTAGAGGTAGAGAATCTACTCGTCCAGTGAAGTGCAATTCCCTGTGCCCTTTTACAGCAAGGCTGTCTTCGTAGAGACATGCTCAGGCTCTGCCCTTAATTATCATGGTATAAATCTGTAATACCAGAGTGTCCAAAATAAGGAAGTCTAAGTGCTGCAGGACTGAACAGCTGAGGAAAACTAAGGGGGGTCACAGTGGTTTACCTAAACAGCAGATATAAGATCTGACTATGTGGCTTTGGTGCTGGAGAGAGGCACTCANAAAAAAAAAACCAAAAAAAAAAAATTGGGGAAAGAAAAAAAGGATTTGGCCTCACTGACTGGCATTATTTATACACACAAAATGCTCATGTTAGGGAAGAAATCCTACCTGGTATTTCTGTGACCTCAAGTTGTAGCTTCTGTAGAGGTGGTGCAGGTATTTTATCAGCTGGGGCTGGCAGTGTTCTCCACTATAAGGGTATTCTGCTTGGATACCACAGACTCAGGCTTCCATGGTACAAAATTACTTCAGAAGAAAGAATTCAGAGCTGGGGAGGGACTTTTTAGGCTATCAGGGAGTGACAGGACTAGGGGGAATGGAGCAAAGCTGGAGGTGGGGAAATTCAGCCTGGATGTGAGGAGGAAGTTGTTCAGACTGAGAGTGGTGAGAGCCTGGAAAGGGTTGCCCAGGGAGGTGGTTGGGGCCCCATTGCTGGAGGTGTTTAAGGCCAGACTGTGATGAGGCTTTGGGCAGCCTGATGTAGGGTAGTGTGTCCCTGCCCATGGCAGGGGGATTGGAATTAGATGATCTTTGTGGTCCCTTCCAACCCTGACTGATTCTATGATTGTATAAATACAAATTCAAACTTCCAATTTAGGGAGACCTTGCTTGATGTCCTTACCTGAACAGTCAGGCACTTAGAATCATGGAATCAGAATTGTTTTGGTTGTAAAAGACCTCTAAGGCCATCAATCCCACCATCAACCTAATGGCACCATGACCATTAAACCACATCCCACAGTGCCATGTCCACACATTTCTTGAACACTTCCAGGGACAGTGACTCCAGCAGCTCCCTGGGCAGCCTGTCCAATGCCTGGGCATTCTTGCAGTAAAGAGTTTTTTCCTGATATCCAACCTAAACCTCCCCTGGCACAATTTAAGTCTATTTTCTCTCATTCTACCACCTGATGCTAGAGAGAAGAGACCAACCTCCACATCACTGCAACCTCCTTTCAGGCAGCAGTAGAGACCAATGAGCTTTCCTCTCAGCCTTCTCTTCTCCAGGCTAAACAACCCCAGTTCCTTCAACTGTTCCTCATAGTACTTATTCTCTAGACCCTTCACCAGTTTTCTTGCCCTTCTTTAGACACTCCAGCACCTCATTGTCTTTCTTGTAGTGAGGTGCCCAAAAGTGAACACAGTATTCAAGGTGTGACCTCACCAGTGCTGAGTACAGGGACAGGTTCACTTCCCTGCTCCTGCTGGCCACACTGTTCCTGCTACAGGCCAGGATGTTGTTGGCATTCTTGGCCACCTGAGGACATTGCTGGCTCATGTTCAGCCAGCTGTCAACCAACACACCAGGTCCTTTTCTGCTGAGCAGCTGCCCAAGCCTGTAGCACTGCCTGGGGCCCTGTGCTTTAACCACTGGGTTTAGCTAGTGAGCTCTTCAGTGGTGAAAGGAAGACCGACTTAAGGAAGGCAGTGGAGAGAGTAGAGGATTTGTACATCTGAAGGCCTGTGAACAATGATCTGGAAAAGTGAACACGAATTGCAAAAGGCTCTGCCTCCACAAGAGCATCACCTTCTCTTGAGCGCTGAAGAGTGTCTGAAGCCACTTTCTGTCTCACACCTTGTGAAACTTGAGCCTAGTGTGTGAGCAGTAGCTTTTAGAAATGGTGGGCCAGCAGCAGTCCAAACTCCTGGTGTGCCATATAGCACCGTGTGGGCACAGAGAAACAGCCAGGGCTGGCGTGAGTCCATTGCCTGATTTTCACTTAAGTGAATGACAGTGATGCAGATAGCAGCAGCAGCTGTTTGTTTCCAAGAGGTATCATGTTAAAGAGCTTGTTAATATCCTTCTGCCTTCTTCCCACCCCTTTAGGCAACCAGCATGGGCAGCAAGTGTAAAGAGGTAAGGATATGCCAAGGGTAATATTTCATTCCAGCTCAGGGCATGGTCTGTGATGCAGTGAGTGAGCAGTTGGGGGGAAGGCTGGGATGCAAATCTGCAGGGCTTCTTCTCAGAGCTGGAGAGAATTGTTAAAGGCAGACAGAGTTGGGGTGTAGATGGAGCTGAGTGGGACTGTGTGAGTGGGAGAAGAAGCATGCCTGACCAACTCTGGCAATGGGGGGGTGCCTATTCTGGCAGCAGGTGGGTGAGCATGTGGGCTGCAGTGAAAGTGTGGTGAGCATGCATGACTGAATTATTAGTTTGTTGTGCACGTGGCTGATTCAGGTTGGGGGAGGAAGGTGATCAGTGGAGCAGATTTCTTCTACCCTTCTGGTCATGGCGTGAAGGAAATACTAAGACCAGCCTTTTGGTTGGGTTGTGAGTCTAGAATGACAGCAGTGCACAATAGCTCAGTGTTGAATCTGCCTTTTCAGCTCTCTGGGTCCCTACAGCATCCTAATTCCCTCTGGGACTCTGTGGACCAGTTTTCAACTATTGTAAATTGCTGCAAGGCAACAAATCCATTTACATTTGGGTAATAGAAAATATAAAATTTGTGTCATCTTCCTTGTATTTCCATCTGTCTCACTTTGCCACCCTTGCTGCTTTGTCTTTGTTAGCTCTCCCTGGCTGTCACTTCAAGCTAAAATGGACCTTCTTGTTTCCTCCATTGATTTTTCCCTTTCAAATATGATTAGCAGTGATCCTGGATTCTGGGACATGTACCACCGTGTAAAGAGCTTGCACTGTGCCTTGGGGAGGCAGAGCAGGACCAATTTATGTTGAGAAACATCTGGAAACCCAGGTATAAACCCGGCTGAAAGCAGCAAGGATAGCTCTAAGTGTGCATGCTGGAGCCAAAGGACCACTGCTAACCAGGCACAAAGCTACACAGAGTGGAGGCTGGAGATTAGCAGCTCTCCTGACCTGGAGATAGTTCTCCTTTTGGCCCTTGCCATGAGTGAGGTAACTGTGCTGGACCGTCGGAGCTAGAGGCAGTGATCTGCCCTCAGACTCTTGAATCACAGAGGCTGTTGTAGTGAGAGAGTCTCTAGCACTGAGAAAGAGTGGGAAAGGCAGAAGGTTAGAGAGGGAGCAACAAAGAGAGAGATAGAGGGAAGATGTCAGTGTTCCCACCCTGCAGGTGCTTCCCACAGGCACTCTGCCTTCTCTCCGGTTTGCAGGGAGTGGCTGCATGCATGCCTGGGGGCTAGAGATAACTGGCCCAGCCTTGGAGCTGGTGATGGTTTCTGAGCTAGGAGTTATCACCCCTCCCTGCGGAGCTCTTTGTTTTAATCTGTGATTTGGGTATCTGCTCCTCTTCCCAAGCGTGGGAGGGGGAGGCTGATGCAGTCCGTGGTGCGCGTTTCTGGGAGGAGGGTAGGGTGTGAAGAAAACACCCCAGACAATTGGGCTTCCAAGCACCAAGAGCCCCGAGGGTAGGAAAAGCAACTGATATTAACCTTCCAAATCCTTGTTTTCTTTCACTGAATGAATATCACATGTCCTCCCTTTACACATCACCATCCCCTCTTCCCTCCTTCTCCCTTGCTCTGGGCTTCACGTCAGCCTCCTTAATAAGAACTACTCTGTTTTTAGTCCCAAGTGAGTGCCACGCCCTTAGCAGCAGGAGCTATGGTTGTTTGAAAGCAAGCTGGCACTTTAGTCAGTGCTGCACACCCTTGAAGAGCCAGCCACAGCTGGGGTACACTTGGCCCTCTCCACCCTGCTCCACCCCCTTTCATTCAGTGTCATTGTCAATGACATGGATGGGAAGTAGAAGTAAATAAACCAAACTCTCTAGATATGTGGTTTGTAGGAAATTCCTTCAGATAGTCACCTGCCATGTTGATGACTCTAGAAGAACCTGTCAAAAATTCATGGATAAGGGGGCCCTGTTATAGAAGAGAACTGGCAAAGGTACTCCTCTGCCAAGTCTAGCCCAGGACTGCTATGGGTTCTGTGGAAAAACAACTCTTTGCCAGGTGGCATTGACCAGAGCATGCACCAAGAGATCCATCCTTTCTCTCACCTATTTCCCCCTGCTGATAACTTTCTGCTCTCAAGGTGGTGTTTCTTTCACATGGCCTTCTTTTTAGGCTATCAGATAGTGAGAGGACTAGGGGGAGTGGAGCAAAGCTGGAGGTGGGGAGATACAGCCTGGACATGAGGAGGAAGTTGTTCAACATGACAGTAGTAAGAGCCTGGAATGGGTTGCCCAGGGAGGTGGTTGGGGCCACTTCCCTGGAGGTGTTTAATGCCAGGCTGGAGGAGGCTGTGGACAGCCTGATCTAGGGTAGGGTGTCCCTGCCCATGGCAGGGGAGTTGGAACTGGATGATCTTTGAGGTCACTTCCTACCAAAACCATTCTATGATTCTATGATCCTTGTGGTCCCTTCCAACCCTGACTGATTCTACGATTCTGTGATTCTCAGTAGTAATTTCTTGAGACTTCTTTGCTTGACCCTCCCATACCTTTTTCAATATTCCAAAAGCAAATAGTATTTCCTGGACTTAAGATGCAGCAAATGTAAAATGCTTGAAAAGTGAGAGGCTAAAAGGAGAAGGCTTAAAAATAGTACCTAATTAATGTAAGGATATAGCTGCTTTAAGGGACTATTATGGCAAATGGCTCAAAAATAAAAAAAAAGAAAAAAGAAGAAGAAAGAAAAAGAGATAGCAGGATGGATTAGCAGCTTTCTGAACAGGAGTAGCCTCAGCTATTACACAGAACTTGATAGGAGCAATAAAAGCTTATGCATCAATTCTGCAGAGACAGGAAGAAGCTCATTTGGGCAGCATTGGGAGGGACTTGCAGATGCTCTCATAGCTCTGTTCCAGGGTGGGAATCCTCTGCCATCATTGTCATGGGTAATGATGAAACTGATGCACGGGGCAGAGCTGGGAGGTGGAGAACAGACTTGTCTTTAAATGACTCAGGCTGGCCATATGCTTACTCTGGGACTTTGATCTTTGTTTTCTGCTGTACGTCCTGCTGCAAGGAAGGGAACTGCAGCTCCCTCTCCAGTATCATCAGCAGCTTTCTTTCACCTTTATAACTGTGCATCTGAGCCATTTCTACCATGGGTCACTCTGCCTACACCTAGGTTAGCTCCTGGACTGAAGTGATGGGAGAGCAGATTCTGTGGTCAGAGACCCCAAGTGGACAGATGGCACTGACTGAGGGTCTATGGGAAGGAGATTCTGAGAGCAAGGAAGCTCCCTTTAGTATTCTGAAGCCCCCAACACAAGAAGGATATGGAACTGTTGGAGCCATTGCAGAGGAGGGCCATGAAGATGCTCAGAGGGCTGCAATAGCTCTGCTATTAGGACAGGCTATGAGAGTTGGGGCTCTGCAGCCTGGAGAAGATAAGGCTTTGAGGAGACCTTATAGTAGCCTTCCACTTTCCACTATCTGAAAGGGGTCTACAGGAAGGCTGGGGAGGGACTATTCACAAGGTCTTGTAATGACAGGACAAGGGGAAATGGGTTTAAACTGGCAGAGGGGAGATCGAAACTGGGTGTTAGGAGAAAGTTCTTTCCACTGAGGAGGGTGAGATAATGGAAGCGGTTGCCAGGGAGGTTGTGGTTGCTCCTTCCTTGGAGGTGTTCAAAGGCAGATTGGATGAGGCCTTGAGTGACCTGTTCTAGTGGGAGGTGTCCCTGCCTATGGCGAGGGGTTGGAACTGAATGATCTTTGAGGTCCCTTCCAACCTAAACCATTCTATTCTAGTCTAGTCTAATGTGTAATCATGGCTACCTCTCTCCACTGTCCATACACATTGGGCTAGGAAACAAAAAGAAAAGAAACCCAAAACCCAACAAACCTTGTTTGCAAGGTTTTGAATGTTTCATACTGCTGCTAAAACAGATCCAGAGGTTCCCCTTCCCACTACATCCTGCCTCTCCATCCACTCTTCTGTACAGTCACATAGTTTGCCCTTCACGCTTTCCTTTTTTGCTCTAGCCTCCTCCTCCTTTTTACCCATCATATGTGACTGAAGGATGATGTAGTGTTTCTGTTTGGTTAGTTGTGTTTTGTTGTGGTGTTTGTTAGACTGACTGGCAAGACCTGTCTCTTCTGTTCGCACTTCTTTGAAGGTGAGCTACAAAGCTCTGTGTAAGAATGGGGGCCTGTGACGTGAAACAGTAGGTGACAAGTAAGTTAATAAGCGTAGCTTGATGTTTGGTTATTTCATTGTAAAGCAGTTGTGGAAAAATTACCTAAGCTGGCCCTCTGGTTGAGTGGAGGCTGTACCAGGTCAGCTCCAGAGGCCTCTTCTAACCTGAATTTCTCTCTATCAATTGTTTGAAGGAGTGATATTTTTATCCTGAGGTGTGTTTTTATTTGCTTGTCTCAGAGTGCATGGCGTGGTGGGACTGGGCAGTATCTGGAATCTTGTTGTCTAGGCACAGAAATCCAATCAAGTGTTTCTCCTCTCACGGCCTAAATAAATCTTACTTTGCAGGAGAGCACAAAATTACAATTTGGAGAGCTCATCTGTAGAAGTGTTTCACCAATCAAGGGCTGCAGTGCCAAATGGTGTCAAAGTCTCTGCCTTTGCAGAATTCGCTAAATGAGGGCTTGCAGCTGGAAGTGGAGCTGTAAGGCTGAAACTGGACCCCTACACTGGTTTTTCAGCATGCTTCTCTCTTTCCCTGTTAAAATGATGCCCTTTGGGAATTTCTACAGGCTGCACTCAGTCTTTTAGTCTCAAAACTGGCCATCCTAGCACCCCAGTTCACTGCTGTAAACCCAGCTGTTCTCAGATGGGTTTTCCCATGTCAGGATAAAATGAATCCAAGAGGAGTGGGGTCACAATGGCAACTTCATCATTCCTAATAATTTAGTATTTTCCTTCTCAGACCCTATGATAGCCACAACAGCCCTGATTCTGGCTTTCTATAAAGATTCTGAGAAGGATACTCAGGGATATCAAGGAAATTAAGAAAGCAGAGTCAAGAACCCCTACTTTGCATGACTCACTACTTGGTGTACCATGGCAATTGACCCTCTGGAGGTACTGCAGGCCCAGCTAGCCTCTGATGGCTCTTCTCAGCTATCCCTGCCAGAACTGCTCCGGAAGGACTGAGCCTGGGATTGACAGATGACATTTGCAACTTGAGAGGCCAGAGATGCTCAGAACATTATTCTGGGGCCCACGCTTCTAAGCTGTGTCCCTGCACAACCTCCACCATGCAAAATTCCTTTTCTTCAGTCAGCAGGTACTGATATTGGCGTCAACGTCTATGAGTGGGATCCAGGAGGCATGAGGTCCCTATCCCATCACTCAGTTTTCACTGCCATGCCAAACAGACCCTGAAGAGACCTGTAGCATTGGTACCCTGACTCAAGCTGGTTTTTAATGACACTATCATCTGTGACTGTTTTGTAGCCAGCTGAGGCAGCACATTTTGGAGTGGGTCAGACTCCCCTCTTCCACAGGAGCTACTGGAAGAGCTGACTGCAAACAGATTTTCACTGCCCCGATGTGGACTGATGTCAAACAGTGCCCAATGAAAGTTGACAAGCTGACAGACCAAATCCATCAGTGGAGGATGAGGAGCTGGGGGAACAGAATGTCTCTTGTGCATGCCTTCAAGAGACAGAGAGCAATTTCACAGAGAGGCCAGCAAAGATCTTGTAAGTGATACAAGTCCATATTTAATAGACTGCCCATTTCTCTGAAGGCAAATGCAGGTGCAGGGCATGTAGGGATAAGAAAAATTTAGTGTCAGGCACAATGCAGCCCATAAAATCCAGCTTCTAAGGAAGGCTCCTGTTTGATACTATCTGTGACCAGTAAATAACCGAGGGTGGGCTGCCTGGAAACCCCCACAAAGCTCAGAAATGGAAAGTTTCTGGAATCAGACTCTTCACCCCTTTGACTCATATATCCTGTGTTAGAGATTTCTCCTGGAGAGCAACTGCAGTGGTGAGGTCAGGAGGAAAATATCTCCAACTGGCTTCTTTTGTTGGTGTATGGTTAGATGTTGCATGAACTGCAAAGGGCCCTGGGCTGAGAGCTGTCCTCTGAGGGGAGCAGTGTCCTTCAGATGCTGCCCTCACCTTCAATGAAGTTGTAGATGTGGACTTGCTGGAGAAAAAAAACTTTTGCTTTGGATAGGGATCACAGAGTTGTCTCAACTGGTAGTTGATGGTTGGATTTGATGACCTTAGAGGTCTTTTCCAACTGAAACAATTCTGTGATTCTTTCTACTGCCTACAGGGCGTGGAGTGTTATCCAGGCTCCAAATCAGACCACATGTTGCAGGCAGCTATGACCCAAACTTGCCCTCATCTGAGCCTACTACCTTGCCCCAGTATCATCCCTCATACTGACCTACAGAGTGATACCCATCACCTTACTTCAAGCTTTTAAATGAGCCCAGCTTGAACAGAAACATTTTTTGTGAGCTAGCCTGTTAGAACCTGGTCCAAACTGTACAGGCTTGCCAGGATGTTTTCAAGACAGGTCTAGAAATCAGCATTGTGCTGGGCTTGATTTATTGGTTGCTGCCCAAGCAAAGTCCGTGTGAAAAAACACAACCCTGGGTGGACTCTTTTCCATGCTGACCAATTTACTACTGAAGTCTGTAACAGGTCTTTATTATAATTTCCTTTTTCTTCCTCCAAAATGCAGACTGGTTTCAGGTCTCACCAGGACTCTATGCAGAAGCTTGGGCCAATATTGACAATTTCACCCTGATGCTTAACTCATGGAGGTATCATTGTGATAGCTTTGTACCACACAAAGCTAGGAACTGTTGGAGGGAGTCCAGAGGAGTGCCACAAAGATGCTCAGAGGGCTGGAGCAGCTCTGCTATGAGGACAGGCTATGAGAGTTGGGGCTCTTCAGCCTTCAGAAGACAAGGCTTCGAGAAGGCTTTGTAGTAGCCTTCCAGTGTCTGAAAGGGGCCTACAGGAAGGCTGGGGAGGGACTATTCACAAGGTCTTGTAATGACAGGATGAGGGCTAAGGGGTTTAAACTGGAAGAGGGGAGATTTAAACTAGATGTTAGGAGGAAGTTCTTTCTAGTGAGGGTGGTGAGATGCTGGCACAGGTTGCTCAGGGAAGTTGTGTCTGCTCTCTCCCTGGAGTTGTTCAAGGCCAGGTTGGATGAGGCCTTGAGTGACCTGTTCTAGTGGGAGGTGTCCTTGCCTATGGTGGGGGGTTGGAACTGGATGATCTTTGAGGTTCCTTCCAACCTAAACCATTCTGTGATTCTATGTTTCTATAAGTTACGGAGCTCAGAAGGGCCAGTCAGGTGCTCTTCCCTCATCAGAAAATTGGGGAAGATTCTCCTGCCATGCATGCTCATCCCCTTTATCCCAGGTAGCATGACAAGCGGTGACAATATCATAGAAATGGTCTGGTGGCCTGGGCTTGGCAGAGCAGTGCAGATGAATCACTTGGTGGTCCAGCGGAGCTGTGGCTGGGCTCTGGAGCATGGGCTGAGGACTTTGCTTTTGCTGCAGCCTTGTCAGTGCAGCTGGCTGCTTTATTTCATCAGCACAGGCGGTTTAGAGGGATGGATGGTCAGAGCGCACAACACTTTGGGATCTCCTGCTCTAAGAGATATATAGGAAAACCAAGCTACTGTTGCATTCAGAGTGAAGCTGCTTCATTGATGCTATGCTCTCAGTAGTAATCCAAAGACATAGCTTAAAAGGATATAAACCAGGCCCTTTCTGTTTGGTCTGTGTCCTCTCAGTGACAAAGTGGAAACTGGCATCTTCGTGCTTCGTTACTGTCTGATTTGCAATCTTTCTCTCCCTCTTCCCCCACCCTCACAGCAGCCTGTCCTCATACTACTGATTCATTGTGCAATCAGATGGGTGATAACAGATGCTTCAGGAGAAGGGAATCTTCCTCCACAATTTGCTTAGCCAGTTGTGTGGTTGGAGTAGGAGTCAATTCCTTCCTGCCGTCTGCAGCCGTCTGCAGCCTGAAACGACTCATCCATCCCTTACCATCCTAGGGGTACAACTATAAATACTAGCAAGGGTTAGCAGAAGTTGCCAGCCCTTTTTACGTTCTTTCTCCAAAATCTGTCTTTGAGTGCTTCTCGTGGCAGCAAAAGGCTTCTGAAGACGTGCAGGGTGCAAAAGGGGTGCAAATGGCCAATCGTTAATTTCGGTGAGCTGCCTGCCCTCCAAATATTGCAGAAGAGGGTGGGAAGGCAGCATTAACTCATTTTCACAGTGTGCTTCATTTCCATTAACGGAATCTCCTCTAATTTTTCACTTGGCTGCAACATGGTGACATCTGTCATGTCTTGGAGATAGGTTTGGACATTTGCTGTACTAAGTGGCACAGCCGCAGTCGAAAGGGACGTGGCCGTACGCAGACCTGGGCCCAGCAGTTTTTAGTCAGACATAGCCCTTCTTCTTGCCTCAGTAGTTATGTTCGCAGGGAAGGAACATTTCCATCTCGATTTCGGTGATTAGGAGTGACATCCTCTTTCTTCAGCCATCTGGGGTGTGAAAACAGATACATCTGCGTGGTACAAATCGATCCAGAAAGGTGGAAAGTAAACCAATGACCATCAGAAAAATGACCCCTCCCTGCCTTGCTCCTTCCTCCCCCCGGCCCTGGTTGTTTCATTTGCTGATCCATATTTCTTCCCACTCTTCGTCTGGGCCAAATTCGGTTCTGTCTTGTCAAGGACAAGGGTATCAAGAGTGTTATGGCAGGCAGAAAAGGGTAAGAGGAATGGGGCTGGATTTTGCAGGATTGGGGTAGCCTCAGGGCTAGCCAGGTGACGGTTCCCATCCCCCTAACCCCTCCCGGGCCCCTCTCCAAGCCCATTTCTGGGATCTTGACTGACTTTGGCAGTTGGCTGCTGATGCAAGTGGGTTTCCATGGCAATGTACCAGCGCTGCTCGCTCCTTCTTCATGCTCTGCCTTCCTTTCCCCCATCCTCCCTCTCCTCGCCCCCCTCTCCAGCCCTCCTGTTTCTCAAGCCTGTTGCCATGGAAAAGTCACAATCCACAAAGAATTTCAGATCTCCCCCCACCCACTGGGTTAGGCTTTTTTTAGGTGTTAGAAGTTTGCTTTTCAGTTTAACGTGTGGGTGGAGGAGGCTCCATCTGCCCCTCTGAAACCTTGTCCCTGGGCAAGAGGGAAGTCTGTCTCGGACTGGAGGTCCTCCCGGAAGCAAAGTGGTGGGAAGATGCAGAGAGAAGCTCCAATCGATGAGGGCCTTGGCAAAGTTATGGTTTTGAGAAGTGCTTACGGGACACTGAAGGCTGTGACCAGTTTTTTGAGTAGACTGTCTCATTTGGAGCCTGGATTCTGAATCAGTGACGCTTAAGCACCTAAGACATGTTGGCAAAAAAGGAGTGAGAGATTTCTGAAAGGTGCCTCCTCTGGAGGCTGCTTTTTTTTTTTGTTTTTTTTTTTTTTTTCCTGAAGTGATCATAGTGAGGGCTGCCAACAGAAAAGGCTGCAGACAACTCATACACTGCTACAATATGTGCACAGCGAGAGCTGCGGAAATGATGCAGCCAAAGATACTGAATGAGACCAGAACCCACAGTATCCCCACCTGGTGCTCATGCTATCAGGATATGTCCACGCTCGGTCAGGACTTGTGTGTGAGATTTCTGGGTTGCATTTTCATTTGTTAGCTTAAGCACCAAATAAAGGTGAAGTCAGTTCAGTTTCTGCTCAGACTAAACTTGCCTAGGGATCTCTGAAAAGCACTGGGCTACTCTGACAGCTTTACTGCCCTGGGCAGCTCTGAACTGGTTGAACTGGAGAGAGCTGTGGTATAGTAGTAGATGTGGGAATTGACTCTCTGGTGTGGTGCTAGATGTGGGAATTGACCATCTGATGTGGTAGTAGATGTGGGAATTGACCCTCTGCTACACTCTTCATGGAAGTGCTCTAGTCTCACTCCCAGCATGCTTGCTGTTTCCATCTGTACTGTGTTCAGGCTTCCTGCAGTGGGCACCATGGCCTGGAATCCTCAAACACATGTTGGAAAACCTTATTCACAGTGTTTCTAGGTCCAAGGAGTTCTGGGAGTCTCCTGAGTGAAGAAACATTCTGGGGAGATTTCCCACTCTTGACTGTTCAGGAGGGAGAAGTGAAAGGTTTCAGATAATACATCTCAAATTTGGACCCTGTATTTTTATCAGACCTCCTGAGAGTCTTTTATTGGACACAATGCTAACACCAGGCCTGAGGCTTCTTTAAACTGACCTTTTCCCAGAGAGGAAGCAAAGGACTAATTTGAGATCAAATGCAGCTCTAGAGTAAAATGGCACACTTACTCGGTGGCGATGCAGCCACACAGGCTGAAGTTGCCTCTTTCCCTCTCTTTTCTTGTTCAGGAGACATTGAGGATGCACATTTTGTCTTTTTTTTTTTTTTTTGCTTGTTTGTCTTTTTTTTAACACAGACAACTACATTCATGCGTCCTGCTGCAGGCACCTAACCTATGTGTGGTGGTTACCCCTCTCCATTGTCTGTGCGTGCCAGGCACATGAGTCACTTTGCTGCTCGCCTGGCCTCAGATGCCATAATAGCCACCGCGTCTAAATTGGGCATGTGGAGTAGGTGATGGAGTATAACCTGGAGTCTTTTCAAGCTGTTGGCAAAATGATCGATTTACAAAAGCATGAAGTCACAGTTCTGGGTGGTTGTGGCGTCTCTTCTTTTGCATGAATTCCTGGAAGGTGATGGATCTTCAACTGCCACAGGCTGAGATCTAATCCACAGAAGGCAAAAAGCCTGTTCTGTCAGCAGAGCTTTAGCTCTTTCCTCGTTGGTATGTCTTTCTCGTCTTCCAGACAAACATAATTTCTTCAGTCCCAGGCTCTGGGGTTGTTTGTCTCCTTTTGTCTTCAATCTTCTTTTCTGACAGCGCTAGAAAGGAGCCTGAGTCTTTGCAGTGCCATGTTGGGCACCTGTCAGGTGGATCCCACTTGTATGTTTCACAGTCACTATCGATCTCAGCCTCCTCTAGGAGCTGAACTACTGACCAAAAGACAAAAGTTTCCTTTCTTTTTGCGTTTCTTTCAAGCACCAGGAATGGATCCCAAAGGGTTTTCCAGAGCACTGTGTGAGAATGTAGGAGTGTGCTGACCTATCAACAGACCCAGTCGCCCTCCTTGTGCTTAGCAAGACCTCATGTAGCCCCAGACATTGCTCTCCCTTTTACCAAAAGGGAGAGAGAGAGGGTATGTAATTTTATTTAACAGAGCCTGGACTACAAACTACATCACAAAACACTCTACAAAGTTAATAATACAAAGCACAATTCGGATGTGATATAAATGATGTAAATGTGTGAACTCTGAGTAGGACTTTGGCAGCGTTCCCAGCCACGTTCAAAATGTACCCATGGTATTTCTATCTCCCATCTTGGGAACCCACTAGAGACAGGCAGAAAAGACTTAGGTTGAATTTATTATCCATATTTATCATTCATTTCAGAATAGCATCTTCCTCCCACACTGATCCAGCCTCATGGCACTACATATGCACCCTCATGCAAAGCATGAGGCTTCACACTCTGACTTTTGGGGCAAGAGTTGAGAATGGTGAGATATGCTTGAAGTATTTATTCACTGTGTGTTGGGAAACCCAAAATAGATGGTTAAAGGCAATATGCAGGTAGAGGTAAAGAAAGGAGGTTGCAACCTATCAAATCATGGCCCTTTGTAGCAACCTAGGTGAAAGACTGGAAAGAGATTCTTTGTTATTTATCTCCCTTTTATCTTTTCCCAGGGTTTGAAAAAGGAATGAATGTAGGAGAAGAGTACAGAGGGGTGGGGATGACCAAAGGCTGGGGGATGAGGATTTGCAGAATAATTTTTGACCTGGGTTCCAGGGAGCATATTGGATGGGGGCAAGGGCAGCTTGCAGAGCCTTGTTGTCCCACAGTGAGAGCACAGAAGGTGCCACTGGTTGTGCAGTGGAGCTGGGTGCAGGGAAGGCAGCAATACTCCAGCAACGACCCCATTGGAAGTGCTGATGAAGGTGATTGTTAGCAAGAGAAAGCCAATGGCCAGGACGGTAGACGTGGCAGTTTGGGTGGAGAAGCAGTGGCACAGGGGAAGGGTCCTGGTGGTGAGGAGGACACTGAGTGCAGCAAGTGTTACAGTAGCATTTGGAGTGCTAACTGCAAGTGGAGACAAGGGTGGCTAATTACAGACATGATTGTGAAGAGGAAGAGGAGGCAGGCTTGAGGAGGAGTGGTGAGATTACAATTGTGGCACTTTGCAGTGAAGGATCTGCTGCAAGAGGTTCAGCTCTGGTGTTGATCTGAAGCTTGTGCCTTGCTTCTCCTTCTATCTCACTCTTCACTTTCGTTGCTGTTGGAGCCTTTCACTGTTTGCCTGTAGTGCAGAGAAAAAGACATTAGTGGTTTCGTGTAGGAAAAAAAAAGAGGAAAGCAAAATCTTAATTTAGACATTATCCCACTGGTGATGCATCCTGTGCCCCTTGTCAGATCAGTGCTGGCTGGAAGATATTTGGAAGAATGAGGTTTTCTTAATGCTGCAAGGAAAAAAAAATCACAAGGAAGTTTAAAAGGGAGAGGGAGAAAAAAAAAAAACCAGAAGAACCCTAATTGGTCTGAGACCTTCCTCAGCCCAAGGAAGGGTTAATGCTTTAAATGCAATGTAATTTCAGCGGCACTAAAGAACACGTTTCCATGGAAACATCAACCCACGGAGGGAGAGAATGAGAGAGAAGGGAGAGGGAGCAGCAGCACACAGAGAGAGAGAGAGAGAGAGGCAGGCTCCTCTGGCAAAGGAGAAGCAGCCTCCAGACCCCCACACAGTTACTGACAGGAGTGATTATTTGTTTGTTTGTTTGAATCGATTCCCCTTTGGAGATGTAATAGGGAAGAAAGTGATAGGATAGGATTGCCATCTTGGCAGAACCACTACAGCCCCAGGAAAAATCCAGGCACACTTTTTGGACCAAGTCTCCTTGCAGGCAGTGGCTCTGCTTCTGTGAGCACTGTGGATTTGCTGCCCTTATGAATGCTGGAAATGCTTTTGACACTTAATAAACGTTGAATAACCCCCAAACCACTTGTGGGTTCTTGGTGGCTCAAAAAAATGTTGAGTTAGTCTTACTGTTGCAGAGAAGCCAATAAAAGCATTAATTTCCATCTCTCCAGCTACTTTAGTCTTGACCCCACCTGGAGTACTGTGTACTCCAACACAAGAAGGACGTGGAACTGTTGCAGTGAGTCCAGAGGAGGGCCAAGAGGATGCTTAAAGGGCTGGAGCAGCTCTGCTCTGAGGACAGGCTGAGAGAGTTGGGGCTGTTCAGCCTGGAGAAGAGAAGACTTCAAGGAGACCTTATAGTAGCCTTTCAGTATCTGAAAGGGGCCTACAGGAAGACTGGGGAGGGACTATTCACAGGTCTTGTAATGACAAGATGAGGAGTAATGGGATAAACTGGCAGAGGGGAGATTTAAACTGGATGTTAGGAGGAAGTTCTTTCCAGTGAGGGTGGTGAGACACTAGAACAGATTGCCCAGGGAGTTTGTGGCTGCTCCATCCCTGGAGGTGTTCAAGGCCAGGCTGGATGAGGCTGTTCTAGTGGGAGGTGTCCCTGCCTATGGCAGGGAGTTTGAACTGGATGATCTTTGAGTTCCCTTCCAACCTAAACCATTCTATAATTCTGGCAGTGGTGAGAAGGACCCTTCCAGCAGGTCTGTGCTCATGTGCTTGCTGGTTGTGACTCTCAGAGCAGAAACTGGGATGACCTCTAGACAAATGCAGAGCCGCCCTGATTGACTCCCAGCACACCATCCACCTTCAGAAGCCCAAGGGGAGGTTGCCATGCACATCTACTCAGCCAGTTGTTTTAGGCGGTGGTCCATGACCATGGCAGTCCATGGGAGATTTCACAGGGATGCTCAGAAATGATTGAGAATCATAGAATGGTAAGAATCATAGAAGAGTAAGGCTGTTGTCAGTGGGATTAAATTCACCATGCGGGGACAGAAGATCAGCGGGAGTATTTTTTCTGCGAATTGACGGAGCTTGAAACACATCATCCTGGGTGAGAAAAAAATCACTGTGAAGAGCCTCATTTGACTCGTGTTCTGTGACTTTTTGTCCTATCAACGTTTGTGTGACTGTGCCCTAAGACAGATAAACAGATTTGAAGGACATCGCTTAACCTTTCAGTACTTGCCTGTTTGTAGTAGTGTGGCTTCCATCCGTGACCTGTTAGGTGGGTGCCAAGACATAATTACGACCCTGTTGTCAGCTGTTTTGACAAATGCTCTTTTTCTGTGCTTTTACTGCCCTGTGTAAGCAGATTTTCAGTCCCTCCAAACGGCAGGAATACCTTCAAGCCTAGCTTTACTTCGGAGAAAAGTGATATGTTATCTGTTCCTAATGAATAAGGAAGGATGGAAAGATGTAGCAATAAATAAATAAAAAATACTTTAAGAAGGCATTTGGCAGGAGTTTATTAACTCAGTAAAGCTTTGCAGCCTGATCCAATTTTAGACTGAACATTTAGTTTTTATTTTATCCAGTCACTGTACGACGTTGACCTTAAAGCTATTTTTCTATTGGCCACTTTCTATTACTTAAAGGTTTGGTGAGTCAGTTCAGAAGTATATTTGTTTTTACCAACCCTTTATGGATTTTAAAAAAAACAAACCCAAACCACCAAAGCTTTCTTGGAATAGACTGATTTCCTGTGAGACTTATAGATATTTCCACCTTTATCCAGAGTGTGCTCTTAAAACACTTTTGCTTTGTTTCTGTTTTATTTCCAGTGAGGCTGAAGGGTGTAGAGTTATATTCTCAAGCTACTTAGGACTGTGTCATTTTCCCAGAAGAAAAAAGGGAAGGAATCAAATATTTTGAGTTCAAAATCACAGAATCCCAGAATGTTAGGAGGTTGGAAGGGACCTCCAGAGATGATTAAGTCCATCCCCCCTGCAAAAAAACAGGATCACTCAGGGTAGTCTGCACAGGAAGGCATCCAGTTAGGTTTTGAAAGTCTCCCAGAGAAGGAGACTCCACAACCTCTCCTGGCAGCCTGTTCCAGGGCTCTGTCATCCCTGCTGTAAGGAAGCTTCTTCTCATGTTGAAGCGAAATCTTCTATGATCCTATTTGTATGCATTGCTGCTTGTCTTATTGCTGCACACCACTGAAAAGAGATTGGTCCCCTCCACTTGACACTCGCTTCTCAGATATTTATAGACATTGATCATATCCCCTCTCTGTCCCTCCAGACTAAACAGCCCTGGGTTTCTCAGAGATGCTCAAGACTCTCAATCTTCCTCACAGTTCCCCATTGGACTGTTTCTATTAGGTCCTTGTCTCTCTTGAATTGGGGAGCCCAAAACTGGACACAATATTCCAGGTGTGGTCTCATCAGGGCAGAGTAGAGGGGGAAAAGAAACTCCCTAGACCTGCTGGCCACACTTTGCTTGCTGTGGCCCAGGATGCCATCAGCTCTCTTGGCCACAAGGGCACATTGCTGTCCTGTGCAGAACTTGCTGAGAGATCTCATGCTTTGTATTTATATATTTATAATTTGTATTCGGTTTTGGTTTTGATTTTTATTTCTTAGTTTTCCTCTTTATTTCCTCATTTTGTCTTCTGAGGCAAGTGTGACTTACTCTTCTTCAGGCAACATAGTGAGCCAGTGAAGATGTCTGGTCACTACTCCAAGCAGAAATGACAAAGGGTTGGTCATGAACAAGCTGGTTTCAGTGCAAGCACTACAGCCCAGTTTTCATTTTTATGATTTTTTAAAATCTCCCTTCTCCCCCATCTCCCTCCTTTCCTCTTTGTATCCTGTTTCCTCCCATCTTCCTCTTTTCCTCTTCATCTCGTATTTTCCCCATCTTCCTCCTTTTCCCCCTCTATCTCCTTTCCTCTACATCTCTTTCCCTTTACTCCATCTTCCTGTTATCATCTCAATCCTTTTCCTCTCCATCTCCTTCCTTTCAGCACCATCTCCCTTTTCCCACCATATCTGCCCCTTTCCCACCCCACACTGCATTTTCCCCTTTTTTCCCCAAACCCAGAGCACCTGGGTTCTGTTGGAGTCTCCTCCCACCCGAGGTGTGACCACTTTGCCCTCCCTGCCCACTCCTCTTTATAATGGGCCCCAGGAAAGGTAGAAGCCCCAAGCTATGTCCAACTGGGCAGAGGGATCCTCCTCCTATCATTGCTGGTGAAACCCCATGGCGCATGCTGGGTGAATGGGAGTGGGGAAAAAGGCTGGGAGGCCTGGTGGCCTCCTGGTTAGGGAAGATTAGAGGCTTCATGGTCACTCTAACATCACCCACAGGTGCTGGCTGGGCCTCCTTACTTAGGCTAAGCTCCTTTCTGTCCTTTCTGCTCGCTTGTAAAAGTGCCAGGAATAAATCTGTAAAACCTGTTGAGAAGCCTTGAATTAGCCTGGAGGAATCACAGACTCATAGAATTGTCAGGGCCAGAAGGGACCCCAAGGATCATCCAGTTCCAACACCCCTGCCATGGAATATTTTGACATGGAAATTCTATTTACTGCCTATTGTCATTACCAGCATGGAAATTTTGTATTCTTTTTTAATAATTAAATTAGGATGGACTCAATTCTCAGTGATATCCATCTCCCTGTTGAGGTGATGCTGTTCTCTGTAGGACTCTTTCCATGTGGCACATAGCAGATGTAGTTTAACTGGGGCTGTTGTCTATAAAACAAAGAACAGAAGGTCATGCAACAGACTGGACTGTATGGGAGCAGGACCATGCCAGAAACTTCATTTTCTCTCCAATGTCATTACTGTTTTTAGATCTTATTGTTCTCTTTTTCTCTGACATGTTGCCCTCCTCATGAAAAGAATATCGTGGCCAAGCTCTTAATTCCACTTTCCCATCTGAAAATTGAGCTTGATAGGTATTTTTTTTTTCCCTGGCTCTGTCATTTACTGAAATAGGCCAGTCAGGATATGTGTGAGAAAAATTTGGCTTTGACTGAGTTTTCAAGATATTGCTGTGACCGACATAGCAGATGGGGCAAAATGAAGATTTCTCCTGTCCCTTTTTCCATAAGTAGGTCACCTCATCCTAATACGTAGCTATGGTTCATACAAGTGACTGAACTCCCACAGCCTGGCCCTGGTACTGCCAGCAGCATCCTGGCAAAGGGAGTGTGTAACGCTGCTAGACCTAAATGGCAGCATGTCTTTCCCCCCTTTCTATCAAAGGCAATGACTGTGCAGGATAAAAAGCAAGTGAGATATCAGATCCTAGATGGTACTAGCTACAAGGAAGAAAAAAAGTTCTTGTGGAATCTCTGAAGCTCACTGAAGTGGTTGGACAAGGAGCCTTTCACCTAGGTGTCATTAGAATCATAGAATCAGTCAGGGTTGGAAGGGACCACAAGAATCATCTAGTTCCAATCCCCCTGCCATGCCCAGGGACACCCTACCCTACATCAGGCTGGACAGAGCCTCATGCAGCCTGGCTGCAAACACCTCCAGGGATGTGGCCCCAACCACCTCCCTGGGCAACCCCTTCAAGGCTCTCACCACTCTCATGCTGAACAACTTCCTCCTCATGTCCAACTGAAGCTCCCCACCTCCAGCTTTGCTCCATTCACCCTAGTCCTCTCACTACCTGATAGCTTAAAAAGTCCCTCCCCAGGTTTTCTGTAGGCCCCCTTCAGATACTGGAAGGCCACAAGAAGGTCACCTGGGAGCCTCCTCTTCTCCAGACTGAACAGCCCCAACTATTTTAATCTGTACTCATAGCAGAGGTGCTGCAGCCCTCTGATCATCCTCATGGCCCTTCTCTGGACACACTCCAGCATGTCAGGGGCTCCAGAACTGGATGCAGTGTTCCAGGTCTCGCCAGGGTGGAGTAGAGGGCTGATGCAGCCCAGGCCCTGATTGGCTTTCTGGGCTGCAAGTGCACACTGCTGGCTCATGTTAAGCTTCTCCTCAACCATCACCCTCAAGTTCCTCTCCTCAGGGCTGCTCTTCAGCCAGTCACTGCCCAGCCTGGATTTGTGCTTGGGATTGCCTTGACCCAGATGCAGGACCTTGCACTTGGTCTTGTTGAACCTCCTGAGGTTGTCTTGTGCCCACCTCTCCAGCCTGTTCAGATCCCTCTGGATGGCATTTGTATGGCATTCCCCCTAGTCATGTCACTATCTGATATCCTAAAAGGTCCTTCCCCAGGTTATTGTTATTTCTGCCCTTCTGTTCTCCACTGGGGGGTAATTCAGTGACTTTGCACAGTGAGTTCCCCCTCCATGCCCTTCTTGACATACCTGCTGCAAAACCCTGTGCTTCTGTGCTTGAATTCTTCTCTTGCATTTTCAGGAGGGAGACTGGGGACTGTACAGAGCACAGAAAGTGAGCTTCACTCCCTGTTCTCAGGAAAGGTCCCATCTCATTAGGATCAAGCAGTGCATATAGGGACGTAGTCCTGCCATTGCTGTGGCTCCCTGCATACTCTAAGGATAGATATATCCTCAGTCCCCAGGAACTGTCAGCTCAGAGTCTTTCTGCAACGACAAATTCATGGTAGATAAATAGAAGAAATGGGAATAAAGTGGAAGCTCCCTGATGGAGAAGATTCATGCTCCTCCTGTACATAGGAGCTGTCACTTGGAAGTCTCAGCACACGTTTACATTGTTTTCAACACAACTTTGCTGAACATGATGGAGAAACAGGAAGGACAAATAAGTAGATACTTGTCTTCCACCAAAAATGAATACTTTGCAGGTCAGGAACAAGCACCAAGTAAATTAATCTTCCTAGAGGTGAAGGGCCAGAATCTGAGCAGATCAAAAGCTCTCACTCTGTGGTTGTCAGCTGGCTATCACTGATTTACTCCAGCCTGGTATCTGCCTCCTGTCCTTTAAAAAATATGTGGACTGCAGGGAAAAAACAAATTAATCTCTCATATCTCTGTTACATTGAAACCTGAGGGATATTTCCTACTCTGGATGCTCTTCTAACCTCTTTGCATAAAGCAAATGATCTTCAGCTCTGGGCATTTCTCTAAGCCTGCTGCTTCCAAGTAGTATAAAATGACTGTAGCCTGGACAGTTTTGCTGGTGCAGAATGCCTGCACAATTTGGAATTTGGCTGCCCTCTTTTCTACACCTGCTTCCTTTCTTGCAATGCATGCTCCCAGATGCAATGGTAATGCTGCCAGTGAGAGAGAAAGGAGCAAATGAAGAGCGAGATACTGTGCCTTTAAGATTAAATATTCCCAGCCAATGGTTGCTTCTGTTTTGTTTGTGGTGTTTTTTTCCCTATCTTGTTTTGGTTTTGTTCTTCATGATAGCAGAAAGAACAGAGTCCATGCCCCACGTTATGTAAAATCAGCTGCACTCTTGCCCTTGGTGTGGAATCCTTTGGCTGCAAATCGTACTCGACACCAGACAGATGTTACGCAAACACAGCCAGATGTGCCTGCCTTTCACAGCCCCACAAGCCAGCAGCACTGCAGCAGCAGCAGGCAGTGCAGGAGGCTGGGGCAGCACAGGGCAGTGAATGTACTGGAGAGCCTCTGAAAAAGGCTCAGCCACATTCAGTATCAGTCATAGAATCATAAAATGGTTTAGGTTGGAAGGGACCTCAAAGCTTATCCAGTTTCAATCCCCCGCCATAGGCAGGGACACCTCCCACTAGAACAGGTCACTCAAGACCTCATCCAACCTGGCCTTGAACACCTCCAGGGAGGGAGCATCCACAACCTCCCTGGGCAACCTGTTCCAGTGTCTCACCACTAGCCAAGAAGAAGATTAATCAAAGGCCCAGACTGAGCCTCTGCTTGCCTTTTTTGGGGGTCAACAAATGGCTTTGATATCTTGTTGAGACTGCCTTGTCTGAAGAGAGTTTGGGCACTTAAAACTGGTTCTGGGTGCCTGTTGTGCACGGATTGGTTGTCCTCTGAGGCAGAGGCAGCCATGGGAATGTTGAGCAATGGTATAGCAAAAAAAAAAAAAAAAAAGTCTTATTTTAAGCTTTCAGTTAGTTTGAAAAATTGGGATTTAAATCAGAAGTCAAAGGGATCAGTTGCAGTTTTCCCCTAAAAAATAATCTGCCGTATTTCAGTCTCTCAGATGAGAACAGAAGCTATTACCAGCACAGCTAGTGCTGGTTAAATCAATGTCTGTCAATCACTTGCCACTTGAAGGTCAGAATTCCCATTTGTAAATAAGTACACTGGTTCTAAACTTCCTTTCCCTGTCCTTTGAGTCCAGCCAGACTTTTTCCCATCCATTCTTGTCCAGGAGCAGGTGTGTGTGGAGGGCAGGACTGATGCACTCTGTCCAGGCTGTTTTCATCAGCCCAGGCTGCTAAGGTCTCATTGGTACTGAGTGAGGGGATGTGGTTTGGAGCGATGGGCATCTGTGCTAAAAGGCAGTAACACACCCCTCTGTGCTCTTTCCTGGGTGTGAAGTAGAGCTGGGCAGGCAGCAATGCCTGTCCCTGCTACCTTGGGCTTGTCTTTAGAGGAAAGGAAAAGGCTGTTTCAATCTACAGATTCTGTGGGGTCAAGGCCTTTCATTGTCTTCACCTCACTTCTGCTAACATTCTGCCTCAGTGTTTCTCTTTACTGTGAGGTTCCAAGCAGGCTGATGGTGATTTGCATCCCCATCCCCTTCATCACGTTCCACCTGCCTTTTACCCTGAAAATCCTCTCCGGTGGCAGTATCCCACAGCCCTTCTTCCCCACTCTCCACCTACACCCTGTTTTTCCCTCGTGTGCTGGACTGCTGAGTTGACTGATGCAGATGGTGGAGAGGCTGTTTTATTTATATGACCTGTCTTACTCAGGGAAGCAGTGGATGTTAGGATAATTGTGCTATTTCAGACAGACTTGCTTTGTCTCACTGGAGCATAGCAAGCACTGACAAGGCACAGGGGAGTGTGTGTGAGTGTATTGCACATGTGTGAAGTGAGGAGTGTGACAGGCTGAACTCAGGCGACATCCAGATTTGCCCACCTGGTCATCAGGTTCAGGAGGAGCTGATTCCCAGCAAGGCACTGGAGGCAGAAGTAGGAGCAGTTAGTGCTAATTTCAAAAGCATCTTCTTGAGAGCTGTGTTTAGGGTAGAGAAAGAAAATGTTTCACACTCTCCCTGTCTCCCCAGAAGCACCCTCTGCCTGCCACATTTGCCTCTCCACACTTTCTCCATCACTAGCTGAAACCATTTAAAATGTCACATCTCTCTGCTGGTCCTAAATTGGCCATCTGATGTGGTTTTAATGCTCTATTTCCTATGCCAGCCAGCCTTTGAAGCACTCTCCATTAAATTGCAGGGCTGACAGCCTCACATCTATGGTGGGTGATGTTACCTAATGGTCAGAGCACAGGGTGGGGAGTCGGGTCCCCCTGATTCTGATTTTCTTTGTGCCCAAGGTCATGTCCCTTCCTTCTTTGTTCCTGCCTGCTCATCCGTACCAAAGGGTCACAAAGTTCACCTGTATCCACAGTGCCTCGTGTAGTTTGCTTCTGCCTGGCTCAGTTGTGGCATTGTGGTCACCAAACTGGAAAAACATGGACTTGATGGGTGGACAACTCGCTGGATAAGGAATTGGCTGGATGGTGGCACGCAGAGAGTGGTGATCAACAGCACAATGTCCACCTGGAGACCAGTGACAAGTGGCGTCCCTCAAGGGTCAGTGCTGGGACCAGTGCTGTTTAACATCTTTGTCAGCGACATGGACAGAGGAATTGAGTGCACCCTCAGCAAGTTTGCAGATGACACCAAGCTGTGTGGCACAGTTGACTTGCTGGAGGGCAGGGATGCCATCCAGAGAGACCTGGACAGGCTGGAGAGGTGGGCCCAGGCTAACCTCATGAAATTTAACAAGGCCAAGTGTAAGGTCCTGCACCTGGGGCGCTGCAATCCCAAGCACAAATACAGGCTGGGTGGTGAGTGGCTGGAGAGCAGCTCTGAGGAAAAGGACCTGGGGGTCTGGGTGGATGAGAAGCTCAACATGAGCCTGCAGTGTGCACACGCGGCTCAGACAGCCAACCGTGTCCTGGGCTGCATTAAGAGAGGCATTACCAGCAGGGCAAGGGAGGTGATTCTCCCCCTTTACTCTGCTCTTGTCAGACCCCACCTAGAATACTGTGTGCAATTCTGGAGCCCCCAGCACAAGAAGGACATGGAACTGTTGGAGAGAGTTCAGAGGAGGGCCACGAAGATGATCAGAGGGCTGGAGCACCTCTGCTATGAGGACAGGCTGAGAGAGTTGGGGCTTTTCAGCCTGGAGAAGAGAAGGCTTCGGGGAGACCTTATAGCAGCCTACCAGTATCTGAGGGGGGCCTACAGGAGGGCTGGGGAGGGGCTGTTCACAAGGTCTTGTAATGACAGGACGAGGGGGAATGGGTTCAAATTGGCGGAGGGGAGATTTGAACGGGATGTTAGGAAGAAATTCTTCACAGTGAGGGTGGTGAGGCACTGGAACAGGTTGCCCAGGGAGGTTGTGTCTGCTCCCTCCCTGGATGTGTTCAAGGCCAGGCCGGATGAGGTCTTGAGCGACCTGATCTAGTGGGAGGTGTCTCTGCCTATGGTAGGGGGTTGGAACTGGATGATCTTTGAGGTCTCTTCCAACCTAGACCATTCTATGATTCTATGATTCTATGATTGTGGCCACTGCTTCTCCACCAGTCTGAGGAAGGGCTCTGCCCTTCTGTACTTGTATTGAGCAGTGCTGGAAATGCTCACCTAAGCAAAATTCTCTGCTGAATGGTGTTTCCAGCAAATTAAATTATGCTGCCTGTGTCTGCCCCTTTCATGCCCCCTTTCTCTCTTAGAGTCTAAACCATCCAGGAAATTGTGGATGAAGCCCTCTGCGAGCAGTTTCATCTTTCCCTTCACCTATATGCACAGCCTGCTGCCCTCCTGTTGTGCTCTTGCTGCAGCTGATGGCTCAGAATGTTGGTTGCACGTTTGGAGGCTGAAGCCTATGGAGGCTGCAGGGAGCAGGGCAGGCAGGGGCACTGCTGGCACCCTGAGAAAGTGCTGCTGCAGAAGGGAATGGCTCTCGATACAGCAGTGATGGAGGGCAGAGCCACTCGAGTGTGGCTGCCTTGCTTCAAGCCCTGATTCTTTGTCGTGGAGGAGTCTCCATTCTCAGCGCAGAGGAGCAAGCTCCACAGCTCTCTGTGTGCTGCTCTCGCCTTCCATCCCTGTGTAGGTGACTAAAGAAGAACCAAGCTTCTTCTGCACTCTTCCTGCAAACTTTCCTAAGCGTGTTGTTAATGGGTTTGAGAAAAAACCCTCTGATGGGTTATTGTGCCGAATTTGGAGACTAGTTTCAGTCATTAAGGTGCAGAGGGAAGGATTTTCGTGCCACTTTAAGTGTAAATCTCAAGGCAGCTGCAAGGATTGGAGTTGCTGATGATCCCTCCTTGATTGTTATTTGTGGTTCTAATCTTTCCAGAGGAAAACAAACAGAAATGACACCTTCTTGTGTCATAGCTATTGCTGATTTCTGTGAACGCTTTTGTCAGGCTGTGCAAGGGAGATTTGCACAGTGGCATCATCCTTGGGTGGGAGGGGAAAGAGCTGAGAACTGTTTAATATTGCTGGCTGTTTAATTAAATGGTAATGGCTCTGCTTTCTAACTACTGACATACAAAAAAGCTGCAACTCCCATCAGGCTAAAGGCATCTTCGTCTTCTTGGAGGCTTACTTTGTCTTTGGTGGCCAGTACAGAGAATTCATGAATGGGTATATCTGTAATCTTGGTCCACTGGAAGGTCTTTCCTACTGCCAGAGCCTTACATAGGTCTGGTAGGTTGCATATACACAATGATGGTCTGTGCTTGATGTTCCTCAGTGGCAGAGCAATGCAAATGGCTGTGAAAGAAGTGCCAGAGAAAGAGCCTTTTGTGGTCCTGACATCAGATGTTTTACATCATTACAAACAACTGCATGGCTAAGATTTTTTCCAGGCAGCTGATGTTTTGGGACTCTCTCAGTGTTTGGGTGCTGAATAAGTCCAACCTTTGAAAAATAATGAATGGTCTGCCTTTGAAAATCATCCTGATGCAATTTTTTTTTCACACTGGACTCCCTCGTGGCTGTGTTTTCTATGCTGTGCATGTCCCCTGAAGGTCACAATGTGGACTGAGTATGCCTTTAGAAATACACATAATTGCTGACTGCATTTGGTAAGGGGAAATTGGTGGATGAGTTTGGTTGATTAACAGAGTTAGGACAAAAAAGTTTGAGAAAAGGAAGAAACTCAAATCTAAAAAAGAAACTAAAACCTGCTTTTTTAGTTGTTTGAAGAAGTTTCCTTGTGTGATGGTTTGGGAGCTTCCCCCCAAATCACCCAGACTAGACTCAGCCAGCGGGAAGTTAATAAATGAAGCTTTATATTTACAGCTCAGCACAATATACAAGCAGGTATTTACAATATATTACAAATATTTACAGTATACAGTATACAGTATTTACTATATACAGTAAAATGGTAATACAGAAGCACAACACCCCTCCCAGAGGTCAGAGTCTTCCAGAGGGGTTCCTGACCACCCTTCCACCTTCCCTTAACCCACCAATCTGATCCCAGAATTTGCCTTATGTGTAAGGTGAATTAGGGGAGATCAGCCGGGGGGTTAGAAGCAGAATTCACAGGATCACTGGATGTTAGGGGTTGGAAGGGACCTGAGGAGATCATTGAGTCCAACCCCCCAATTGATTAGTTGGGTTACACAAATCCAGCTAGAAGGGAAGGAAAGGGAAAGGCCAACAGCCAGAGCCCAGACCAGAGCTACTCTCTCTTATCTATCTTTATGTCTTTGCTTTAGTACATCTCAGCAAACCTATGAGGGAAGTAGACATCACCATTGTTTTCTATTTCACAACCTATAACCTATTTTTTTTTTCCTATTCAAATATTCCAATTGGCCTCAAACCAGCACAATCCTTGTTACCAGTTCTTCAATTAAATAAGCAAAGAGTCCTCTGCATGCACATAGTGGAAAGGTGTGAACCCACTGAAAGGACAAAGTTTTTTGGTTTTGTTTTGTTGTTTGTTTTTTTTTTTTATTCCTGGAAATTGGATCAGACTGAGTTCAGAAGGGATGAGCTGAAGCTAAATATCAGGAGATGTTTGCTAGCGTTGTGGTGTAATAGAGCATGAGAGCCTCTCATGTTTGTAATGGAAATGCAGCTCGTGTAATTTATAGGAGGACTGGGCAAAGCAGGAGAAGGGCAGAGTCCTGGGGCTAGCTCTGCAGGCAGCTTGGTCAACTCTGAGGGTGGTTGTGATGCTGCTGGTGCCAGAGCAGGTGCATAAAGGCAAAATCTGATCCTTGCAACAGGATTGTGAACTGAAGTGAAATACATGAACGGGAGAAACTGTCAGAGTGCCATGGAGATGTCATATAAGCCATTGAACTGTGAAATGTGTATTTGCCTCCTCCTCTTCCCACAGTGTCATTCTGGGTGATCTGACAATTAAGAAAGAGATACACCTGGCTCACATTTACAGCAACACCACTTGAACACACTCTCACAAGGCAGCAAGGACTCGGAATGAGGGTAGCTGTACTCTCAGTCCACTGCCAGAACTGAGTAAACAGGCTTTAGGATAAGCAAGATGAAAGGCTGAACTGTTTAACAGTCCATTTGTCCAGCTGACAGGAGATGCCTCAAAGGAGGCTGCCTTGTGCAGAAGAGACAAGGTCTTTCCAGACAAAGAGAATCATTACATTGACTGCGGCAGCTTGCAGGGCTGATACCCTTTGGTGAGGTCTTGCTGGGTGTGAGGCATGTTTCTGTCTCTAGGGTAAAGCCTGACGGTAGATAGTAGCTGAACATGAGCCAGCAGTGTGCCCAGGTGGCCAGGAGAGACAATGGCATCCTGGCCTGGATCAGTAATAGTGTGGCCAGCAGGACAAGGGAAATTATCCTTCCGCTGTGCTTGGCACTGGTAATAACCAGGATTCAGTTGCTGAGTCAGACACCTCCTGTACATGGCTCTGGTCAGGCCACATCTTGAGTACTGTGTCCAGTTCTGGGCTTCTCAATTCAAGAGAGATATTGAGGTAATGGAATGTGTCCAGAGAAGGACAACAAAGCTGGTGAGGGGTCTGGAGCACAGCCCTGTGAGGAGAGACTGAGGGAGCTGGGGCTGTGCAGCCTGGAGAAGAGGAGGCTCAGGGGTAACCTCATTGCTGTCTACAACCACCTAAAGGAAGGTTGTAGCCAGGTGGGAGTTGGTCTCTTCTCCCAGGCAACCAGCAACAGAACAAGGGGGCACAGTCTCAAGTTGTGCTGGGAGAGGTATAGGCTGGATGTTAGGGAAAAGTTCTACACAGGTAGAGTGATTGGCATTGGAATGGGCTGTCCAGGGAGGTGGTGGAGTTGCCATTCCTGGAACTGTTCAAGAAGAGGCTGGATGGAGCACTTAGTGCCATTGGCTAGGGCTGGGTGCTAGGTTGGACTGGATGATCTTGGAGGTCTCTTCCAACCTGGCTTGTTCTGTTCTATTCTATTCTATTCTGTTGAAAAGGACTTGTGCTTCACTATTTAAATACCCACTGTCCCTGTTCCTAATCTGCTTCAGGTGTTACAGTCATAGAATGGCCTGGTTTGGATGGGACTGTAGAGATCATCTACCCCAGCCTCCCCCTCCATGGACAGGGATGCCTCTCAACTAGGCTTGACTGCTAAAGGCTTCATCCAGCCTGGCCTTGAACATCCCCAAGGAGGAGGCATCATGTGTGTTTCAGGAATTGACTGAGAACTGAGATGGGACCTGGCTTCCCTACCCGTTACAACACACAGGCAATTGTCCTGACTTGCCTGATTGTCCCAATTCCTGGAATAGTTGTCTTGTTTCTTGACCCCCTTCCTCTTAGTTTTTCTGTTTGCACCATACTTCTACCACCAGCGGCAGGGGTAAAATGGGCTCTCGTTTCAGGTTTAAATCCCAAGTGTTAACCTTCTCCTTGCTCTTTTCTGTCTCCTGCAGGTACCTGATCAATGTTACCTTTGAAGGCAGGAATTTGTCGTTCAGTGAAGATGGATACCAGATGCATCCCAAGCTCGTGGTCATCCTTCTGACCAAGGAGAGGAAGTGGGAGAGGGTAGGACATGTTTGGTGTTTCTCTAACTGCAACAGGGAGAAGGAGAGAGGAAGATTTTGGGCAAATAATCCCCTCTGCCTTTCTTCTTATCAAGCTCTGGCAATCTCCTTGCCTCCTGGACCACTGCTATCTCCAGTACCCAGGCTGCTGCCTTCCCCGTGCAGGATGCCATTACATTCTTCCATTAGCTTGCATAAAAAATTAATCAGCTTCCCTTCTGTAACCTCAGAACATAAATTTTCCTTCCTTTCAGAGAAGAGACCTCCTCTGTGCCATGGGTTTCAGTGGCAGAGACAGAAAATATTCCTCTGCATGGCTTGGAGGCAGTGAGGTTCTCTGTGCTAAATGACTGTGATTGAGCTACAACCACATTTAGTAATGTGTGCCAGGCTTAACTGTGCTTGATGTATCTGCCCAGTGTCATTTGCAGTGGGATGGTGCATTCAGTGGGATGTGTACATGAGACCATATCAAGTTGTTCAAAGCCCCAAATGTGTATATTTCTGAATGATTTGCATGTAACCCAAAGCATGGTTTCAGAAATTATGTGGATCTCTGTGTTAGTGCAAAGCTGTGGCTCATTTCACCTCCCACATAAATGTCAGTGGTCCTGGATCAGAACAAGCATTCCTAAAGGGTTTGAATTGAAGTAGTTTCTGGACCAAGAAAGTAGAGGTATGGAACTGCTGGAGTGAGTCCAGAGGAGGGCCATGAAGATGCTCAGAGGGCTGGAGCAGCTCTGCTATGAGGACAGGCTGAAAGAGTTGGGGCTCTGAAGCCTGGAGAAGAGAAGGCTTTGAGGAGACCTTAGAATAGCCTTCCAGTATCTGAAGGGAGCCTAGAGGAAGGCTGGAGAAGGACTATTCACAAGGTCTTGTAATGAAAGGATGAGGAGTAATAGGTTTAAACTGGCAGAGGGGAGATTTAGACTGGATGTCAGGAAGTTCTTTCCAGTGCGGGTGGTGAAACACTGGCACAGGTTTCCCAGGGAGGTTGTGGCTTCTCCCTCCCTTGAAGGTGTTCAAGGCCAGGCTGGATGAGGCCTTGAGTGACCTGTTCTAGTGGGAGGTGTCCCTGCCTATGGCAGGGGGTTGGAACTGGATGATCTTTTAGGTTTCTTCCAACCTAAACCATTCTATGATTCTATGAAAAGTGATGAGGGTGAGAAGTCAGGGCGAAAGCAGGGAGAGTTCAGCAGAACACTCAGTAGATACGAAGCAGAGCTTGGTCTGGATGTGATCATGTGTATGGCTTAGAAAAATATTCTTTTACCCCATCATGCACAAAAAGCCTTCTCTCCTTGGCCATTTGTTCTCTGCGTAGACTTGCAAGTGGCCTGCGTGGCCAAAGCCAGGAAGAAATTCATGGCGAAAAGGGACTGAAATAGGGAGCTATCAGCAAAAGCAGGCTCAAAAAAGGGCTGTGGGAGTAACATATGAAGGAAGGACAAGATCCATTGTATTACTGCCTGACAGGCACAAAGATATCCCAGCAGTTTCTGGTGCTCGAGAGGCCTGGTTTCTGTGAAGACCCATGAGGCAGACTGGTCTTGATACTGTGCACACCAGATAAGAATGTGTGGTCTGGGAGAATCAGCAGAGGACTCAGTGGGACAGGGGGGTGTGAAGAAACATATGGCACAGCATGAGCATCTATAGACAGCCCTCGGACATGTTTAGAAGCAGCCTGACAGGATATTGCCCGGAGGGTTGGCAAGCAAGACTCACGTCAGGCTCTGCCCATCGCACAACTTCACTAAAGCCCACCAGGCAAAGTCCAGGAGGATTTGTTCCTTGCTGGCATCAAATTTGTTCTCGCAGAGGAAGTCTCAATTGTTAGGAAAATGAGTCAGTAGCAGCATGAATCCTGCTAGGGATTATTAGCAGGGCCGGCTGTGGGGAATCTGTTGCTGGAATGCTTCACAGGCTCCGGGGAGGCACAGCTAAATGCAGTCCTGGTTTTATCATACTTGTCATATGCACTACCCTGTTGCACCCTCGGTGAGGGCTTGAGGGCTTCCATGGGTGGTTAAGAATTGTTGTTCAGTCTCTCAGAGCACTCTCAGAGCACTCCCTGAGAGTCTCTGGTCTCTCAGATGAACCAGGCAATTAGTGGAAGGGATGCTTGGTGAGCTGGAAAGCTGGGGTTAGACCTGGGACCTGCCTGGGTCTTGGTGTCTGTGAGAACTACGTTCATTGAAGCAGAGTAGTTCTTAATTTTGTAGGAGCTCGTGCTGGATAGATGTGAGACTGTGATGAACTGTGGTATGAAAACCCTTAGTTCTTCCTGAACACCAATGTTTTACCTCGTTGTGGGCGTCTTGCTCAGTGGAAAGATCACATTATAATAATCTTCTAAGCTGTTTGAATTTTGCACTGCAGACTCTTCTTGGAAAATGTAGAAGTCATCTCCAACATGCTCTGATCACAGACCAATACCTTTCACACCTGGAACCTTATTCTCTTTTTCTTTATTTTTTTTCCCCTATTCAGTGTAAATGCAAACAGTAAAATACAAGGGTGAAGCAGAGGTCTTTGTGGCACAGATTATAATTTAAATCAGAATCATAGAATGCACTGAGTTGGAAAGGACCCTTGAAGGTCATCTTTTCCAACCCCCCTGCCGTGAGCAGGGACATCTCCAACTAGTTCAGGTTGCTCAGAGCCCCATGAAGTTTGACAGTGAATGTCTGCAGGGATCAGGACTCCACCACCTCCTTGAGCAGTCTGTTCCAGTGTCTCACAACCCTCGTAGTAAAGAACTTTTTCCTAATGTCCAACATAAATACACCTTGCTCTAGTTTTAAACCATTGCCCCTCACCTTATTTCTACATGCCCTTCTAAACAATCCTTTTCCAGCTTTCTTGTAGGTCCCCTTCAGATATTGAAATGCTGCTATAAGGTTTCCCTGGAGTCTTCTCCAGACTGAACAACCCCTGCTCTCTAAGCTTGTCTTTATAGGAGAGGTGCTCCAGCCCTCTGATCATCTTAGTAGCTCTCTTCTGGACCCACTTCAGCAAATCCATGTCCCTCTTGTGTTGAGGGTCTCAGATCTGGACACAGTATTCTGGGCACACCAGAGCAGAGTGGCAGAATCACCTCTATCAACCTGCTGTTTATGCTTCTTTTGATACTGCCCAAGGGTACAGTTGGCATTCTGGGCTGCAAATACCCATTGCTGGCTCTTGTCCAGTTTCTCATCCACCAGTACCCCAGATCCTTTTCTGCAGGACTGCTCTCAATGTCATCAACCCCCAGCCTGTATAGGTACTGGGAATTGTCCAGACCCAGGTGTGGGATCTTGCACTTCACCTTACTGAACCATGGTTTTAGTTCTGTGTTTGCAGAGGACCAGACAAAGCAGAGATTAGACTAGACTAGACTAGACTAGAATAAGCCAGGTTGGAAGAGACCACCAAGATCATCCAGTCCAACCTAGCACCCAGCCCTAGCCAATGGCACTAAGTGCTCCATCCAGTCTTTTCTTGAACAGCTTCAGGGATGGTGACTCCACCACCTCCCTGGCAGCCCATTCCAATGCCAATCACTCTCTCTGTGAAGAGCTTCTTCCTAATATCCAGCCTATACCTCCTCTGGCACAACTTGTGTCCCCTTGTTCTGTTGCTGGTTGCCTGGGAGAAGAGACCAACCCCACCTGGCTACAACCTCCCTTTAGGTAGTTGTAGGCAGCAATGAGGTCTGTCCTGAGCCTCCTTCTCTCCAGGCTGCACACCTCCAGCTCCCTCAGCCTCTCCTCACAGGGCTGTGCTCCAGGCCCTTCACCAGCTTCTCTGGCCATGTTCCAGTACCTCTACATATCTCTTGAATTGAGAGTTCTGATTCCTAACAGCAGCTTTGTGGCAATGCCACAATACAAGCCATAAATTATCCATGTATTGTAGCACACAGTCTTAATATTCTTGTAAGTGCATTGCTTCTAAGTGTAGAATCATTCAGACTCACTAATTTTTTGCTAAATTAGCAAGGTGCTTTGTCCTGGCAACTTCTAGGCAACCCACAGAAGCTGTGCAAAGCAGATGAGTTTCCAAGTCAAACAGTGAGGCAGTAGGTGAGGATAGATGAAAAGTTATGTGGGAAACACTGATTTAATCCACTTATGTGTGTTCACTATAGCTCAGTCTTTAATTACATCACTGCTCACTTTTATTCATAGTCAGCCATTGTGCCCTGAAGGCGCATCAAGAGGTCATTTAACTCCTCCTTGTGCTCAAGGGAGGGATCAACTAGACTGAAATTACTCCTGACAGTTGTTTGTCTCACCTGTTCCGAGAGTCCTTGGATGCTGGAAACTCTGTGAAATCCTGAGGCAATCTCTTCCATGGCTTCTTTCTCCTTACCCCAGAAAGTTTTGCTGATGTCTAACCTAGATTTCCCTGGCTGCAGTTTAAGCCCATTACTACTTGTCATCTCCCTAGTGGACCTAGAGAATTGTTTATCCTCTTCCTCTTTTTATCTTTGCTTTGTACGTTTGAAGGCTTCTATCATGCTGCCTCCCAGCTGCCTCTGCTCTAGATGAAACAGGAATTTGTTCAGTCTCTCCTAGTAGGTAATGTTTTCTAATCTTTTGATTATTAGTCTCCTCTAGATTTAGTGGGAGTTTGCTGCTCCCTACAGCTTGGTGCAGTTGATCCTTTGCAAGATGGCAAATAGGCTGTGAGGACTACATCTCACCTGGTGTGTATATATANCTGGGCAAACCCTTCCAGTGTTTCACCACCCTCACTGTGAAGAACTTCCTCCTAACATCCCGTTTAAATCTTCCCTCTGCCAGTTTGAATCCATTCCCCCTCATCCTGTCATTACAAGACCTTGTGAATAGTCCCTCCCCAGCCCTCCTGTAGGCTCCCTTCAGATATTGGAAGGCTAATATAAGGTCTCCTCGAAGCCTTCTCTTCTCCAGGCTGCAGAGCCCCAACTCTCTCAGCCTGTCCTCATAGAAGAGGTGCTGCAGCCCTCTGATCATCTTTGTGGCCCTCCTCTGGACTCTCTTCAACATTTCCATGTCCTTGTGTTGGGGGCTCCAGAACTGCACACAGTCCTCCAGGTGGGGTCTGATGAGAGCAAAGGGGAAGAATCCCCTCCCTTGCCCTGCTGGCAACGATTCTCTTAATGCAGCCCAGCACACAGTTGCTGTCTGGGCCACATGTGCACACTGTCAGCTCATGTTGAGCTTTTCATCACCTCAGACCCTCAGGGCCTTTGTGTGCATATATACACATACATATACATATACATTTACATGTACGTGTGTGTATATATATATATACACAGATATGTATGTGTGTGTATATATATACACACACACAAATGTTTTAAAGAGATGGAAAGACTTCCATTTTCTGAGCAGCAAAAAGGCAGGCAGTGAACTGCTTCAGGATTTCAGGTCTGTGAAAATTTTTCAGATTCAGAGTTTTTGTTCCAGTTCAGGCAGAAAGATCTTCAAAACTCCACCAGTTATTGCAGAACAGGAATTGATTTTCAGGAGGAGCTACGGCTGTCCTCACATTCTGATGGTGATAAATCTTCTGTGTCCTTCAGACAGACTGAAGCCTCGTAGGGCTGACAATCATGAAAGAGCACACAGAGCACACAGAGCAACTGTTTTCTGGTAAGGACCAGTGATCTGAGCTCTTCTGCCCTTGGAGCCATGAGTAATGATTCCTCTTGTGATGAGCAAATATGTTGCATTTCCTGCACTCCCCTGTTCCCTGCTCCTGAAGGACAACATGTTTTCCCTTACCACTTTTTAATTAGCTAGTTAGTAGAGCTCTTTTCTTCACTGACTAGACAGCTTAGGTGTGCTTTGGGTGCCTAGAAGAAGCTCATGTTCTGTGCAGATGGAGGTGGTGAAGGAGGTCCATTCTTATGCCCTGTGAAGGACCATTTCTCAATGTAGCTGTGAGCTGGGGTCAGAGGTATCACAGAGGATTGGTGCTGCTCTAGATTTTGTGTCTAGGTTGTGAAGTTTTGTGTGGGAAGAGTTTTCACTGAGGCCACCACTGAGGTGGTGAAGGAGATATCCATCCTTATGCCCCATGAAAGACCATTCCTTAATGCAGCTGTGAGCTGGGGTCAGAGGTATCACAAGGTGACCCAGAGGATTGGTGCTGCTCTAGATTTTGTGTTTGTAGTTTGTGAAGTTTTGCGTGGGAAGAGTTTCACTGAGGCCTTTTCTTTACTGATTGCCTCTCTCCTTTGCACTCCTGTTATTCTGCATATAATGAGAACTTATTTCTAGGTTTATGATCCCTTTGTGAGAGCTGGCAAGTGCTGCTCTCTAGCTCTTGTTCACATCTACTTTTCCTGTTGAGAGAGGGCACAGCAATCCTATCCCATTAGCTCCCAGATCCTCTTGTCTGGTGCCTCACTTTCCACAAGCAAACCTGGAGGTGGTGCAAATCTCTGGTCATTATCTCTGAGGCTCTCTTTGGGATTCTTTCTCTTTAATTTCTTAAATTTCTAGTGAGTTTTGCATCACTTCTATCACTAGGTTGTTCTCAGCCTCTCCCTTTTGCTGATACTTCTCTGCATCTTCCCTTAGGTGTGTCAGGGAGGCTTCAAGAGTCATGTGGCTCCTAACAGCAGCGCCTTGCACCACCCCACAGAGCCCTTTGATTGCAAGCTCCCCAGGGCATCTCTTACCACACATGCTCCAGTAACTCCTGCTTCTGGCTGGACGAGCAAAATCTGTCCCAGGAGATGGGTTTGGCCAGGATGCCACTACATACCACCTTGGAGGGGGACAGATGGGAAACATGCTGAAAAGACTCTTTCTGCTGGATGTGCTAATCCTCTGCCCCCATTAACCCCTACCCCCCTCAGCAGATAAAATGTTTGCCTGCTGCTGCTTGTATAATTATCAGTGTTTGACTTTTGAACTCTTGAAAATCAATTAGCAGCATCTGTTCTGCTTTCTCTAGCCATTGGTGTGGCCATGATTACAAATTTGTGGACAGGCTGCTCTTACCCTGTTCTCCTACACTGTTGCACACATTAGTGCTCCCTGGGAGTTGGGGCCACTTGCTGTAATGTGCTGTCAGCTGCCTCAGAGACTGCAGACTTCCAGTACACCCTAAAGCTGAAATAGGGTGAGAAATATTCCCACTACTACTTTCTGCCACATGGACTTTCCAAAGATGAGTTCAAGCTCGATTGTATTCGAAATTGGGTGAGTCAGTGGACTTGTGTGACACTGTCTTCTGCTTGGGACAGACCAGTGTCACTGGGAAATGTTCCTTTCATATGTGAGAACTACTGGAGTACTGCATCCAGTTCTGGAGCCTCTATTACAAGAGGGATGTGGACATGCTGGAGCGTGTCCAGAGAAGGGCCATGAGGATGCTCAGAGGGCTGCAGCACCTCTGCTATGAGGACAGACTGAAAGAGTTGGGGCTGTTCAGTCTGGAGAAGAGGAGGCTCCCAGGTGACCTTCTTGTGGCCTTCCAGTATCTGAAGGGGACCCACAAAAAGCTGGGGAGGGTCTTTTTAGGCTATGACGTAGTGAGAGGACTAGGGGGAATGGAGCAAAGCTGAAGGTGGGGAGATTCAGATTGGATGTGAAGAGGAAGTTCTTCCGCATGAGAGTGGTGAGAGCCTGGAATGGGTTGCCCAGGG
>VWZI01006226.1:491166-512180 GCA_013396835.1 Psilopogon haemacephalus | reverse complement strand
TTTGTTTTAGGAAGGTGGTGGAGTCACTCTTCCTGGAGGTGTTCAAGAAAGGACTGGATGGAGCACTTAGTACCATGTTCTAGCTGGTTGGATAGGGCTGTGTGATAGGTTGGACTAGATGATCTTGGAGGTCTCTTCCAACCTGGTTCTGTTCTGTTCTGTTCTGTTCTGTTCTGTTCTGTTCTATTCTATTCTATTCTATTCTATTCTATTCTATTCTATTCTATTCTATTCTATTCTATTCTATTCTATTCTATTCTATTCTACTCTATTCCTATTCTATTCTATCTTAAAAAAAAAAAGGTGAAGGGGAAGAAGAGAAGTCTCTGAATAACTCATTGCTGAAAAAAAGAATATTGTAGTAAGCTTCTTTTCATGTCCACAGTGAGCAGGAAGGAGAAGGAATTCTGCAAAATGTTTGAGCAGAAAGATTTTGGTTAGATATGTAGGGAGCTGTCTAATTGCTAGCGTGGTGAGACATGGTGAGGCTCGTTTGCTGGTCAGGGTGATTTGCTGGAGGACACACAGAAAAATATCCATCAGTGCAAGATCTGAATCTATCTTGTCCTGCCTCAGAGCTGGTGGAGGCAGTAAGTGTTTTCTTATGCCAGCCTACATTTCAGTGGTTAGATGGACGAGATGAACCTGAAGAGTGTCTTGCAAGAGACCACTGATTTGATAGAAAAGAAAAACTGGGTTATGGACAAGCTGATTAGCAAAAGCTTCAAGCCTGGCTCCAGTGAGGACATGACTTCTGCAAGCTTCTACCATGTACCTTTTTTTGTGGGCGGGCAAGTTGGTGCATGAATTCTGTTGTGGCTGACTGCAAACAAAAGTCCTTATTGAAGACACTTGTCACCTCCTGCAGTCTGCAGCTTTGGAAGGCTGATGAACACCACAGAGATGCTGAAGGGGCTGCAGCTTTTGATAATGCAGCCTTCAGGCCTGGTCTCTGATCTCTTTATGCATGAGAAGAAACATCCACTGTCATATTTTTTTTGCATGCCTCAATGTCCCAGTAGCAGAAATAACAGGACAGAAGAAGACTGAAAGATCTGATCAGTATTCTTGGCTTTTAGTAAGGGTTGGCATGATACTGATGACTCCATGAAGAACCAAGATGAATCATGGGCCTGTTAGAGTTCTCAGTAAAAGGAAGGATTTAGATTTCTTTCTTTCTTTAAATCTTTGAAGAAAGCTTTAAAAAATAAAAAAAATTAGAGGGGAACAAGAATGTGGATTTGTGAGGTGAAACCTGTAGCTGTACAAATCCAAGCCTCTTCTCTGAAGGCCTTCTTCTGCCTTTATGAAGTTGTCTAGATTGTCTGAGATGCTTTCCTCCCTGTATTGTCTGATATCCACCTAAGCAAGCTTTTCTGCACACTTCCACGTGCATGCAGAGGTAAGTTTTCCTCCCAGGGTTGAAAGCTACTGTCTTTGGTCAGCTTCTTCTCTGTGTGTAGAGTTTTGACACCTTGACAGAGTGTCCAGGGACTTCATGGAGAAAATGTTTTTGGGGTATTTTTTACCCCACCGGCTCCTTTTACGGTGAGATGAGACTGGGTTGCTTTTGCCAATCGGTCTTGTTTTGCTAATTTCTCTGTGTACATGGGGATTTATGACTCATTGTCCCTGAGGAGAAATGGCATAGGAGTTTGTTTAAAAAAAAACAAAACCAACACAACTTACTCATAGTCAGTGGCTGATTCTATTCCCATAGAACCAGCTTTTGGAAAGCTACGGCTTCACTTTGGGCAGATGAACTGTTCTGTGTTTAAGCACATATGGCTGAAATTAGAATGGGAGTCTGCAAATATATTTCCTCCTTCATTTCTAAAGTGTTCTTTCTGGACATTTCTCCAAGAGATCCTAATTTCCTAAATCCCTTGCTTCTTGTTAGACAGCAGACTCGCATCAAAGAATACATATTTTATGGATTTCTCACTCACTCAGTGAGTGTCCCACAGATACCTGATCTAGGTCACACTCGATGGCTCTGTTGATGACCCTGATTCTCTCAGACAACCAGATGGCTGCACCTAGGCTGCTTCCACCCTCAGGATTCGGCCTGACTTTTCACAGTTGCCTGGGATGGAGCTCGCTGTATTTGTGGCTAATTATGACCACGTTAATCTAAGGCTGAGTCCTAAGGAGAAGGACAGATGCAAGAGCCACACAAAGCTTCCTTTTATCAGGCAATAAACAAAACAATCTTTCTGAAAAAGCCTCCTGTGTAAATCTCCTGGACATGCTGATCCATTGATAGCCTCGCTGGCTGATCAGATCAGCCCATTAGATTAGATTACTGCACCCTGCAATAATGAGCTACTCCATCTCTTTGACCCAAGAGGACACCAGCTGGGTGTCTTCCTCCTAACCACTGTCTGTTATTTGAGCGTAAGTTGTTTGCTCTCTTTGCCTCTTCCTGAAACGGTTCCTGACTTTGTTTGCTTGATTTTTGGAGTTTGTTTATGCGATTCGTGAGCCTGCAGAAAAAATATTCTGGCTCTCCTCCACCAGGCCCTACTCCTTGGCTACTGGAGAGAATTCATACATTGAAGCAATGACAGCTTCTTGGAGAGACTTTGTCCTCTAATGCAAATCAGATATTGGCCAACCTGGAGATCTTTATTAAGCCCAGGTTGTACTTAGAGTACCTCCTACCACTTCTGTGCTGGTGTAGCTGATGAAGGTGACAGTAGCCATCTGACCTTTACTGGGATTGCCAACCTGCCTCCTTAGAGCAACCCTGAGGACTGTGCCCAGCGTGCTAATGCAGCGTTGGTTGTGTTCTGGATGAGAGCTCTAGTCTGGGGCTTTCTTCCAGATGAATTGCTCATACCATACAGTGAAGGGAGTCACTGTTTTCCCCTTGCTGCATGTACATGCAAGTCACCTCTTGCATATCATCACTGCTATCCCCAACACCCTGCTAGGGACCTGGGACTCTGCTCTGCAGGGAGCTGTGTGAACACTAACCAGCAAGGTGGCTCCTACCCCAAAACCGGTTACACTTTAATTAGAAGACAAAAGACAGCAGATGGGTACAGATGGACCAACGGGGGAGTACAAGGGAACAATCAGACAACATTAGTCAGCATGGTAGGCAGCAGGCTTTACACACCAACTGCCTAACTCTTGTGAAGGCTTTGATAGGCAGCAGAGAATTCTAACTGGATTTGTGCAAGCTTCTGAGGGCCTCATTGAAACTGCGATGGGCAGATGGAAAAAATCAGTAAAGGTGCTTTTGTGTGCTTGTACAGCTGCAGCTGAGAAGGTGCAACAACTCAGAAACACCCAGTGCTGCTGAAAAATTGCCAGTCTTCACAGCACCCAATGGGATAAGCCTAAGGTTACAGGGAATCACAAATAAGCCTGTGGTAAAGCTCCATCTTGTGATGCAGCACCACCTTCCAGTGCAGGGCTGGGGTGCTGGTGCCACAGCCACATTGCTCCTCGTTGAAAACCCTCCTGCTTGCCTCCTGCTTGGAGCTTTCTGCCATGTGTCAGATGTTGCTGTGTGTCTGTGTCATCACCGCCTTTGTGAGTGTGTAATTCATAGAACCAGTCAGGGTTGGAAGGGACCACAAGGATCATCTAGTTCCAGCCCCCCTGCCATGGGCACAAACAGCCTACCCTACATCAGGCTGCCCACAGCCTCATCCAGCCTGGTGCAAACACCTCCAGGGAAGTGGCCCCAACCACCCTCCTGGGCAACCCATTCCAGGCTCTCACCACTCTCATGCTGAACAACTTCCTCCTCAAATGCAGTCTGAATCTCCCCACCTCCAGCTTTGCTCCATTCCCCCTAGTCCTGTCACTCCCTGATAGCCTAAAAAGTCCCTCCCCAGCTTTTTTTGTAGGCCCCCTTCAGATCCTGGAAGGCCACAAGAAGGTCACCTGGGAGCATTCTCTTCTCCAGACTGAACAGCCCCAACTCTTTCAGTCTGTCCTCATAGCAGAGATACTCCATCCCTCTGATCATCATCAAGGACATGTACAGTAAGTGGATGTGTCCCTGGTGCCTGAGGCTGTGTTCTCATTTGTTTGGTTGCATTTACTTTAGACTCTCTCTGACAGAATCATAGACTCAAAATGGCTTGAGTTGGAAGGGATTTTAAAGATCATCTAGTTCCAACCCCCTGCCATGGACAGGGACACCTTCCACTAGACCAGGCTGCTCAAAGCCTTATCTAGTCTGGGCTTAAACATTTCCAAGGAGGAGATAGCTGCAACTTCTCTAGGCAACTCATTACCCTCATAGTAAAGCACTTCTTCTTCATCTAAATCTACTCTGCTCTATGCTTATGATGTCTTTGCTTGTCAATCCTTTGCTTTTTCTATTTTTACACATCCTGAATGCTGTCACCTGAAGGCTCTATTTTCCTTCCATGGGGCTTGAGAGAAGGGAGGTGCTGCAGTGCCCTTATCTGCATATTCATAGGATTCAACATTTTTCTTTCTCTTGCCTTTGCTTTTCTTTATCTTCCTCTTCCATTTCCTCATTTTTATTTTTATTTTTTGCTATGGTTGTGGCAGTTTGCTTTTCCTACAGTAGAAATCTGGCCACATTTGCTTTTGAATGCAGTTGAAATAATTTTTTTTCTTGCTATGAAATTACTCAGATTTCTTTTCTGTAAGTGATAGCTTGCTTGATGTGTCTTTGTCTTGATTTCTCTCCTCTGGTATTGGTTCTGACTATCATCTGTGCGCTCAGTTTTCACATGCTCCTTGCATTGGATTAGAATCCTGGTTGTGGTCAACTTGGCTTGGTGCTGACCTGCATCTTGGTAGCATTTTTTTAGTAGACCAAGACAGACTTTCCCCCCATGGCTTTCTCTGTGCTGTTAGGCATTCATTTCTTTGCTGCTTTTCAAGGGTACCTCACTATGTGGATTCTCCTTCTCTGGAGATGTTAAAAACCCACCTGGATGTGTTCTTGTGTGTGGTGTTTGGCAGTTCACCCTCCTCCCCCCAATTTGAAATAACCCAGGCTAGGACTCAGTTGGCTGGAATTTAATAAATCAAGCTTTATATTTACAGCTTTGCACAATATACAACCAAATATTTACAATATATTACAGATATTTACAGGTATATACAATAACAATTTAATACAGAAAAACCACAGCCCTCCCAGAGATCAGAGTCTCTAAGAGAGGCTTCCAACCACCCTACCACCTTCCCCCCACTTCCCAGTCTTATCCCACTATCTGTCTTATATGCCAGATAAGTGAAGTAGATCAGGCAGGGGGCTTAAGAAGTAGGAAACTGGTTAGTGGAGTTACACAGATCCAGCAAAGAAGGGAAAGAGAGATACAGCAGCGAGCATGGCTCAAGTAGCTCTGTGTTATCTTTGCTTGGGTTCTAACTTTGATACATTTTTCAGTAAACAAATGAGTGAAGGAGACACTGGAATGTTTTCTTTTCTCAGCCTATAGCCTAATTTCTTATTAAAATCCTCCAATTAGTTCAAACCAGCACACTATGCAAACCACCCTAGGGAATCCTGCCTTGGCAGGGAGGTTGAGCTTCATGATCTCTGGAGGTCCCTTCCAACCTCTAAAGTTCATAGAATCAGTCAGGGTTGGAAGGGACCACAAGGATCATCTAATTCCAACCCCCTGCCATGGGTACAGACACCCTACCCTACATCAGGCTGCCCACAGCCTCCTCCAGCCTGGCCTTAAACACCTCCCTGGGCAACACCTTCCAGGGCCTCACCTCTCTCATGCTGAACAACTTCCTTCTCATGTCCAGTCTGAATCTCCCCACCTCCAGCTTTGCTCCATTCCCCCAGTCCTGTCACTACCTGATAGCCTAAAAAGTCCCTCCCCAGCTTTTCTGTAGGCCCCCTTCAGATACTGCAAGGCCACAAGAAGGTCACCTGGGAGCCTCCTCTTCTCCAAACTGAACAGCCCCAACTCCCTCAGTCTGTCCTCACAGGAGAGGTGCTGCAGCCCTCTGATCATCCTCATGGCCCTACTCTGGACACACTCCAGCATCTCCACATCCCTCTTGTAATAGGGGCTCCAGAACTGGATGCAGTATTCCAGGTGGGGTCTCACCAGAGCAGAGTAGAGATGGAGAATCACCTCCCTCCACCTGCTGGCCACACTTCTGATGCAGCCCAGGCTCTGGTTGGTTTTCTGGGCTGCAAGTGCACACTGCTGGCTCATGTTGAGCTTCTCCTCCACCAGCACCCCAAGTCCCTCCTCTCAGGGTTGCTCTCCAGCCAGTCACTGCCCAGCCTGGATTTGTGCTTGGGATTGCCACAACCCAGATGCAGGACCTTGTCTTGTTGAACCTCCTGAGGTTGTCTTGTGCCCACCTCTCCAGCCTGTCCAGGTCCAGTTCCCTGCCCAGTTGTGTGATTCTGTGATTAAAACTCTGGTTATCACTGGAGCTGCTGTGCTTGAGTTATTCATGCTGCTCATGAGCTCTGGCATGGGTTTAGTGTCACCGATTTGAGTGTACAATATGTTTGGTATCATTTGTTTTCCCTCTGCTTGAACTGTGTTTTTCCCTGAGTCTGTAGTTTGTTGGTTTTTTTTTTCCAGACTGCCTTTGGTAATGCTAAATTCCAGCACTCACTCTTTCATTGCCTCGTCGAGCTGTTGGAGTTTCTGTCACTTATTCTTTGGCCTTTCTTCCTCGTGAAAGGCTCTGGCATTTACTGACTTGGGTTTGTTTCTAAAATGCTCTGGGAGTTGTGCTGTCTTCTGCTGAGTCAGCAGTTTTCCAGGCTTATTTAATTTGCTTCTGCCAGGCTAGCTGCATTCTGCAATGTCTCCCACCATGCCAAGCCGGGGAGATTGTTTGACAGCCTTTTTTCTTGTTCCCCTTTAAGCTTTTTGACTTGGTCTGCGTTTTGTGTGGCGGTTTCTGGTGCTTGTTCCCCTTAGGTTTATTGCCTTGGTTCCTGTACATGATAATGACTTACACTCTTATTGTTCCTTCCTTCGAGAAGGATCCTGAGCACTCTGCAAAATTAATATACAGGCAACATTTCACTATGAGTAACGTTCAGCAGCTCGTGTGCTGGAATGGGGTTAGGCTGTTTAATGATGCAAAACAGCACTGCACAGGCGTGTGGGGTGAGAAGAGAGGAGTCTCAAATGGAAAGAGAGGAGGGGTTTCTTTCATGGGACTCTGGCCAGTTTTGACCTCAAAGTCAGTTTTGGGGGAAGCATGGGTTATTAATGACCAGGAGTGTTATGGCCTCTCTCCTTCCCTTTCCAGATCATAGTATCATAGATTCAGTCAGGATGGGAAGGGACTGCAAGGATCAGCCAGTTCCAAACCCCCTGCCATGCCCAGGGACACCCTACCCTAGATAAGGTTGCCCACAGCCTCTTCCAGCCTGGCTGCAAACACCTCCAGGGATGGGGCCTCAACCACCCCCTGGGCAACCCATTCCAGGCTCTCACCACGCTCATGCTGAACAACTTCCTCATGTCCAGTCTGAATCTCCCCACCTCCAGCTTTGCTCCATTCCCCCTAGTCCTCTCATTACCTGATAGCATAAAAGGTCCCTCCCCAGCTTTCCTGTAGGCCCCCTTCAGATACTGGAAGGCCACAAGAAGGTCACCTGGGAGCATTCTCTTCTCCAGAACAGCCCCAACTCCCTCTGTCCTCATAGCAGAGGTGCTGCAGCCCTCTGATCATCCTTGTGGCCCTTCTCTGGACATGCTCTACTATGTCCACATCCCTCTTACAATAGGGGCTCCAGAACTGGATGCATTACTCCAGGTGGGGTCTCACCAGAGTGGAGTAGAGGGAGAGAATCACCTCCCTTGACCTGCTGGCCACACTTCTGATGCAGCCCAGGCTCTGATTAGCTTTCTGGGCTCAAGTGCACACTGCTGCCTCATGTTGACCTTCTCCTCCACCAGCACCCCAAGTCCCTCTCCACAGGGCTGCTCTCCAGCCAATCACTCAGAGATACGGTGGTAGGAAGAATAGAAATCTGTGAATAGTTCATAGAACATAGCTCAGTATCAATAAAAATATTCATTAATTTTTGTGGGATGTGTAGGATTTATTTTGGAAGCTTTGTTGCTGGAAATGGACATTTTAGTTTTTTCTTGTAGACTCATAAATGCCTTTAGATACTATTTGCAGAGGTGACAGGAAGGAAATGGCATCACCTTCCCTCAGATCCCAGAGCCTTGTTGGGCAGACAGTGAAGATGGACTCTGAGGTAATGGGAAACCTGCATTCAGATCCCTTCTGCCTCACTCAGAATGGAGGTTTAAGCTGTGGTCTCTGTTGCCTCTCAGGAAAGAGAATCTATCCCTTGGGACTGGCATGATATTAGTATTATTATTATGAGTAGTACTACTACTCATAATAATAATTGAAGTTCCTTTACCAGCAAGTGTTCAAAGTATCTTTGCAGGTGTTCATTTAGATCCAAATTTCCATCTCTTTTATTAATCATCTTTTTAAGAAGGGCATGGAACTGTTGGAGTGAGTCCAGAGGAGGGCCACAGAGATGATCAGAGGGCTGGAGCACCTCTGCTATGAGGACAGGCTAAAAGAGTTGGGGCTCTGCAGCCTGGAGAAGGCTTTGAGGAGACCTTATAGTAGCCTTCCAATATCTGAAGAGGGCCTACAGGAAGGCTGGGGAGGGACTATTCACAAGGTCTCGTAATGACAGGATGAGGGGTAATAGGTTTAAACTGGCAGAGGGGAGATTGAAACACGATGTTAGGAGGAAGTTCTTTACAGTGAGGGTGGTGAGACACTGGAACGGGTTGCCTAGGGAGGTTGTGGCTGTTCCCTCCCTGGAGACGTTCAAGCTAGGTTGGATGAGGCCTTGAGTGACCTGTTCTAGTGGGAGGTGTCCCTGCCTATGGCAGGGGATTGAAACTGGATGATCTTTGAGGTCCTTTCTAACCTAAACCATTCTATGATTCTATGATTATTTGTTTGTGCCTGTTGAAGGGGCAGTTTTGGTTAATGGAAAATTCAAAAAAGCTGGGTTCAGACTGAAGCAAATACATTTTTAATTCCCCTCCTGCCTCCCCAGTCCTGCTCAGACCTTGCTTTGAAAAATGATTTTTTTGCACAGCTTGATCAGAAGAGTATTTTGGTCAGTGTTGGAGCATGAAGGGCTTGCCTTCACAGGACTGAGGAAATTATGCAGGAGGACAGTTTGTCATCCATCACACATGTCTTTGCAAGGGGGGGAAGAAAAATGAGGGGGGGAAAAAACAGTTTAAAAAAAAAAAAAAAAGGAAAAATGGTGGAAAAGTGAAGGGAAATATTAATCCTAAAGGTGCTGCTGATCCTTTTGTTTTTCCACGAGATCCACCCTGGTATTGTGTAATCCTATGGGCTTTGAGAAGAAGTAGTGTATGCTGGTCAGTCAACATAAACTGGGTGCAGCACTGGACAGCAAAGGTGTACTGTGAGGTCTGAAGTCTGAGCCACAGCCCAAGCCACAAGATCTGGGTCTGTTCAGTCTGGTGAAGAGGGATGTGGATATGCTGGAGTGTGTCCAGAGAAGGGCCATGAGGATGCTCAGAGGGCTGCAGCACCTCTGCTATGAGGACAGACTGAAAGAGTTGGGATTGTTCAGTCTGGAGAAGAGGAGGCTCCCAGGTGACCTTCTTGTGGCCTTCCAGTATCTGAAGGGGGCCTACAGAAAAGCTGGGGAGGGACTATTTAGGCTATCAGGTAGTGCCAGGACTAGGGGGAATGGATCAAAGCTGGAGGTGGGGAGATTCAGATTGGATGTGAGGAGGAAGTTCTTCACCATGAGTGGTGAGAGACTGGAATGAGTTACCCAGGGAGGTGGTGGAGGCCCCATCCCTGGAGGTGTTTAAGGCAAGGCTGGATGAGGCTGTGTGCAGCCTGATCTCGGGTAGGGTGTTTGTGCCCATGGCAGGGGTGTTGGAACTGGCTGATCCTTGTGGTCCCTTCCAACCCTGACTGATTCTATGATTCTATGAAATAATAGAAAGAGTCTGCAGTCTGCTGCCTGAGACCAGTTCCTGAATGTCAAGTTTAACTGCTTGCTCCAAGCATCATCTGAGTGTTTTAAGAATTCAGGATTGCTCAGGTCACTTCTTTCAGGCCAGTGCTTTACTTCTGTTCTTTTTTAAAAGTGGGAGCTATTTGCTTTCCTTCTTAGATGTGTGCTCATTTTCACCAGGGCCAGAGCTCTTTGTATTGCTGCATTTAATTATGTTTGCTTTGTAAAGACTGTTGAGATCATGGCAGCATCTCATTTCTGTACCTTCTCTGCTTTTGCTGGAGGCTACCTGTGGACAGCTGCTTTCCTTGAGCTTCTCCTGTGTATAGATCAGCCTGCATTTGCAATTTCCACAGCTTCACGTCTTGTCCTTTCTCTTACAGTTGGGAGCTATCTGAGGTTTTGGCTTTTGGGATGGCTGAGAAACAGACCCATAGAGATGTGTGTGTGTGTGTCTGTATTTGAACAGTGGCTCTTATCCGTGCTCTGTCTCCTGTTTGGTCCCAGAGCAAGTCCTGTGTGTGTATATATTTTCCTGTTCATTGCTCAGACACCTTGCTCCATTCTGGGACTGCTGCAGACACTGCCTTGCAAGTAAAGATTAAAAGAGTGCAGTCTAGTGAAATCTACACTGAGGGCTTTCTCCATTAACAAGTCCCCTGTCTCAAATAAACACTCTGAAGTATTCCCAGGGTTTACTCTGCAATGTTACTTGAACTTTGGTTAAAATCTGCTTTCTCTGGGTAGCCTGTGTCTTTACTGGACCCTTGCCTGGTTGCTGAGGGTAGAGTTTTTCCAAGTATATATTTTTGCCAGGTAGGGACTATGATAATTTTCTGCAAGTATCTGAAAGGAATAATCAATGAGGAAAAAAAGGTCTTCATTAGGACAATCTGAGTGTGACTGTAATTAAAGAGTAATGGGGAGGCAGAAGGTAGAGCAGAAGTGTATTTGAATTGAGTGTCAGGGATCTGTGGGTTCTTTTAGAAGATGCAAAACAGTTGTCTGATGAACATGATGGCAGTCTGGTTGCTGCAGCTGTTGACTGTGGAATGGAACAGACCAAATATGAGGGAGCTGGAGAGGAACTGGCCACAGAGTCACAGAATTAACCAGGTTGGAAAAGACCTTTGAGATCACTGAGTCCAACCTATCACCAAACTCTTCTAATTAACTAAACATCATCCTTTTGAACACCTCCAAGGATGGTGACTCCACCACCTCCCTGGGTAGCCCATTCCAATAGACAAGCACTCTTGCTGTGAAGACCTTCTTGTCTCTGACCAGAGAGACATCCACCAAATTGTTTGTTTTTGTTATTCCCTACCTGTCTATTGCTCGGTATGTTTGGTTGCTGCAGTTGTTGACTGTGGAACAGATGGACCAAATATGAGGGAGCTGGAGATGAACTGACCACAGAGTCACAGAATTAACCAGGTTGGAAAAGACCTTTGAGATCATCGAGTCCAACCTATCACCAAACTCTTCTAATTAACTAAACCTCATTCAGTCTCCTTTTAAAGACCTGCAGGGACTGTGATTCCACCACCTCCCTGGGTAGCCCATTCCAATGGACAATCACTCTTGCTGCGAAGAACTTCTTGTCTCTGACCAGAGAGACATCCACCAAATTGTTTGTTTTCGTTATTCTATACCTGTCTGTATATTGCTTGGTGTGGTGGGTTGGGAAATTTCTCTCCCTCCTCCAGGAAAATTTACCAGACCATCACAGACAGCTTGGAAGTAAGATAAAGCTACCTTTTAGAGCAAAGCTAAATTTACAAGCATATATACACAATCCATTTTGCATGTATTTGCAATTATATGCAATTTAGAAATAATACAGAGATCCAAACTTTCCCCCTCCCTGGACAAAGAAAGCCCAGAAGGGGCCAACACCAGCCTCTCTCTCCCCAGATAGAAAACCAGCAAGATCTCACTTGTTATGTGCTCGGTCAAGGGTAGTGGAGGACTTAGAGGAGCAAAGGAACAGCAATCAGAGCCAGTGCCCAAAAGCCAAGAAGAATGAAATTGGTAATGCATTGGCTTTTTGTACCAATTAGCAAACCAGTGAATGATATAGACTTTAGCATTATTATTCTTTCACATCCAATGATCTGATTTATTTAGATTCTACACTGAGCTTTCAGGAAAGATTTCTCTTGTTAGAATTTTCCGATTAGCCTTAAACTACTACAGTCAGCACAGGACCCGCTGGGGGAAACCCAACCATAGAATGGTTTAGGTTGGAAGGGACCTCAAAGATCATCCAGTTCCAACCTCCCACCATAGGCATGGACACCTCCCACTAGAAAAGGTCGCTCAAGGCCTCATCCAACCTGCCCTTGAACACCCCCAGGAAGGGAACAGCCACAACCTCCCTGGGCAACCTATGCCAGTGTCTCACCACCCTCACTGCAAAGAACTTCCTCCTAACATCCAGTTTAAATCTCCCCTCTGCCAGTTTAAACCCATTGCTACTAATCCTTGTAAATAGTCCTTCCTCAACCCTTCTGTAGGCCCCTAATATCTGAAGATACTGGAAGGCCACTACAAGGTCTCCTTGCAGCCTTCTCTTCTTCAGGCTACAGAGCCCCAACTCTCTCAGACTGTCCTCATAGCAGAGCTGCTCCAGCACTCTGAGCATCTTCATGGCCCTCCTCTGGACTCCCTCCAGCAGTTCCATGTCCTCCTTGTGTTGGGGGACGTCTCTCAGACGTACTCTCCCCACAGCTGTCTGCCTGCCCTCCTGCAGGCAGGAGGGTGGAAGAAATTTCCCTTTCTTTCTGCTTGAGGGAGAGGGGCCCAGTCTGTGCTGTGACAGAAGGAGAGGCTGGAGAAGTTTCCTCAGCCCTGAGGAAGCCAGCAGGTCTCTGCTGTGCCCACCCTGCTTTTTGCACGGGTGGAATTTTCCAGGAGCATCCCCCTCCGCCACCGACCGCCGCTTTGCGAGCTGCAAATAATGCAGCTCATGAAAATGCATTCTTAGCACACAGCTGACATGGTCAACATCTGGTTTCCAAAGAGAGTGCTGTGAGAAATTTGAAATTGCTGCACTGTGGGAAAAAATGGCTGGGAGTAATTATAGATACCTAACAATACTATTTAATTTCTTCTGCCGTGGCTTTCCTCCATTGTGTGTCTTGTAATGCTTCTGAGAGCTGAATAATTCTGACAGAGGGCAGTGAGAGGCGTAGGTGAGGGATAAAAGCAGTCTCCTATGATTTCAGTTAGGAACTGAAAGGATCTAAGTGGAGGATTAGAAGTTTTCAGTTCCTGCCCCAAAAAAGGGGGACCTTTGCCTTTTTTTGTGTGCATTGGCTACGAGAGGAGGAGAATGGAAAGGGTGATGAGGGAAGCCAAGAAAGACAGGACCTTCGAGCACAGACTCACAGAATAGGAGGATCCTAGCACAAAGCCTCACTGGCAGCTGCTTGGCCCTACTTCTGCTGAGAAGGCTTAGGGGTTGTATCGATGAGCAGTGGTGAGACTGACTGCTCTAGGAGGCAATTCAAGGTGGGTAAAAGTCAGATGGCTGCTCCAAAGCACCTTTGCTTCCTCTTGCACAGAAGGAGCCTGCAAAGATCAACCTCAGTGGGCTCTAGTGAGGACAAGCCTAGATCCCAACAAGGTCTCTTCAATGCTTTAAAAGTGCTCTGTTGGCACTGCAGTCCTGCATAGGCTGTGCATGTCCATAGCCAAGACTGCTGGCAGCACAGAGCCAACTGCAGTAATGATCTATCCCTCAAGGAGTGAGCAGGGAAGCCTTAAGAAGAGACTCAAGGACCAAGTAGGAGGTCAGAACATGGTCTAAGACAAGCCCTCGGGGAATAAGTGGTACATGTGAAGAGGCACAGTGAGAACTGTGGAAGGCAGAACTGAGGAGCAGGGGCAAAATCAGAATTTGAAGATACTAGTTGTTGGTTCTAGGGTCAGGGTGGAGGCACTCAGCAGAGAACCCTCAAGGACTATTGAACTTTTCTGGAGAGCCCAGCTGGAGGATAATTACGTTATGGGGGGGTTGCCGCTTGATTTGGCCTGCAATGCCGCCAGGGATGCAGCAGACAGACAAGGATGTAAGGTGAAGATGAAGCCCCCAGCTGAAGGCCCTGTGATGTTGTGCATTAGCTTTCTGCTGCTGTGCTGGGTGCTCTTCTCTCACATCAGTTGCCAGCTCAAAGGCAATTACAGCTGTGCAGAGGTGAAGTGGAGGCAGTGGAGGTTTTCTAATGGGATGATGGAAGGTCATCAAGAGACTTCACGCTGAAGACTTGTCAACTGGCATAGCTTTAGCTGGTAAATTGCCCCCTGAAGGCCAGCTCTTAGTATCATTTCATTTAGAGAAATGCACCAAAACAAATATAACAAAGATAGTTGTATTAGGAAAGTGTGGCTCTTCTCCTGGAAGAAGCACTGCTGAAGAGTCACTTGTCTGTCATGCTCGCTGGGGCTCAGTGATATGTCCTCTGAAGAGCTGGGGATGCTGATGTGTTACAATACTTTAGTTTAGACCCTGGGAAAAGGGCCTGCATATGCAAGCATATGTGTTTGAGTAACTCTGCCCAAAAGCAACTTGTGTTGAATCAGCTGTTGGAAAATCCTCTGAAAGGGTTTTAGAACAGAGTAGAGTAGAGTAGAGTAGAGTAGAGTAGAGTAGAATAGAATAGAATAGAATAGAATAGAATAGAATAGAATAGAATAGAATAGAATAGAATAAGCCAGGTTGGAAGAGACCTCCAAGATCATCCAGTCCAACCTAGCATCCAGCACTAGCCAATGGCACTAAGTGCCCCATCCAGTCATTTCTTGAGCACCTCCAGGAATGGTGACTCCACCACCTCCCTGGGCAGCCCATTCCAATGCCAATCACTCTCTCTGTCAAGAATTTTTTTCCTAACATCCAGCCTATACCTCCCTTGGCACAACTTGAGACTGTATCCCCTTGTTCTGATGCTGGTTGCCTGGGAGAAGAGACCAACCTGACCTGGCCACAGCCTCCCTCTAGGTAGTTGTAGACAGCAATGAGGTCTGTCCTGAGCCTCCTCCTCTCCAGGCTGCACACCCCCAGCTCCCTCAGCCTCTCCTCACAGGGCTGTGCTCCAGGCCCCTTGACAGCTTCGTTGCCCTTCTCTAAACATGTTCCAGTACCTCAATATCTCTCTTGAATTGAGGGGACCAGAACTGGACACAGTGGACCAGAACTGGACACAGTAAGACCAGAACTGGACACTGGTGACAATATAGTAATCTCAGTTGAAATGTATTTTCCATGTGAGGTGCTTATTTCCCTTGAGGCCCTCCAACTTTTTGTGAGAAGGCCGAGAAGTTTGAAAAGAGACATTCCAGAGTTTTTTTACTGTTCCAAACATGTAAAAATTGATTTTGATTTTTTTCCCTTTTTCTCAGATTTGTAGATAGTACTTTGAAATGTTCAGCTTTGTCAGGGACCTCCTTTCATTTATATTCATGTGGATGTTTCAGTGTTTCAGGAAGCCAGAAACACAAACCAAATGATTCTGGGATTAAAAAAAGATTCTACTCTTAGCCAGTGTACCTCCTTCAGAGGAAATTGCTATCTCTCTCTACTCCAGAAGGTTCTGCAATGATAAATGCAAAGCTGTGAAGATGCTGAGGAAATAACTCAACCTTGACCTCTGAGGAAACAACTAGAGGTGGATACCAGTACAAGGCCAAGATCCTGGACAAATCTGAAGCTGGGATTTCTTTCCCTGGTGAGGGATCATGTAGGGTATGGTGAGCACATGCCCACCTGTGTGGCAGGAGCACCACAGAAGTGATTGGAATGAGGTATAACTAATGATAAGTATTTAGACAGCACAGCAACTTTGCAAGATAGTTTCTAGAAAGTAAAGCAAAACAGAGATATTCTCTTCTCAAAAGGCCTTTCTCACTGGCCACTTAGACACCATCCTCTATAGTGGCCTTTTCTTTCTCTCTTGCACTCTCTCCCTCTCCCGATTTCTTACTCTAGAAGCTGTTCTGTTGATGCAACCCAAAATGTTCTGAGCTATACTGCTGTAAAATTGATGCTGGTTCCTGACATAGCCCCTCTTTTTGGAGTCTTGAGCATCATCTTTGTCCTCTGGTAGATTGGCACAGCAGTCCTTGTCTTGCTCTTCATGTGAAGTGCATATGCCCAGGAAGTCATTTTATGCTCTCCCAGCATTGTTCCTCCAGACAGTGCCGGACAGGAATAGTGACACAAAGCTCAGCAAAGCCAGAACATAAAGACCGCTGAGAAAAAAGAAGGGACTGGAAGGGGAATGGTTAAAATTAGTAACTTTCATGGGAATTGTGTTGAAATCAGATTGCCTGCATCCTTGATTACAAACTTGTGTTTTGGGGAAGAGACTAACCCAAGGTTATTTCTGTTAGGATTTTGCTGTCGCTGGTCGCCCATTTCTGCAGCTCTCTGCAGAGCACTGAACCGAATGCTGCCACGTGGCCAGCTCACCTATCTACCTGCAGCACAGTACTGGCAGTGCTGGAAACTGCAACTGCCTTCAAGGATGCTCTGGTATCACTCTGACCTCTGTAGAAAGGGAAGGAGAGAGGTTGCCAGCTTCCTGTGAACACCTCTAGGAGATACGTAAACATCTGTCTTTCAAAGTAGATGAGTCCTTCCTTTATCTGCCTGCTTGCCAGAGGGCTTCCTGGCAGGTGAAGGTGCTTGATGACTCGCCCATGCAGAAGCAGGTCTGAAGATCTCTGATTTTCTTCAGCTATTTCAGCCCAGGTTTGGGAATAGGGAAACTGTGAAGTTTGTAATAACCAAGATTCAGTTGCTGAGTCAGACACACACCTTCTGTACTTGGTTCTGGTCAGGCCACATCTTGAGTACAGTGTCCAGTTCTGGGCCCTTCAATTCAAGAGAGATGTTGAGGTACTGGAATGTGTCCGGAGAAGGGCAATGAAGCTGGTAAGGGGCCTGGAGCACAGCCCTGTGAGGAGAGGCTGAGAGATCTGGGGTTGTTTAGCCTGGAGAGGAGGAGGCTCAGGACAGACCTCATTACTGTCTACAACTACAAAAAGGGATGTTGTAGCCAGGTGGGGTTGGTCTCTTCTGCCAGGCAACCAGCAACAGAACAAGGGGATACAGTCTCAGGTTGTACCGGGGAAGGTATAGGCTGGATGTTAGGAAAAAGTTCTTTCCAGAGAGAGTGATTAGCATTGGAATGGGCTGCCCAGGGAGGTGTTGGAGTCACCATCTCTGGAAGTGTTCAAGAAAAGCCTAGATGGAGCACTTAGTGTCATTGGCTAGTGCTGGGTGCTAGATTGGAGTGGATGATCTTGGAGATCTCTTCCAACCCGGCCTGGCCTATTCTATTCTATTCTATTCTATTCTATTCTATTCTATTCTATTCTATTCTATTCTATTCTATTCTATTCTATTCTATTCTATTCTATTCTATTCTCCTCTTGACACCCCTATTCAACTCCCTTTGGTTACAGGTAGTTTGATTTAAATGCTCATCTACACAAGGGCTCTTGGAGATAATGTCTCATGTGAGTGGCATCCTTTTGGTAGTTTTGGAGGCTGAGGCTTAGCTGGAGAGGCCTCAAGGGCTCACAGAAGTACTAGACTATATTTCAATTTGCCTATGGAAGGAGCCTGAATGTGTGACCTCCAAGTGCTAGGGTGTCCCATCTATTTTGTGTTGGGCATACAAGAAATAACACCCTAGTTGTTAAAAAAAAAAAATATTATTACTATTATTATTATTTATTATTATCATCATTATCACTTCTACTACTATTTTACTTGTTACATTTTGTGCTCTCCTTGCTGCACTAATTATCTCTCTTGCTACTTAGTGCACAGAGCACTCTACTGAAGTCATAGTGAGGTGAAATCATTCCACTGAGCAATGCTCATGCAGTGACCCTACAGTACACCTCTTTTTCAGTGGTGTGCCTACCTTCTTCCATGTTTCTGATGCAGCTGAAGGTAATGAATTTGTTCCCCAGAGCCTTCTGTGGCTTTGTATCCTGAGTATTTTGTACCTTTATGCTTCAACCTGGATCAAAATTTATTAATTAGTGGAGACAAAAATCTGTAGGTTTGTCCATGTAGCTTACCAGTGAGGGGATCTTGGCACAGGGTGCTGGGTACTGATGCTCTTCTTCCATGCCCTTGGTAAAATGTAGATGAAGTATACTGATCTTTAAGACAAGTTGGACTCCCTGCTTGTTTGCTGAGGCTATTTCTGAAGAGCATGGTAGTAGGATGTATTTCTTCTTTATGGGCTGTGGAGGTCTCGAATGTCATTTTCTGACCTTGTGTTAATTGGAGGTGTTTCCATGGATGTTTTTCAATTTTATTGCTATTGCACTTGGAGAGATTGAGATAATACACAATGAGGAATGGGAAATGAATAATACCAATGATCTTATGAGATCTGGCAAATCTTAGATCTGTGGTTCCTGGAGCCTACTTCTTGTCTACTAAACTATTTGTCCTTCTTTCTCTGGCTTCTCTTCTGGAGAAAGTGTTCTCACAGGATCTCTGTCTTACAGTGAGCACCAGAAATGTTAAGGAATGGAAGGCAGGGCAGGAAAGCACACTTTGACCTGAGGTAGGGAACAGTGAAATGTGGAATGTACAAACTGACAGACTGAAGCTGAGGAATTTGTTGACTCCTTTGTTAATCATGAAGTCAGAAGAGAGGCAATCAGTTAGAAAAAATGACCTTCATCAGGGTTAGAACAATGCCTCTTATTTCTTTAAGCAAAATGACTGATGGGCTGTGGACAGCTTGTTCCAGGAGGAGTCCCAGGAAATGAGCCTTGATCGATAAGGGAGGACTGACCTGGGAAACTCCTCAAGTCCTTGTGCTGCAGCAGTGCATGAGGTCAAGTTTCCTCTTTCTACTGCTGCAGCTGCAGCAAAAATGAACCTTAGAATCATAGAATCAGTCAGGGTTGGAAGGGACCACAAGGATCATCTAGTTCCAATCCCCCTGCCATGGGCAGGGACACCCTACCCTACATCAGGCTGCCCACCGCCTCATCCAGCCTGGCCTTAAACACCTCCAGGGATATGGCCCCAACCAACGCCCTGGACAACCCATTCCAGGCTCTCACCACTCTCATGCTGAACAACTTCCTCCTTGCATCCAATCTGAATCTCCCCACCTCCAGCTTTGCTCCATTCCTCCTAGTCTTGGCACTACTTGATATCCGAAAAAGTCCCTCCCCAGCTTTTTTGTAGGCCCCCTTCAGATCCTGGAAGGCCACAAGAAGGTCACCTCGGAGCCTTCTGGCTTCTAGATGGATTGATCTGCACAGATTCCTTTTATCACCATGGGTGCTTCATGTAGCAGAGATAACACTTTGCTTCCTGTTTATATCATGGTCATCTGGAGATACCTGCAGTTGAGTAGTCATGGCTAGCAGAGGAAATTTCAGACCAAAGCTCGCAGTGTTGTCCCTTACGTCTTGCAGCTTGCCACCTCCAGAGGAAATCCCTAGACTGGTTTGAGGTACTTCACTCAAATTGTCTGGGATGATCCCCTTTCTAAATCCACCTCAATGAGACAAATTTTTACTTGTTTTGATTTCAATTCCAGCCCTTTTGACAATATAGTTTACAAAGGGGTATACTTCTGGGATAGATCAGGTTGGGATTTATTATTCAAGAATGAAAATTTCCTCCATACTCCCACTCCCAGCAGATTTATTTGCTTGAGGGAAGGAAATTTTGGTATTTTCTATCCTGAAGCCACACTGAGTATCAACGATCTGATCTGTGGCCTTGAGCAAGTGTCATTTGCTTATTATAATATGTTTTGCAGCAGTGGTTTTTAATGCAACATTGTAAGGTGCAGCTCCCTCTGCAAAAGTTGTGCTCCACTGTTCGAGGTCCTTCTGGCAGTGCCTCTGCAGTCTGAGTAGCATAGACCAATTCACTCCTCCTTTACCTTTAATTCGTTTGCAAATTCCCCATGAGGAGCTGAGGGAGCAGAGGTGTCCTTGTGAATTTCACTTCCTTCCCCTTTACACCAGGGCCAGAAGGCAGCTTTCCTGGCTGCCAAGAAGCAGCACTAACAGAAATGGTAGCTGGGATTAACATGTGGCAAGAGAAAGGGGATGATAGACGGAAGTGCTTTCAGAAAGAACCTGTTAAGCCCAGAAGATCTCCTTCAGTCCTTCTGCCACTTACCTTTGTGGTGAACACAGGACTGCTGAGCAGAAGTAGTCTATTTTCTTTCTGCAGCTGCTAAGAAACCTTTACTCTGTGCTAGAGGCTTTTTGTGTCCATGGCTAGGAGCACAGCATCTCCACACCAGGCTGTGAGTTAGTTCATTGTGGTTTAATATTGGCAGTAAGTGATGTGGGAGACTTCACTGTGGTTCAAGACATAATGTCCCATTTTCTCAGTAACAAGGTGGGACTGCTTTTGCTTCTGATCTCTGGAGGGAAAAGTGCATTTGATCTCCAGGTTATCATTCCAGTCTCCTCCTCAGATGCTGAGAAGATTTTAAAATGCTGGTGGAGATATTTGTGTCCAGTGATATGGACTCAGAGGAGCAAAGTCTTGTCCCTTGGATATTTTAAGTGCGTGGTCCCTTGGAAACCCAGGAAAAGAAAGAAAACTTCATGCTGGAGACAAGCACTTCTCCGGCAGAATTTTGTGTTGAAATCTTCATTCTTTCAGAGTTTCCCTTAGGCCAGGACAGTCAGCAGAGGCAGATTTTCTTCTAGAATGGCTTAAACATAATTAAATTAGCTAGCCTCTCCAGCACTGTTATGTCTTTAGGGAAAGTAGCCTAAGGTTTTAGTTTTGGGGGTAATGTAGTGTTGGTCTCCTTTCCTTGCCTTCACTTGCCTTCCCTTGCCTTGCCTTGCCTTGCCTTGCCTTGCCTTGCCTTGCCTTCCCTTGCCTTCCCTTGCCTTCCCTTGCCTTCCCTTGCCTTCCCTTGCCTTCCCTTGCCTTCCCTTGCCTTCCCTTGCCTTCCCTTGCCTTCCCTTGCCTTCCCTTGCCTTCCCTTCCCTTGCCTTCCCTTCCCTT
>VWZI01006226.1:446116-490095 GCA_013396835.1 Psilopogon haemacephalus | reverse complement strand
CTTCCCTTCCCTTCTCTCTTTACCATCTAGTTTTGGCTGCTGTCTGGGACTATTGCTCAGTAGACAAAGATCTCAGGCAGCCAAACTACCAGGTGTGAATGTCTGATGCAGCAATTTCGTGTCCTACTTGACACTTCTCTTCACCCAAGCTAGCCTCTGGCTTCTGTCTACTGCTGCATCCAATGCAGCAGAGATGCATACTGCTGTAACTCCAAGTTTCTTTGCTTTTTTTCCTAATCACTGCCAGAAATGGTTCCTGATCCTGAGAGTTCTCAGTCCTTTCCTCACTAGCATCAAGCCACATTCCTTACAGTTGTGCTATGATAGCAAGTTCCATAATGGGATGCTCCAGTCCAGTTTATGGAAAAGTGTTTTCTAGGTCCCAAAAGTGAGTATGTATGATCCTACAAGAAAAGAAACTAAAAACCAAACCACCCAATCAAACCAAAAAAAAAAAAACCAAAACCCAACCAAACACCAAGGATGTGGTCATAGTCTTGCTGGACAAAGAGTGTGTTCTTGCCTTTATCTGACTCCAGTCAAAGGCCTTCACTGTAGTCTAGGAGCTGGCTTCAGAGAGTGTGGGCTGGACCCTGAGGGGAAAGAGGGGATGCTGATTTCATCCAAGAAAGTAGGAAGGAAGAGGAATAAACTACAAGGCAGTGGGGAGGCCTTTCATGTAGAGTACCTGATTTCCTTTGGCAAGAAGAAGGCTCTACAAAATTCTTCTCTACAGTTTCCCCCCCCCTCTATTTACTTCCTTCTCTCTCTTTTTATTTATTTATTTTCTTTTTTTGCTCTTTCTCTTCCCTTCTCAGTGGCTGGGTTTCTAAGAGCAGCCCAGCTGGGATTGAGGTAGAACTGTAGACTGGCCTCTTGTGCACTCCCCTAAATGCCTTTTCAAGCAAGCTCAATAATTGATGAGCACCTGGGTCCTTGTCTGCACTGAAGAGTGCACATAGTATTTAGTACATGAAAAAGCTATTTTGCCCATCAGAGCTCATCCCTGGAACAGCAACGTTTCCCCAGGATACCGGTTAATTGTTCTCTCAGTAGTTATAGACCAACTTCCTATCTCAGATGGTCTCAGCTTCTTAGCTTCTTACAGCCTAAAGCTTGTGCCTGCTCCCACTACATGGCTGCTGACTTCCACATGGCACTGCAGGTTGCTTCCTGACCACTGCTGTCCAGCCTCTCTTCTTCTACCAAGAGAAACTTGTTTAAGTGCAGCCTGCGTTTCCATGGCCAGGATCACCATCCTGAAATATTGCATAACTTGTTGCCTGCCTGTGATTAACTGCTCTTTATTGAGGTGGAAGATGTGCTGACATAGATGCAGGTGCAGGAGCAAGCAGGATGTCAGGGATGCAGTATCTCAGAGGAGCTTGAGAAGGAGGAGGAGGAAGAGTGGGTGAGAACTGTCATGTCAGGGAAGGTACAGGCCATCAGTTTAACATCAATCCCTGCTAAGTACACAGGTGGGGTAAGGTAAGCAGGACTGAATAGCTGGGGATGCTGCTGAGCAGGACAGAGGCACATTGATAAAATGAGACATAGAGTGGGAGGAAAGACTTAAAATAGTTCAGGTGCCCTGAATGGGCTCTCAGATGCACTGGTGGAACCGTTTACTGCTGTCAAGGGATGAAATGGCAAAGCTGTGCCACGGGCCAGGGCTGTAGGACAGCAGCTCTGGTGCATTTTAATACCAGCCTCTGTTCTGCTGTCAGTGTGACAAGGGGGACTTGCATAAGGGCAAGGGTATGTGTTTCCCAAGACAAGTGTAACAAACTCTTTACTGCTGTTGCAGCAACACTTTGCATACTCATCCTGCTCCTTTTCCCAAGGAAAATATACCGAAATGGTGTTCTGTGAATATGCTGCATTGGATCTGTACCTGAAAAGCTCTGACCCAGGTAGGATCTACCAGATCCTGTGGAAACTTGAATGCCTGTGTTAAAAAAGAGAAGGGGGATGAGGCAGAGAGGAAAGCAGCTTGGGAATTGTAGATTTATGAAATCACTGTTGCTTAACCTTACTCCTCAGAAAAAAAGGTATTAAATGGATTACCAACCAAACTCCTTGTCAGCATCTGAACAATAACAAGGAGATGTGTAAAAGTCCACCAGGATTTGTTGAGAACAAGTCATGTCAAACCAATATAATATCTTTCTGTGACAGGATAACAGGCATTGTGGACAGAGGTGAAAATGAAGGTGTCATCTGATTTGACTCCAGTAAGGTTTTTACCATCTCTCTCATCAGGCTTGTTAGCAATCTAGGGGACCAGGGGTCTCGAGGAAAGCTAATAACTAATGCATGCAAAATGAATAAGAATGTCAAAATGGAAGGGACCAAGGGCTGGGGTTCTGTGAGGGTCTGTCCTGTGCTCAGTTCAGTTCAATGTTTTCTTTAACAGCCTCGGTGATGGATGGAGAATTTGCATATCAGCTTTGAAGATGACAGCAAGCTGGGAAGCCGGGAGGGTGTGTGTGTCTGTGTGTCTGTGTGTGACTGTGAATTTATTGGAGTACAGGGTTAGAATTCATAATGATCCTGGCAAATTTGAGATACACTCTGAAAAAGTGGCATGTAATTCAATAGAGACAAGCACAAACTCTTGTACCTTGGCAGCAATAATGGACTACATAAATACAGTGCAGAGAAAGATCAACTAGATCACAGTTCTGCAGAAAAGGATTGCAGGGAGGATAAAAGAGGATCACAAGCTGAACATGATTGTGTGTTGTTGGGAAAGAGGCAAAGGCTGTACTTGGATGTATAAATAGGAGTTTAGCCTGCAAGGCACATGATGTAATCTATATACTCTACTGGCTGATGGCAAGGCTGAAAAAAACTATGCTGCTCCACGGAGAGCACTTCAAGAAGGTTCTGGACTAAATGGCTTGAGTCTGGGGAAAGCAGTGAGAATAATCAGGGGTGTAAAAAGTAAGGTATAAAAGTGATGATGTAATGCATTGGGCTTGTTTAGTTGTAAACTGAGAGGACTGGAGAGACAGAGGCAGAGACTGCACTACAGGCAACAAAGTCTGACTCTCAGAACTTCCCCGTTTGCAGCACTAAGTGAGAGCATCAGTGACTGTGTCAGCATTCTCACCTGGTCCCTGATGGAGGAAGAATTTCTATGATGGGATTTATTTGATTAGAAGGTCTGGTGGTTCCTGTGTGTTTGAACAGCTCCCTTGGACCATGGTCAACACAGTGGCATTGGAGGCTCCCATAAGATAGCGACAGGAAAGTGGCAGGTGAGCAGGGCTCGCGAGGAATCTCTTCCACTTAGAACAAGTGGGTGCACCTAGGGCAAGGGACTGCTTGGGTCCAGGAGCTGTTAGAGCCACTCACAGTGTGTTCTGCATGCCAGCTGAGGTCTTCAAGGTGAAATTGAAAGGCTGGCAGACTGTTTTCTGCACAGAATCCGTAAACCTGGAAGAGGGATAAAGGATCCATATTATCTCTTCTGTTTCTTTCTTTAAGCCAGGATTTACTTTTTGTCACCTTGATTTGCTTTATTGTTGACCTTACTTATATTTATTTTTCTTCTGTATGCATATTTATGTCTGTCCTGTCCATGTCTTCTGTCCTCTTCCATCTGGGCTACTGTAATTCTGTTGGGCTTCCAGATCTCAACTCTCTCGCCTTTCATGTTGGTACTGTGATGTCCTGTGTTAGGCACTGAGAAAACACCTCCCAAAAGTGAATCTCTCATGTTAATAAAGGGGATGTTGCACAGTAGAAACAGAATGCATCGGGGAGAAACATGCATATGGGGAGAATGGGAGATCTTGGGTGGCAATGGAGGAAGTCAGATACTGGTATGATAACGTAACAAACGGTGTTGGCACCTTCCTGTCTGAGTGGCTGTTGTAAACTGGGCTGGCAATTCTTGCAGACATCAGGCCAGGTTGGATGAGGCCTTGAGCTATGTGTTCTAGTGGGAGGTGTCCCTGTCTATGGCAGGAACTCGGAACTGGATGATCTTTGAGGTCTCTTCCAACCGAAACCATTCTATGATTCTATGGCTGAAGAGAGTTTGAAAGCTGAATCTCAAGGTCTTTAAAATGATGTCTAGATTTCAGTGGGCACTGGAGTGCCAGGTTCTCAAAAGAACTGGGAAATTAATTTATCCTTCCATACATGAAAGTGTATCCCGTTCATTCGTAACTTTCAAATTCCAGATGTATTGAAAACATAATGCCTTGACATCCACCTTTTTTTGTTTGTCTGTGGAGCATATTCATACCCCATTGTTACGTGCAGTACTTAAAAAAAAACATCTTAGAAGTCTAAGACCCTCTGAACTCTTCAACCATCCCTTGTCTGGCAATACTCAGGAGCTATATAAAACAGCTTTCAAATGCGGAGGCAGTATTTGGGCATGGAAGGGCAGGTGTTTGTTCTTACCCTTTGGAGAAGATCTGAAGTCTGTAGTTGCTGATAAAGGGGGCAGGCAAGAAAGCTCTTAGGAAGACAGAAAACAGAAACGCAGCATTTTTATGGATGAATGAGCTTTTATGCAGTTGCTTTTAAAAGGCAAAATTATATGGCCATTTGCACTGCCTCTTGATTGCTCAATGCACCAGCTATTCTTTCTGCTGCATGCCATTTGCTGTCTTGTATTTAACTTTGCAAAATATTCTGGGATGCAGTTGGCACAAAAGTGCCTGTATTAACACATCTGTACTGTTTCATACTGTTAGATGGGAGAGAGATTTCCTCCAGGGGTGCTCGCTAACTTCCAGTATTTTTTGCCCTTTTCTTTTTTTAATATACCATCCTGTGTTAACTGAGCTCTGGCCTCGCATATGATGGATGGATATTTTGTGGCAGCCTATTTTTTTTTGGCCTCTTTTCTCCCTCCATCATGCTATGGCTTCAACGTAAGCTTTGCAGGGTCATTATCTAAATCATTGTATAGAAAATTCCTTTGGGAGCCAAATTCACCTCTGGCAAAAGTGGCTTCAATTCCATTGACTTCAGAGTAGAGTCACTTTCTTGACGTCAGGGGTAAAGTTTTGCAATGTAGATATCAAAAGGAACAATACCAAGGCATAATTGAGTGGTTTCTGTCCCAAAAATGACCCATTCTTGTGGTTGGTTTGGCTTGTTGACAGTGCTGCACTCCATCCTTGCATATTCAGAGTCCCCTTTTCTGCTTGCTTCTGTCCTGGGACCTTCTTTACTCCTCCCTGTTGTCTTTCTTTCAAATCCCTTTACATCTGCTTGTCTGTGATCATACATTCCCTTAAACTGCATCCTCCCCACCTCCTGCTTCCCTTTTACAGCCAGTTGTGCTGAGTCCTTGCAGCAAGTGGTGTTGAGAGAAAGCTTAAATAGCTGCCCTGAGATGATCACTGCCACTAGGTCTTCCGAAGTTGTAGAAGATGTAGATCAAAGTCCATAGATGCTGTCTCACAGCTATTATAGAATCCTAGAATGGTTTAGGTTGGAAGGGACCTCAAATATCATCAAGTTCAACCCCCCCGCTGTAGGCAGGGACACCTCCCACTAGAACAGGGCTCTCCTAGCTCACTCATACCAGGAACTGGAAACAGGGAGGACCTGTGAAAGCCTGGTTTACATTAATATTACAAGGCTGAGGCATTTTCAGCAGCTGATACACAACTCTTGGCTGTTTTTAGAGTCTCACAATCCTTTTGTAAGGGATAGGTTTTGTGTCAGCAGCCCCTGATGTGTGGGGACAACAGCAGAAGTGCAGGTTGGCAAAGCCTGAAGCGATTGACTCTTATTGGCAAGGAACTATTTTTGGGAGCCAATGATGAGAACACCCTGTGCTCCTCCAAGTTTGGCTCTGCCTTGCAAGGTTATTAGCTGGGAGTTTAATCAGAGTCTGTCAAATGCATGGAGTGAGCAGTTAAGGTGTGTTTTGTGTTGGGACAGGAGGGAGGAGGCATGGGGAGAAAGGCTTTTGAGATATGAATGGAAGAAAACAAAAATCCACTTCTTCAGTTTCCGCCGTTTGTTTGTTTTTCATTTGCAGTTAAATTACATAAATTCAAGACAGACTTTCCACATCTCTGTGGTCTTGCGGTGGTCTGGCGGAGGCAAATCTGCGCGATTACAGACATCCTTTATTACCTTAGCCTAAGGGGTCCCTGAGCTCTCTGCGGATGAGCTCCGTTGGCAGCGATCACTTTGCCCTCCGTAGAGACGCAGCCGTACCTCCTTGAGATGAGATGCGGCAGCCCCTCTTTTCAAAGCCATTCTAACCAGCAGTTTAGGATAAACAGGTGAAAATGGAGGGGTAATTAGAGAGACAAAGACTGTGCTGACTGGCACTGGGTTTGCGACGTGTCTTTCGTTCTCTTTCTTGCAAAAGCAGCAGCCGTGCTTAGTTTGATTCACGACCTGTGCAGAACAAGCCTATGGTTGTTTTGATGATTCGTGTTGCTGTGGTCTCTGAAAAGTCCTGCCATTAACCGGTGCCTCGTCGTGCTGGGAGCTGTTCGGAGAGCCCCAGACGATGGCTGTAGTCACTAAATACTCAGTGTGTAAGTGTCAGCTGTGCGAACGTGGTCACTAGGCAGATGGGAGAGTCAATGCGCAGGGAACACAAGCAAGTTAAGAACAGCAGCAAGCAGCCAGGATTTTCTTGCCATGCATACTTTAGGGAAAATCTACAAAGGGAGGGCGTATTTTAGCCACTGATGTCAGTGAACGTTTTTGCATTGATGTGCTAGGAGACTACAAGGGGAAAACAGGTGAGGATTTTTAATTTCGGCGGCCGTAATGCTTAGCTCTGCAGCAGTCTTGACTGTTGCAAGTTGCCTGCAGCTCTGTTGGTAGAAGAAAGGCTTGGGTAGGGTCTGAAGAAATGAAGAATGAAACGATTTCACGGGTATTCNAAAAAAAAAAAAACCCAAAAAAACCAACAACGAAGAAAGCTGCTCGAGGAGTCTCTGAAAAAAAGAGAAGAAAGTGAAGCGGGTCAGCACTCACATCTTGTTGATGACCGAGGGATTAGAGGCATAAATCGTCTCGGGAAAGGGACACTTGATGCCACTGGGAAAGGATACAATGGCAGACTGAAGATAAAGGGGAAAGGTGTTAGCAGTCAAATGGTCTTTGAAACAGCCTTTTGAACGGACCAGCAGGGAGTGCGGGCCTGAGAGACTTTTGTCACAGCCAAAGTGAAAAGGTACCGGAGTAAGAAAGAGAGCGGGATCACGACGGTCTGTGAATGCCAGCAGATCTGGGTCCTAATCCCATGCCTCAGACCTGAATTGATGATGACAGAGTGGAGCCACGAACCTGGCTGCGTTGCCTTCCCAAAAGCCAGTCTGTCCAGGTTTGCTTTCCTACACTGAAGAGTTGGAGCACAGAATTCTCAGTCCTGCTGAGCTACTTGCACGTCATCAGGACTTCTGGTTTTTGGAGATGTCTTGTCCAGCTGTCATGAAACCCGACCTTTTCTTAACCTATAAAATCATGAGCAGCTATGACAGCAGCTTTACAATGTCATGGTTGCAGAAGTGCAATAACCTCCTTCAGGAAGGAAAAAAAAAGTTCTTGGCTGCAGATAATTTAAAGCATAGTGAATGGAGCAGGTGAGCCAGGCAAGCCAGGCAGGAATTGCTGTTTGTTCTCTATATTAGTGTCTGCTCTGGTTGGAAAGTCTGCATTTTTTAAAAGAGTTCTGCAAAGTGAGAAACCTGGAAATGTACACAAATTGCACTTCTGTCAGGCAGTGGTAGTCACAGACAAGGTGAAGGTGTTGAGTAAAAAGGGCTTGATGCCACAGAGAAAGGAAAATGCAAGGAGTCTGGCAATACAGCAGCCACTTTGGGGAATAATCAGTCTGTGAGGACTGGGGGGGGTGTGAAAAATCCCACCTACAGAAATGTAGTTATGTTTTGACATCTACAGGATAGAATCATCAGAGCTGGAAGGGACCTCAAGGATCATCTAGCTCCAGCCGCACACTAGGTCGGGTTGCTCAGAGGCCCATCCAGCCTGGCCTTCTGTGGTGGTTTGGAAGTTACCTGCCCCCCACACTTTGAAATAACCCAGGCTACAACTCAGTCAGATGGAAGTTAATAAATGAAGCTTTATATTTACAGCTTTGCACAATGTACAAGCAGATATTTACAATATATAACAGATATTTACAGATATATACAGTGAAAAGGTAATACAGAAACACCACACCTCTCCCAGAGATCACAGTCCCTAAAAGGGGTTTCCGACCACCCTGCCACCTTCCCCCCACTTCCCAATCTTATCCCACTATCTGTATTATGTGCTAGGTAGGCAAGATAGATCGGCCAGGGGGGTTTGCAGCAGGAAACTGGTTAGTGAACTTATACAGATCCAGATAAGAAGGGAGAGATACAGCAGCAGACGAAGCTCAAACAGCTCTGAGTTATCTTTGTTTGGGTTCTGACTTTTATACATTTTTCAGTAACCTATGAGTGAAGCAGAATCATCAATGTTTTCCTTTCTGAGCCTATAATCTCTTATTAAAATCCTCCAATTAGTTCAAACCAGTACGCCTTTAAAAACTTCCAAGGATGGGGCTTCTACCACCTCCCAAGGCATCCTGTTCCAGTGTCTCACCATCCTCATGATGAAGACCTTCTTCCTGACATCCCATCTGAATCTACCCACTTCTAGTTTTGCTCCATTCCCCCTAGATGACTACTAGTGAGAAAAATAGGTGTTTTAATTTTCTGCTCAGCTTACAGTGAAGTGGGAATGGATGAAAGGCATGGGCTGATCTTTCATGTTGGGTGGTACACACCACATTTGCAGAGCACCTCAGTCTGCTGCTCTGGTGGATACTGCTGGTTCTCTCTTCAGATTTCTGAGAGACAGGGGGCTTCTCCCTGTAGTGAAAGAAGGCTGTCTAGGGGAGGAGGTGCACTGCTTTATGCTTGTTGCACTGAGTTCATGTAAGAAACCATCCCTTCTGTCATCTTGTTGAGCACACTTCTTCCCATATGTGCAAAGACTGGGGGGGTTTGGCGCAGAGAAGTTATTTTCTCATTATCAATAAGCAGCTTTTCCCCCAAAGTGTCTCCCTTCCCCAAAGGATGCTGATGTGGAGCTGAGTGAAATGATGATAAAAACACCCTGCTGAGGCAGAAGAAAACCTGCAGAAATTGCTGAAGCAGAGGGAAGAATTGGCTTTGGCTGGTTGCATTCACTTTGGACCCAAAGCTCTCATTGACAGCTTTCTTCCTGCCACAACTCAAATAGCAGCCAGCATCTTTGTACCTAGAGGACAAAATAAAGTTCATGAACCTGAATTGGAGCCTTCCTTGACCTTTCCAGCTCTCTAGGACATATTCCTGAAGGAAAGATTTCAAATCTTTCTGAAGTGTGACCTGACAGCTGCGTGCCAGTGCACAAAAATGCCCTACTCTGACCACGTTAAGTGGTCTGCTTGTGCCTGCTGTGGGTTCTAGAGGTATGCCAGACTCTGCTCCCACAGCTTTGGAAGAAACTGGCTTTTGACTGGATCTTCTGAGGGCTTTTTACTTTTTCTGGGTATGTTGGGAAGCATACAAATAAGAGTGTGGTTTCCTGAGGTATGGTGTATTTTATATGGCTTATTACTCCTCCAACAACCATCTTAAAAGAGTGGCATAAGTGACCAATTTTATACCCTAATCCCTATAATAGTGACTTTCAAGCCAGTATTTCTCAGCTAATGTGGAAATTATCCAAACTTTGTCCTCTGATATCTCATAGAGACTTTTGAAATCTGTAGTGCTGTGGGCACAGACACAAATAATTCTGTGTGGGTGTAGGACCCACAAACTGGTAAGCCTGGAAGGAGCTGTTGATATGACAACAGCCTCTGCCAAACCGTGTAGCACAGATGAGAGTGAGTGAGTGCCTGCAGGGTTTTAGAGAGTGGACTGCTGTCTCTCCTGGTATGCAGTTCAGAGGGCAAAGGAGCACCCAAGACTGTGGTTCAGGCCTGACCTCCATGTGGCAGACCCAGCTGGTCCCAAGAAAGGAGCCTCCTACCTGCTTTTAGGCATTCGAGGCCTCTTTCTGGAGTGTGACATCAAGCTAGGAGAACAGTGGAGCAGGTAAAATGAAAAATTTTCAGCATTAGAAGTGCAATTAGTTAGCTGTGTATTTGGTGTCTCAAGTAAAGGCTTTTTCCTCTACTAGCCTCCCAGTAAGGCATGTTCTTGGGTTTTGGATTTGTGCAGCTGTAGCAACACAGACCTGTATTATATCAGCTCTGGCCTCAGAGAGAAAACCAATCTGGTATGCTTGCTGGGCCAGGGAAGAGGAAGGGATGATTGTGTTTCCAGTTCAAACTCTCATCATCATTTGCCTTTCCCCAACCCTCTAAGCCATGCCTCTGTTCTTTCCCCTCTGTGCCCCGAATATTGGAGCCAAGTCCCTCGTGCTCTTTTCTACATCTTCTGTGCTTTAGTGGCTACTTAAATATTTATTTATGTAGAACTTGCCCCATGGGAATGCCTGATGAATGAGGGAGGGGTATTTTGAGAGAAGGAGGGAATGAGCAATCCCTAGAGGGCTTGATATTGTCAGTTGCTGAGAAGCAGGAGCTGCACAAGAGAGCCTAGTCCTGGAAAAATAAAGTGACACACAGAGGAATACACACACGTGTGCACACAAACTGTAAAGGCTTAAGCCCTTCTGGAGGGGCTTACCTGGAATTGGATCCTGATTCCTCCCTTGGGGTGGTCTTACCTGCCTCCAGGTGTCACGTTGAGCCTCCTCCCCCTTCCTGCTGAGACCTCCTATAAAGGGGGGGATGAAGTTCCTGTTTCTTCTTCTTGACCTCTGCTTTCCTCACCAGCCCAGCACCTTGCTTCCCTGCTGCTGCTGTTTCACCACATGCTCTCCAGCAAACATGTGGGGAGAGCAGCCATATTCGGAACTCTTGCTGCATCTAAAAAATCATCTTGCATCCATCTGCATCTACCACTAATTTCCAGCTTCACCGCTTGGGTTCAACTTCCGTCCACTCCCATCTACTGGTTGTATTTTATATTTTGTATCTTGTTCCCTCTTCCCTCTACCCTCTGTAATTCTCCTTACCTTATATCTATATCTCATATTTTGTTCCCTTTTCCCCCATCCTCTGTAATCCCCCTTACCTTCTACCTGTATCTCGTATTTTGTTCCCTTTTCCCCCATCCTCTGTAATTCCCCTTACCTTCTACCTGTATCTCGTATTTTGTTCCCTTTTCCCCCATCCTCTGTAATTCCCCTTACCTTCTACCTGTATCTCGTATTTTGTTCCCTTTTCCCCCATCCTCTGTAATTCCCCTTACCTTCTACCTGTATCTCGTATTTTGTTCCCTTTTCCCCCATCCTCTGTAATTCCCCTTACCTTCTACCTGTATCTCGTATTTTGTTCCCTTTTCCCCCATCCTCTGTAATTCCCCTTACCTTCTACCTGTATCTCGTATTTTGTTCCCTTTTCCCCCATCCTCTGTAATTCCCCTTACCTTCTACCTGTATCTCGTATTTTGTTCCCTTTTCCCCCATCCTCTGTAATTCCCCTTACCTTCTACCTGTATCTCGTATTTTGTTCCCTTTTCCCCCATCCTCTGTAATTCCCCTTACCTTCTACCTGTATCTCGTATTTTGTTCCCTTTTCCCCCATCCTCTGTAATTCCCCTTACCTTCTACCTGTATCTCGTATTTTGTTCCCTTTTCCCCCATCCTCTGTAATTCCCCTTACCTTCTACCTGTATCTCGTATTTTGTTCCCTTTTCCCCCATCCTCTGTAATTCCCCTTACCTTCTACCTGTATCTCGTATTTTGTTCCCTTTTCCCTCATCCTCTGTAATTCCCCTTACCTTCTACCTGTATCTCGTATTTTGTTCCCTTTTCCCCCATCCTCTGTAATCCCCCTTACCTTCTACCTGTATCTTGTATTTTGTTCCCTTTCCCCCATCCTCTGTAATTCCCCCTACCTTCTACCTATATTTTGCATTTTGTTCCCTTTCCCCCTTACCTTCTACCTATATCTCATAGTTTGTTCCCTTTTTCCCCCACCCTCTGTAATTCCCCTTACCTTATACCTATATCTCATATTTTGTTCCCTTTTTTCCCCATTGTAACGGGTTAAGCCCACCCGAGACCCCCCTGACTCCTCCCAAGGGGGGGTTTGAGCCTTACTCCAGGATTGTGGTTAGCCACTCCCACTTCCTGCTAGGATTTGGGCTATATAAGGGGGGACCCAGCTTCCTTCTCTCTCTTTTCTCCTCGTCCTGGCTGCTTGAGCAACTGCTTGCTGCTCTCTGCTGCCAAACCATGTGCTCCCAAACCATTGCGTGGAGACCGCCATCATCTTTTGTCTGGAACTGGGACTAATTCTTTGCAATATAAAAGTTCCTGAATCCTGCTTTCCTTCAGCACCAAAGCTATTGAACTCAGCCTTGGGACTGAATTGCCTGCCACAGTTGTATTTCTCCCTTTTGCCCCTCCTTCCCAGTCTCTGTACCCTTCTCCCTCATTCCCCATATCCTGAAGTTTGTTTCCTCTTTCTCCCACCTTCTGTAAAAAAACCCTTTCCCTCCTATTTGTTGTTAAAGTTTTTAAACCCTTTTTTACTTCCAAATTGGATCGAGTTTTTATTGGGCTTTTGGGCTCGGGGTAGCTAGCCTTAACCCAGTACACCCATCCTCTGTAATTCCCCTAACCTTCTATTTATTGTTAAAGTTTGTTTTTTCCTTCCAAATCCAATTAAGTATTTATTGAACTTTTGAGCTCAAGGGGACCGGCTTAAACTAATACATATTAAATAGAGGAACACACGCACGTGTTCACACAAACACACACTTGCAGACATACCTGCACAAACAACTGCCCACTGAACGTGAAGAGAAAGAAAAGATTTGCGCCAGTTAAGTAGTTGGAGCCCCAGCTCCGTTCATTTGTGGAACTTGCTGTCTTTCGACCCAGAGGACACCAGCATTTTTGCAGACCTACCATCCACAAAATGCTACAGGAAGTTATGGAGCCCCCAGCACAGGAAGGACATGGAACTGCTGGAGAGGGCCCAGAGGAGGGTCATGAAGATAATCAGAGGGATGGAGCACCTCTCCTATGAGGACAGGCTATGAGAGTTGGAGCTTTTCAGTCTGGAGAGGAGAAGGCTTTGAGGAGACCTTATAGTAACCTTCTAGTATCTGAAGGGGGCCTACAGGAGGGCTGGGGAGGNCGACCTGATCTAGTGGAAGGTGTCCCTGTCTATGGCTGGTGATTGGAACTAGATGATCTTTGAGGTCTCTTCCAACCTAAACCATTCTATGATTCTATGATATAAGAAGGCAGGACTGGGTTGAGGTGATGCCTGCAAGTAGAGGCTGCCATGGCTTCAAGGACAAGGCTGCATGTCATTGGAAAGGTGAATTTCCAGAGTCGTGCAAGGAAGAACACTTGAATTTGCCCACTGATTTAAGTGTTAACAATCTCTTTGGAGGTAGCACGTGGGAAAATCTGGCATCTTTCTTTTTTTTTTTTTTTTTTTTTAATTTTCCTGTTATGATTGATATTGCTTGAACTTTAATCATATGCAAGAAGCATCTCAGCTTGTTGAATTCATTAATTGCTAAGGCGTAACATATTCACTTAATTGGATTCTCTGCTAGATAGAGATGTATTTGTATGTATTTGTGTATGTGCTTAGCGTATATATTTAGCTCCACAAAGACTGGTAGTAATGGAACGTTAAGGTTGCCTGGTGAAATAATCAGCAGACTGGAAAGGATAAATGTTTAGTCATAAGCACGATCTTTTCTGTCACAAGAAGGGTAAGGCCTGGCTTACTGCATACTCTTGGCACGGCAGAAAATTAGGCAGGGCTAAAGTTGGCTGTGAGGCAAATTTGCTTTTTTGTATGTGCCTCCGACTGCCCATAGGAGCTGCTCTGCACCTGGCAGGCCACCCCACCACAGTGCCTGTCTTGTCACTGAGGACTGCTGACCAGCAGGTCCTTCTTCAAGGCTGTTTTTCCTGCCCAGTTCTTGGAAGCTTCCTCCAATTTCTTGTGCAAGACAGGACCTTGGAGGAGGGCTCCTCCAAGATCTGCTGCGTGGGGTCCTATGGTGGCAGAGGAGCTGCTTCAGAGCCACGAAGGAGAGCTGAGGCCTTGAGTTTTATGTTGAGCATGGGAGGTAAAATGAGTCTGCTTCCTGGAGGTTGGAAGGAGCAGGGCTGAGTACCAGCGTCCCAGCTCAAGCGGCACCATGTTCTCTCTTCCAAGAAAGGTGTCTTCAGAGAGCCAGGCAAGACAGCTGCCTGGTCACTTGTGCCCCTTTAGCTTCCAGAGCAGCTGGAGTGGACCTGAGAATGTGCTCTTGTGCTTTAGTTAATCTCCTGATTCCAAACCAGTCCTTAGCAAGCACCATGTAAAATCCCAGTGTTCCTTTTACAGCTGTCGGTCCACATGCTGGAGCGGCTGTGCCACCACTCTGTCATCCATCAGCACAGCTTCCAGTGCTGCCTGCCAGTGTGCATAGCTGCTCTGCAGTCACCACCACCCTTCTGCAGCCACTACCACCCTTCTGCAGCAAGCCTCCTTCCTCTGATGTGGCGCACCAGGCTGTTGTAGGTGCAGATTTCCTCTGCACAATTTCCTCTCGGGTAAATGAACTAGATGAATGGCATCCCAGGGTGAGTCAAAAAGAGCATGGAAAGCAAGTTGAGGGAGGTTTTCCTCCCCCTTTACTCTGCCTTGGTGAGGCTACATCTAGAGTATTGTGTCCAGTTTTGGGCTCCCTAGTTCAAGAAGGATAAAGACTTCCTGGAGAGGGTACAGGAAAGGGCTACAGAGATGCTAAAGGGACTAGAACATCTCTGTTATGAGGAAAGACAGAGAACTGGATCTTTTTAATCTGGAAAAGAGAAGACTGAGGGGGGAATCTCATTCATGTTTATAAATACTTAAAGGATAGATATCAGGAGGAGGGGGCAAGTGGCAAGTCTTTTTTGTCAGTGGCTGGACAAGGGCAATGGGCATAAATTTGAACATAAGAGGTTCCATCTAAACATGAGGAGGAAATTATTTAATTTTAAGGTTACAGAACACTGGAATGTGTTGCCCAGAGAGGTGATGGTGTCTCCATCCCTGGAAACATTCAAAACCTGCCTGGATGTGTTCCTGTGTAACCTTCTTCAGGTGAACATGCCTTGGAAGGGGAGTTGGACTCGATCTCCAGAGGTCCCTTCCAACCTCTGCCATTCTGTGATTCTGTGGACTGAGACATCTCCTTACTATACTGACTTTTGCCATTGTCCCCAGTTGTTAGGTCCCTGTTAATCCTCCTTGCAACATAGGATGGTTTATGAAGAGCCTTTTCTAGACAGAAAACTGAGCTTCAGAATGCTTCAGCGATTTGCTTAAGGTCACAGAGTGAGCACAGGACAAGATTACAGCCAGCACGAGGGTCCCTTCACTCCTGGGCATTTGGGGAGAAAGCATCTGTGCTCTAAACAGCTGCTGCAGTGCTTAGGGCAAGTTTGCCTTGTGAAACCTGACTATGCATTGCCTGTGATGGCAAAGCCACACTGTGCAGAGCACACCCACAGGGATGCAGCAGCACAGCATGGTGCAAGGCAGCTGTGCAAGGCTGGCAAGGTGCCTTGGCTCTCAGTTTAGCCCTTCTGGGCTAATGTGGCTGGACAGCTTCTGGACTGTGACTGGCTTGGTGAATCCATGCTATCTACCTCCAGCCTCGTGGGTCTGCTCTAAGATTAGGCAGACCAGGCCAGCTTGGCCCTGTCCTTACCTCCTGTACAGACCAGCCCTGTCTCTCCCTTAGCCTGCTACCAGCATATTGCTGCAGTGTGAGAAACCTGTCTGCAGCATCATCTGTCTGATTAGTGCCTTCCTTTCCTTTCACCTTCTGGGCACCGTGACCATAAAGGACCTGCCAGTTTCACCCTTTTCCACCTCTCTCCAGTGCTCCCTTCCAAATTGGCTTCTGCTTTCTTTGCCTCATTCAACCCCTTGGCAAGGTCAGTGCTCCTTTTTTTTTTTTTTTTTTTTTTGGTCATAAAGTGGGATTCTATAATCTCTGCATTGGTTGATTGGTCTGCTGTCTGTCGCCCTTTTTTAATTCCTCTCTCCTCTGCCAGTGCATGGTGATTCATGGACAGCTCTTTCTCCATCTTCACTGCTACTTTCTTGGCCCATTTCTTGGTTTTGTAAAGAGCCCGTGCACATTCGAGCTGTATAAGCCATTACATGCAGAATCTAAGAGAACAATGAATTCAATTTTAGCTAGGAAATGCCTGCCTTGTTCCCTGAGCCACCTTAATTCTGCTCCTTCAAGTGTCTTTGTAGTGCAAGGATGGAGGCAGGGACCCCTTGGAGAGAGTTGCACGCACTCCTTAATTAAAACTTGAATCTAAACCTCCAAACACAGGTGGAATGCAACAAAAGGCTGAAAAGGAAACCATAAATCTGCCATTTCCTAATCATTCCACCTAAACAAAGTTCCTTTAGTGTAGTTTGCTTTATGAGGGCTTTTTGGTGTGCTTTGCTTCTAAGAGGAAACCCCCAAAATCTTTTCTGTACAGATACAGTGTTCATTCTCATGTATGCTGAGCCTTCAGCACTGGATCTGAGTGCTGAGCCCAGTGACTAAGCTGTCCTTGTTCCACAGCCAGTCACAGTGGCTCAGACTGGTTTGCCTTTCTTCTATGTCTTAAATGGTGGAGCACGAGTGGCCTGTTCACAGTGGGGTGTCTTTAAAAGACAGAGGAGAACCTGGGTGGTTTGTCCACATTCTGTGGGCAGCCTGATCATGCTTTTGCTGCCTTCTTGCTCCACCAAAGCTGAGGTGTTCCCTGTACTGACTATAGTACTGGTGGGGATGTCCCCACTGATTGACTGGGTCGAACGCTCTTAGCTCTTAAAACATCTACGCTCAGATGCTGTTTGGGCTGTCTGCCAATATTTCTGCAAGAAAGTGACAGAAAGGAAATTATGATTATTTAACAGCTTATAATGCAGTTAAGTGTGAATGGAATTTGATGGGCCAAAGCTAAAATCATGTCCTTAGCCTCAGGGTTTTTTATCCTGCTGACTTCTAAATGCCTGTTGCAAAACATGTAGACGTTGGTTCTTCTCAGGGAACAGGCCTAAGGACTCTTGTGATGGAAAGTGTCAGAGAACCTAATTACAGGCTCAGCACTTACTCCCCTTATAACAGAGGTAGCTACACAGGGCACACACCTTTATATGCACACAGGAAGCCATCCAGCTAATTCCAGACTGCAAGAAGTTGTTCCATGTCTGGAAGGCTACAAAAGACTTTTTGCAGCCTTTGCATCATCTTATGTCTCCAAGACTGCCTTTGTCATGCTTATTCTCCTGCTTTTAGCACAAGATCTGCTTTGTGTTTAGGCACAAACATCTGAAAAATAGGTGTGCCTGAGATCCATCAGGGCTGAGAGAAAGGGAGGATTTTATCTCTCTAAAGCCATTCTCCCAAGAAAGCAGTCCTTGGCTTAACCCTTCTTTGCTAGCTGGGATTGGCAAATACAAAGCTTCCTCTCTCCTTCCCAAATAGCTGCTTTCAAGGTTACCTCTCTTGCTATCCATTCTCAGGTCTGATTGTGCTCCGTTTGCACAGAGATGCCTTGCAGCCCAGATGGCCTCAGCTGGGCCCTTGGCAGGTCTGCCTGGACTCCAAGCCTAGATCAGTTTAGAATAACTGCTGTTGGGGGTATCTGTGCGTGTGTGTGTTCACACCTGTGTATGGGATAGGAACAAAGCAAAATCTTGGGCAGAGCTGCTCCCTGCTGTTCAGAGGATGCTTGCAGGCTCCAACCAGCATGGCAGTAATGCACATGTGTGCAGTGAACCAGCTCTCCCACTGGTGTGCTCTGTCCAAGGGTCAGGTCTTCTCCATAGGGTGTAGGCTGAGCTGGCAAGTCTTGTCTTACGCTCTGCCCAAACATGACAGAGCACCATGGGGTCCAAGCAAAACCCAGCACTTGGCTGTAGCAGAGGGTCAGGTGGGGGTCCTGTCGCTCATGGGCTCTTTCTGTAGTCCTTAGCCACCAGAGAGGCTGAAGCATTATGTCTTAAGACAGGAGTCTCCAGGCTGGGAGATAGAGCCCACACCAGCTCCTTGTTACCCAGGGCTGGCCTGGCAGTGTCTCCTGTGTGAGGGGTCACTCTGCAGCAGCAGGGACAAGAGGTACTCTAGCTAAACACTTGCTGCTGGTGGAAATGTGTAGCACTGACACTGCTGTGGTTTGAGCCAGCACTTCATTTCAGTATAAAGTTGCAAAGGTGAGGCTATCTTCTGGGCACTGTTGGGATGGGAACAAACCACCCAGCATAGCCCTAAGTCCATAGGAGCTGAGCTGGAAGCAAAATCATTCCATGATTTATTTTCCCAAGCCTGTGGGTTTCTCCACTACTTGCATTGCTCTTGCAACCAGTCCTGGTGTAGGGGCAGCAGGACAACAGACTGAAAACATGATGGAAGCAGCATTGAGGAGGTCTGTGCAATGGGGACTATATGCATGAGTGCATACCAGTAAGGGGGGTGGGATGTGCTGTGCTGGTTAAGACAGAGCATGAGGGAGCACCAGTCCCTTGTGATCACACAAGTGAGGTGGGAGCCATCTGCTGCCTCTGCTTACCTCTCTCCCCATCCTGTCCCCTGTTGATTTGGGAGCACTTTGAGTGAATAAAAGAAAGGAGGAGGAAGAAACTGAGTCAGGGCATGCAGTTTTCTCCACGCCTTCTCTACAGAGACAAGAAAGGGAGAACATGGAGAAGATGCAAGGATGTTACATAGCAACCTTCTTAATCATACACTAGGTAGAGGGAAAGGAGCAAGGGTGTCCCTGGTTGCCCCAGTCCCACAGCTTTGTCTGCCATCTGGCCTCTTTGCAAAGCTGAGTGAAGAGACCTGGCAGAGAACCAGAGTGCAGAGCAGAGCTGGTGTACCTACTCAGTTTGGAGATCTGGTGACAACTTGGAGCAGTAGCTTGCTTGGCTACCCTTTGGGACAGCCTTGGTGCAGTTCATGAAGCCCCCTGCCATGAGGGGTGTGACACGCAGATGTGCACCCTGAAGGTGTGGAGGTGGTGGGGCTGGCTGCGTGAATCCAGGGCCAGGATCTGGACAAAAGGTCTGCAGTGGGTAGGGGCGGCATTTGCAATCCCCTGCCCAGAGCTCTTAGTGGTGGGAAGGGAAAGAAACAGAAGCAGGCAGCTCTGTAACTGCCTTCCCTGAAATCTTGCTCCCACCATGTGCACTAACTCCTCCGGAGGAGGTGAGTTCCTCCCCTTCTCACCAGCGAGACAACTGCTGATCACCTTGCAGCTCTCTGCTGCGGGGTGTGCATGCAGCCCTGCCTGCCTCTGCCTCTCATCTCTGCGTGGGCAGGGCTTCTGTGCTGAGGGCAGGGGATCTGGCTGGTGCATTTGGGACGAGGAGGTGTTTCACCTGCTGTGACACCCTGTGGTGGAAGTTAAAGGATCTCTCTGATACTCCCAGAGATGAATTTCCTAAGCGGTGCTTTTGGTCTCGTTTGCAGAGCTCAGGGAGCAGCGAGTTTAGGCAACCCACCCCCTCTCTTCATGTTGCCTCCTCCTCTCAACATTTAGCTTTTCTCAGCACGAGGAAATGTTTTCGGCCTTCTTCTGGATTTACATTTTGGTACATTCCTTAGGTCCTCAGAGATGCTGGGAGAGATATTTGCTCTGTGTAAAGAGCAGGTGCCACTGCACAGGGGTTTTGCACAGCGCCGTACGGGACCCCCTCGCCAGCCAAAGCCCTAAAGCCATCTCCCAGACTGCAGTGTGAATTGGCAAGCCCAGCCCTCCCTCTGTGTAACATGTTTTAGGGGAAGAAAAAAAGTAAAAAAAAAAAAAGTCTGGCTGAAAGAAATGAAAGCTCAGCAAAATGCAAACCCAAGCCCAGCACTCAACAGGGAAAGCCAAGGGGAAAAAAATCATTAGATAGGGCATTACATGCGTGGACACGTACTGGATGCAGACATACACCTGCACAATGCGGATGCACTCCCAGGGACAGCAAAATGCTTTCATAAGGCATTTAGATACCTATACATGCACATAAAAATACATTTCTCTTTAAACCTTTGTGACTCTTGAACCCCCCTGCGACACAAAACTTGCAGTCTTACCAGTATCCCTGCTACATTTTTTTTCCCTGCCTGAGGGTTCTGCAGAGGAGAGCAGTAGAGATGCTCAAGGTGAAACCTTCTTTCACCTTAAATGAGAAATGCTGGGGGGGCAGTAGAAGGTCCCTGGCTTTAGATTCTATTTCCCAGACCTGAATCAGAACAGATTGATGTTGCTGGAGTTTAGGATATGGTAGTAAGAGCCTCTCTCCTCACTCAGAGTCGTTTCAGAAGGGCATGATGACTTTAAGGATACAACATTACTGAAGTAAGAGCTTGAGTCAGGTGCTGTCACTGCCTGTTAGCTGAGGTGGGTTATGTTGGGTGGTACAGTCACTCTGCAGTGCTTGTTAAAATATGTGTTTTGGTGGTTTGGGTTTTTTTATTTGTTTGTTTTCTGTTCTTTTTTTTTTTTTTTTCCTAATAATTTCTTCAAAATCCCACCACTTGATTTGCCTCTCCTAGAAGCTATGACTTTGCCTGAGTTACACCCTTCAGCCTACTCAGATCATAGCCCACACTACCGCAAACAGCTTCCTCTAACCTCTCCCCTCATGTCTCCTAATTATGCCTGTGCTGATTGCAGTATGCATTTCCATAAATCATGGTTATCAATGAGGACCTTGAAAAAATATGTCCCCCCTGGAAACCTTACTGCTTCTGCCTGAGCTTGTCCTCTCTGGCTGAACCACTTCCTGGGTTACCAAGTTCATACTACCCCCCAAGAACAACAGCGTTTCCCAAAGGGAGCTGTCATAGAATCATAGAATCAGTCAGGGTTGGAAGGGACCACAAGGATCATCTAGTTCCAAGCCCCCTGCCATGGGCACAAACAGCCTACCCTAGATTAGGTTGGCCAGAGCCTCATCCAACCTGGCCTTAAACACCTCCAGAAATGTGGCCCCAACCACCCCCCTGGGCAACCTGTTCCAGGGCCTCACCACTCTCATGCTGAACAACTTCCTCCTCACATCCAGTCTGAATCTCCTCATCTCCAGCTTTGCTCCGTTCCCCCTAGTCTTGTCACTACCTGATAACCTAAAAAGTCCCTCCCCAGCTTTTCTGTAGGCCCCCTTCAGATACTGGAAGGCCACAAGAAGGTCACCTGGGAGCCTCCTCTTCTCCAGACCGAACAGCCTCAACTCTTTCAGTCTGTCAGGTGATCCTAGCTGGTTTTATGCCTGTAATGCTCTCTTGGTAGCTTCTGGTTTGGAGGAATGGTTTACCAAAGTAAACCTGTTCACTTCCTCATAACTCAGACAGTTCTGTGATAGCAGTGGAACTCCATAGTTCACTGACTTTGTAGAATTCAGAAGCGCTCAAAGTATGTCTCATTAACCTTCTCAGGCTAATCATGGCAGGGGACTGGACCTCAGCAACTGCAAAAAGCACATAAATACACCAGGAAAGAAATGCTTCAGCAAAAAATGGCAAGGGCTGTGTAAATGCCAGACCTCGGTGAGCTGGGGGACTTCACTTCTGTAAAGAGCTTTTATTCCCAGACTGAGTTGTAGAGCAAGAGCAAGCGCTTCACCCTGCCTGTATTCTAAGATGAGCCTCTCCCAGGGATATGCTAGATGCTGTATAAACACAGAAGGAAAAAAAAAAAACCAACAAAAAAACAAAAACAAAAAAAACTTCACCATATTCCTGCAGCCTACATGTTTAATTGAAAGGCTATTAGAAGCAATTCATGCTTCTGCAGGTGCAACGAAGAAACCAGCCTTCCCCAGGTGGCTGTGCAAGGTGAACTTGAGGTTCAGGAGGAGTGTTGTTTCTCTGTTAATTAATTTTGCATGTGGAGCATTCACAACCGTTTCTTGTCTACTTTGGAAGATGTGGCTAATTAATCACCTTAAGTGTCTGTAAACAGGAGATTTTTGCTCTGTGGCAATCCCTTCTCCACCAGCCTACCAGAGGATACAGACCTGTAGCATCACAGGAATCATACTTTTGGTAGCGGCTATGATGTCAGCACTCTAAGAGTGAAAGTCATGGCTCAAGTGGCTTGGGTGAATCTAAGAGGCACTGGAGAATGTTTTGCTGCTCAATGACAGAAGTATGAGCCTAGGAGGTGGAGATATCAGTAATAAGTCTCTGAGTTAGCTGGGAGACAGATATAAAATGACTGAGTTTTGACATATGAGGGCTGTAAAGTCAAGGAGATAAGGTTTTCCACAGAGGAATTCCTCCTTTTGCTTCTGTTTACTTAAGGCCACTGGACTGGAAAGGCTCATCTGGTCCCATCCCTGCTGCTCCAGGCAGCAACATCTAACCCTGTAGGAATCAGTTGCGCTTCTTCTCGACTCCATTTTAATTGTTTTCTTAGCTCTTTTCAGGCATCTGTCCCAGAAATTCCCTCCTCTGACAGTTCAAATCTGTCTTATTTTCAAGGCAAATCTCCTCACAACCAGTTGTTCTTGTACCAACATGTTTTTTCTGCTAAAAAAAAAACCCAAAAAACCAACCAAAAAGCCTTTTCTTCCTCCTTTGTGTATCTGTCCCCCCTGTATTTATACAGAGCAGTCATATCCCCTCTTGGCTTTCATTTATCTAGGTTAAACAAGCTTTTTAATCTCCTCCTTTAAGGCAGGCTCTCTGTTTCCCTAATCGCTCAATCCAAAGTTATTTCTGATAACTAGCTGTTCTGCAAGGTTTCTCCCTGCTTCGCCCAAACTGAGCGTTAGAGCAGCACGACCTATTTGCCCGTTGAGCGCTTTTGGGGGTGCAGAAATGTGCCAACTATCAGATTGAGGAAAGAAAGAGGCGAGGGTGCTGCTGTTAAAATCTGCATTTGTTCTCCCTCCACCTTATCTCCACAAAGCTAAAATCTCCCATAATGGCTCAGTTCCTGATATAGTTTCTCTTTAATAACGGTAATGACATCTCTTTCCAGACTGAAAGCCAAGCCTGTGGAGCTACAGCAGCTCTCTCTGGTTCAGTCCTGGTGGAATATCTTGCACAAGCCTTTCAAAAACTACCTCGATCCCAAATGACTCTGCGTTACTTATGCATGATTTATTCCTTCACTATCTAGTGCAGCATTAAGGTTACGACAGCATCTCCCAGGTTTACTTTTAATTTTATGTACCCTGAGCAGTGCACAGTTCCATTGGCAGTGTCCCAGTTATGAATTGCTATTTCTATGGCGGTTCTATTATTCCTGCAGTTGTCCTTTGCAGGTCCTGCCTAGTTGCTCTGGTTTAGCCATGTCCTCATTCAGGGTCTGTACGCATTGTACTGACAGGACTCTTTATTTCTCCCTGAACTCTCCCTGCTTCCCAGAGGGCTGAGGTATACTTTCCCATCAGCTGTGTTACCAATATCACTGCTATTTTCTGCCCGCTGTGTAACATCTTACCTTTCCCTTTTCTATATTTGATTTTCAATTTGTCATGTATTAAAATCAGGTGTAAAAGTTACATAAGCTTTCCCCAGTTCATCTGACAGCAAAGCTGAAGGGAAGCATTCACATCTGCACCATCCAGAGGTGCATGCCATGTATGTTCCCTCACCTTTCTAGACAACATTTGTGTGTCTCCTCATTTCCAGGATATCCGTGAGCCTCATGACCTTTTCTGTGTTTGTCTACCTAGAGTACCCCAAAGGATGAAAACATAGCATTAGCTCAATTTTACACAATGCAGATTGGATGCACAACAGTGCAGATCACATTGCAGAGGTTCTTGGTGGAATAGGGAATTCCTGCCTTCAAATCCATGCCCTGTGCTCTTGCCTTAGTGCTTCCCCATGTAATCACAGATTCAAAGAAACATTCAGGTTGGAAAAGACCCTTGGGATCACCAAATCCAACTGATATCCCTACTCCACAAAGTTTACCCTAAAGCATATCTCCAAGCACCACATCCAGATGACTTTTAAACACATCCAGGGTTGGTGACTCAACCACATCCCTGGCCAGTCCTTTCCAATGCCTGACCACTCTTTCTGTGAAAAACTTTTTCCTAGTGTCCAGTCTAAACCTGTTCTGGTGCAGTTTGAGGCCATTCCCTCTTGTTCTATCAAGAAGAGGCCAGCACTAATATCTCCCCAGTGTCCTTTCAGGTAGCTGTAGACAGTGATGTAGACAGGTCTCCCCTCAACTTCTTCTTTTTCAAACTAAACAGCCCCAGCTCCTTCAGCCTCTCCTCATAAGATTTATTCTTCAGGCCCTTCTGAAGCTTCACTGCTTTCCTCTGCACTCTCTCCAGCACTTCCACATCCCTCCTGTATTGAGGTGCCCAAAACTGAACACAATAGTCAAGGTTTGGCGTCACCAGGGCAGAGTACAAGACAGGAAACACTGAACTCTTGGGGAAAAGTAGAAAGCAGTTCAAGTCTTAAAATATTTAAACAAAACCAAAACCTTTTTGTTCTATTTGTGTTTCTTCTAGACCAGGAGTGGCAAGAATGGTGCAAGGCACAGTGAAAATGGGAGCCTGAATGAAACAGAAGTTATGAAAAGACTTTGTTCAGACATTGTCTTCCTGCAGCCTGTTGAAAAACAAGCACCTGAAGGTTCAGGCTTTCCCTTGAAACTTCACCCCAGATATGCATGCAATGCCTCTCAGCATTTTGCCTGAGAAATGTATCTGAACATGTCTGGTTTTGTCCAGAATTATATTCTGCTGAAAGGCAAACTTCTAGGAGGTTTTGGGTTTCCATCTGTTAACAGTAGTTGGAGGTTTCTGCAGATGCTCTTGTATCGTGAGGTCCTGCCTTGGCATACTGGGAGGAGCTCAGAGATCCGCTTCTGTTCTGGCTGAAAAAGTTCTGGAAGTTCATGGGTACCCAGTGGATAAGGATTTTGCAGTTGGTAAGACTGGTTGCTGGTCAGTTCTGGAAGTTCATGGGTACCCAGTGGATAAGGATTTTGCAGTGGGTGAGATTGGCTGCTGGTCACTCGAGCAGGTCGTTGCTTTTGCCAAAGTGGCGTGTGAGATCCACTGAGAGTACCAACTCCTCTGTGGTATAAATATCTTATGACAACACTGAAAGAAGCACATGTAGAAGAATAAGGAAATATACTCTTCTGGTATGAGCTGGAGCAAGAAGATGTAAGTCAGACATCAGGCAAACCCCCCCTTTTTAATGGGAAGGATAGTTAAGCACTGGGATAGACTGCCCATGAAGACCGCGGGTACTCTGTCGCTGTAAGGGCAGGTTAGACAAACAGCTGCCACAAATGGCTGTTACCAGCTTTGCCTTCCCTTGGGAGGAGAGAAAAGGCTGTGTTAAGAATTAGTTTCAGGTCACGAAGACGATAGCTTTCATTAAAGTTGCACATTAACATACTGCAGAACACTTTTATTCTGGCTGCATTATACCGCGGGTAAGGCAATTTGCCAGCCTGCTGGAAGGCTTGCGGAAGGCTCTCGCTTATATTCCCCTAGCATAGGCAACCTCGCCCATTGTCTGCGTGGGACAGCTTATATACTCAGGCAAACCAACAGCATATAGGGCTGATCTTATATTTAAGGTAAAAGCTGTTCCCTTCCCTCAACACCTCTAAATCAATCACCAGACCAAAGGGGCTTTCCTTTCTTGACGAGATCAGGCGTGGTACAGCCAGAGCAAGGAATCATACCTGGGAAGTGGAGAATACGATTAGAAAGGAGTCCTTAAATATTGCTACCGTCCTTGCTTTTGCTGATTTTATGACCCTCTAGGGCTCCTAGTGGGAGTTTGGATGACTCGACTGTGATTGGAGAACGCCCAGTGGTTCTTCAAGCTGCAGGGTGACAAATACGTAGGATGATTGGGATGGTTTATTTCTCCTCTTTTTGCTGAGCCAAGCACTGATCCAAAACCTAAGTAATAACAGTTCACAAGCTGTTAATACCAAATACCCTGAGACTTTAGAGGTGCTTTGCTCTGCTCTGCACCGTTTGGCAGGTTATATTCTTTAAGGGTAGGCATCATTACCTGGACAAATCTGTGACATTTAATTCTGTTGTGGCTAACCTCTGTCCCCACAGCGAATTGCTCCTTCCCTCTATGGCAGATTACCTAGCACACGATGCACACTTGTATTTTCTTTCTCTGATGTTGTCTCTATCCTCTAGAATTGTGGTGTTTCTTACTGTCCTTGCCCATATGTTCCTTCAGCCCTCTCTTCTTTAACTATTTGTGTATAAATTTGAGCCTTGCATACATGAGCATGTAAAGAAGCCTTCCCTGGAGAAGAGGAGGCTCAGAGGTGACCTCATTGCTCTCTACAACTACCTAAAGGGAGGTTGTAGCCAGGTGGGGTTGATCTCTTCTCCCAGGCAACCAGCATCAGAATGAGGGGGGACAGTCTCAAGTTGTGCTGGGGAAGGTATAGACTGGATGTTAGGAAGTTCTTCACAGGGAGAGTGATTGGCATTGGAATGGGCTCCCCAGGGAGGTGGTGGAGTCACCATCCCTGGAGATATTCAGGAAAAGCCTGGATGGGGCAGTTAGTGTCATTGGATAGGGCTGGGTGCTGGGTTGGACTGGATGATCTTGGAGGTCTCTTCCAACCTGGCTTATTCTATTCTATTCTATTCTATTCTATTCTATTCTATTCTATTCTATTCTATTCTATTCTATTCTATTCTATTCTATTCTATTCTATTCTATTCTATTCTATTCTATTCTATTCTATTCTATTCTTTCTATTCTATTCTATTCTATTATCACTGCTTTATCTGGTCCTCTGCAAACACAGAACTAAAAATATGGTTCAGTAAGGTGAAGTGCAAGATCCCACACCTGAGTCTGGGCAATTCTCAGTACCAGTACAGGCTGGGGGTTGATGACATTGAGAGCAGCTCTGCATATTCTATTCTGTTCTGTTCTGTTCTATTCTATTCTATTCTATTCTATTCTATTCTATTCTATTCTATTCTATTCTATTCTATCCTATTCTATTCTATTCTATTCTATCCTATCCTACTCACAAGGCTTTTGTGACTTTGCTTATTGATGTATGTAGACATCTGGAGGTATATTGCATACTGGGTTGTCCAGGTTAGCAACAAAATGCAATGCTTGTGTGGATCCTTGAGATACTTCATAGTTAATGTGAAAATTCAGAAATTCAGGCCGGAACATTCCCTTACATCCTATTTTTCTTCCCTTTTTTGGACAATCTCGATTGAATTTATTTGGGTAATAAAGAAAGGATGCATACTACTGTACATGCAGGTTAGGTACTTCAGAACACAGGAGACTGTGGCAAGAGTGTCATTGTTATCCTAATTTCATAATGTTGTCTCTGTAGTACTACACTGTAAAATGTGTCTGGCACACAGCCTTATGGACTCCCCTTTCTGTCCCAGAGAACTTCTGGGTAATTACGACTTGAGTTTGCCTATCTGATCTAATTTATCACTTAGGGGTTTATATCATGCCTATTACTGTGATATCTAAGTGCTGCTGAGATTCTGCAAGATGTCTCTTTCATCAGCCACTTATTCCTATGATAAGTTAATGGTGCTCAGCTGAAGTCTGGGTTGCTCTGTGCAGCATCTTAAGCACTGGCCCCTTCTGAGCCCCATGAGTGCAGTTATCTCGCTTATCTGGAGGCTTCACTAAACTGATTTGGGGGATCTGAGCTCAGTTACATGAGGGCTGAAGTTGCACTGCAGAAGCCTCCAGCACAGATGACGATAAATTAGGCTGCTTGATCAACAAGTGGGAAGTCTAAGCCTGAGCAGACCCTGGGTGAATATGTGAGTATATCCTTTCAGTTCCCTCTGAAATGCACTCACTGCATCCAGCCTTTGATATTAGCTTGAGTGCAGATCATCTGCTGCCTGAAGCAACAATTTTCTTTTGTGGACCAAAGGGGCCACCAGTTCCTGGGGATCAGGCTGTCTTCTCTCACCTGTTGCTCAGAGTGTATTTGAAAATTAAAACATCTCCCTGCCCACTCAAGTAACAACAGGAAAAAAACCAAAACCAACAAACCCAAAACCAAAGCAAAATAAAACAAAGGCAAAAAACCTACAACCTCAACAACAACAATCCAACAACTACATAAAACCCCAACCCTTCTGAAAAAAAAAAAAACCAAACAAAAAACCAAAGAGAAAAATAGGAGAAATAGTTGTGTACCCTCCTATCTGATCCAAGCAGAATGGCTTCATGGGTGGAGGGAACACTAGGGGAAACTCTCCTTGGCATTTTTTGCCCACTGCTTGTTGTAAAGCCCCTTGTGAAGGTAAGATCAGCTGCTCAGGCACTTCATCTCCTCCTTGCAGAACCCACTGCCTTGTCCTCACTGGGGTGCTGTGCTTAAGGTGCAGAGGTGGATGGGGAGGTGGTTGTCTCTGGGTGATTTCTTCTGCCTTTCTTCTCCCTCCACATGTCCCCCAGAGTCGATATTCCTTTCAGGGCCAGATGAAAGGTTCGTTTGTTTGTTTTGAAGGTGAGGAGTGGTTTATGTGAATTCTAGCTGCTCTCAAATGCCAAAACCCAGCTGGGCTTTGAGTTTCACAGAATAACCACTGACACCTAATGAGCCTCTAATAAGAGCCTCTCTCTCCTGTCTTGTCACTTAAATAAATAAATTACTGAAAGGTGAGGGTGGTGGGAGGGGTGTTGAACTGCAGTGGAATGAAGCTTTTCTGTTTATCCACCAAGCAGGTACATTGCTAGGAGCAGTCGTGCAAGCTTCCCACACACTCACATTGCTTCTACCATCGAGTCAATGTGTCTGAGCCCTGGCCTGGAGGGCTTGCTTTGAGGACGGTGCAGGAAAAAAAGTTACTTCTAAAGCCCACTTAGTTTCTTGCCCTTTCAGCTTTAGATGCCAGCCAAAGTGCTAATTAGTGTCAACTGTGATTGGGGGCGGAGGGAGAGGGGAACTGAGAACAGAGGCAAGGCTTGGATAGTTGACAGCATAGTTAATGTTCAGGTTTTTTTCTTTTTCTGCAACGGGCAGTGGGTGTGCTACATGTGTTGTCCCTTCAGGGACTGGAGTAGATTCAAAATGACTCCTGTCTGTGGCAGTAGGTACGAGGCAACCGAATCTCACCTCCCTTTGAAGATACAATCCCCACCTGTTTGATGAAGAAATGGAAAAATGGAGAGGTCTAAAATGGCAACATATAATTATGGAAAAATAGGTGAAAAAAAGATCATATGTGCTCTTTTATTTTATTGCTTGTGTGTCAGGAACACAGAGCAATTCCTTGTTGCTTGCTAAGGGGTGTAACCAAGTCACTGTGAAAGGACAGAGCAGGTATTTCAGTAAGGGCTTAGTAGGGAATAGCAACAACTACAGTTAGCAAACATCTCAAGCGGAGTCCGGCACAGAGCCACAAAGATGATTAAGGGAATGGAATATCTCTCTTATGAGGGCAGACTGAGAGAGCTGAGGCTCTTTAGCTTGGAGGAGACTGAGAGGTGGCCTCATCCATATTTATAAGTATGTGCAGGGTGAGTGTCAGGAGGCTGGAGCCAGACTCTGCTTGGTGATGCCCAATGACAGGACAAGGGGCAATGGGTGGAAGCTGAGCATAGGAATTTCTGTGTAAATATGAGAAGAAATTTTTTCCCTTTGAGGGTGACAGAACAGTGGAACAGGCTGCCTAGGGAAGTTGATTCTCCCTCTCTGGAAATACTCAAAACTCACCTGGACACATTCCTGTGTGATCTACTATAAGTGACCCTGCTCTGGCAGAAGGTTGGACTGGATGAGCTTTCAAGGTTTCTTCCAGCCCCTGACATTCTATGATTCTGTGATTCTCCTGTGAAGCCTTTCATGAAAGGTAGACCATCTCCCTCTTCAGTTGCATATCTCCTGGAAGAACTCAGTTCTGAGTAGCAATGGGCAATGTTTTTTTCAGAAAATGAGTTATTCCTGGATAAAATGGAGTTTGACTAAAATGAATCTGTTTGATGAATTGCACTGAAATCTAATGAAGACAGAATTTTGAAAAAATAAAAAAGTTCTGTATTGACCTTTTAAAGTGAATTATTTCAATTTCTCTGTTTCAAAATGACATTTGTTTTGGCATTTGCCTATATTTTTCCTCTTTTGCAGTAGGAAAAAAGATTCAGTTTTTATTGTGGCTAGTTAGCTGAAGTCAACATTTTAGGAGACTCTTCCAGTTGTTTGGCTGAGATAGGTGAAAGACAGACATTATGTCTATTCAACCATGGTGACGGAATGGAATGGGATGGAATGGAATAGAATAGAATAGAATAGAATAGAATAGAATAGAATAGAATAGAATAGAATAGAATAGAATAAAATGGAATCAGCCAGGTTGGAATAGACCTCCAAGACCATTCAGTCCAACCTATCATCCAGCCCTAGCCAATGGCACTAAGTGCCCCATCCAGTCTTTTCCTGAACACCTCCAGGGACGGTGACTCCGCCACCTCCTGGGCAGCCCATTCCAATGCTAATCATTCTCCCTTTGAAGAACTTCCTCCTAATATCCAGCCTATACTTCCCCCAGCACAACCTGAGACTGTCCCCCCTCATTCTGATGCTGGTTGCCTGGGAGAAGAGACCAACCCCCCACCTGGCTACAGCCTCCCTTTAGGTAGTTGTAGAGAGCAATGAGGTCACCCCTGAGCCTCCTCTTCTCCAGGCTGGACAATCCCAGCTCCCTCAGCCTCTCCTTATAGGGCTTGTGCCCCTCACCAGCTTTGTTGCCCTTCTCTGGACATGTTCCAGTACCTCAATATCTCTCTGAGAGGACCAGAACTGGACACACTAGTCAATATATGGCCTGACCAGTGCCAAGTACAGGGGAAGGATAACCCCCCTTGTCCTTCTGGCCACACTATTCCTGATACAGCCAGGATGCCATTGGTATCCTTGTGGTCATCCACTCTGCCAGAAGGTGAGACCATCACAGAGATGATACAACCCAGACATCTTCCTTGTTCTCTCTCCACTCCCCCCTGATTTGAATCCACTTGAATTCTTCTTTCCAGAAATGTTCTCAACTTACATGAGCTATGAGTTTGGGTGCTCCAGTGCAGTCCTCCTGCCCAGGCCTACAAGAGCCATGGTTGATGCAGAAAGATGGGGCAGCTGGGAATCTTTTGCGTCTTGTGTCTCCACAGGTTGGGAAATGGAAGGAGAAAAAGTTGCAGATGAAGTATTATGTGTGGCCCCGCTTTGAGCTGTACCCTGACTCCGAGGAACGCGAGGACGACCACCTCAGTATTGTGACCTTGGAGGAGGCACCGTTCGTCATTGTGGAGAATGTGGATCCCCTCAGTGGCACCTGCATGAGGAACACGGTCCCTTGCCAAAAACGCATAGTGACTGAGTATGCACCCATGGGTTCTTCTTCTCCTCTTGAGCTTTCCCTTTTCAGCAGATCATAGAAAATCTTTTGGGCCAGTACCATCATACCCTGATAATGCTTTTAGGAAAACTCACCTCCATTTGCCCAGCCTGGCTTGTGTCCATTTATGACTAATCCCTTTGGCAAATTATCCTAGTNACAGCTTTGCACAATATACAAACAGATATTTACAATGTATAACAGACATTTACAGATATACACAGTAAAAAGGTAGTACAGAAACACCACAGCCCTCCCAGAGATCAAAACCCCTAAGAGGGGTAACCAACCACCCCTACCACCTTCCCCCTTTCCCCAGTCTTATCTCACCATCTGCTTTATGCAGCAGGTAGGTGAAGGTAGATCATCCAGGGGGATTAGCAGCAGGAAAGAAGTTAGTGAAATTATTCAGATACAGCTACAAAAGACAGGGAGAAAGAGCCATGCAAAAGCCACACCCCAAAGAGGTCTGACGTATCTATATTTGGGTTACAACTCTTAGACACATTTTTTTTTCCTTCTCAGTAAAGCTATGAGTGAAGTAGCATCATCAGTGTTTTCCTTTCTCAGCCTATAGTCCAGTTTCTCATTCAAACCCTCCAATTCAAACCAGTGCAACCTTCCAGCACAGACAGCAAAAAGGAAATTCTCCATGTTATATTGTGGGAGGGGAAGGGCTTACTGACATCAGAAAGAAAGTTTTCCTCATGATTTATTTTTTTAACCCATTGTTCTTGTGATGATTCAGGAACAAAACTGACGAGGAGCCAGATTACATGAAGAAATGTTGCAAGGGGTTCTGCATTGACATCCTCAAGAAAATCTCAAAGTCTGTCAAGTTTACCTATGACCTCTACTTGGTGACTAATGGCAAGCATGGGAAAAAGATCAATGGGACATGGAACGGAATGATCGGAGAGGTCAGCAGCAAAGGGAGGGCATGGAGGGCTTCATCCCCGGGCTGGGTGACATGAGTCATATCTGGTCTCCTATCATTATTGGTTCTCCTTCCAGGCAAGAGACAAAGATGACTGAATAGAAATGGTTGTTCTGGATTCTTTCTAGGCTCCGAGCGAATTAATCTGCTCCGACACTGTGACACTCTGAGCATGACTTTACCTTTCCAATTTGAGAATTAATTATTATTCTCGGTAGTGTCACAAATTTGGCTTTCACAGGCAGAGAGAGGGATGATATCCATGCACCAGAGAGGTTGCAACCTAGCTTATGCTTAAATTGTATATAAAGTGCATAAAAAATGAAAGAAGGCTTTGCAGTGTTAAAGGGAGGAGAAAGCAAGGACGGACAAATGAGATAAGATGTCTTCTCAGTGGATGAGGTGTTTATCCTAAGACTTCTGTGGATTTATATTTTATACACATACCAGCTGTGAGGGGAAGATTAATGCCTATGGATTTCCTGAAAGAAGAAAGTGTCCTGATGAAAGATTAGGAAGGGGAGATGATGGAAACAATATAGGGAATGGGATTACTGGAGTAAAAGGACAGTGTGGAAAAGCAAGAAGGTGAGAAAAAGCTTGGCTGTGGTGCTTGAGAGGTGCCTTGGATTTGTGTATGACTTTTTCTTCTCCTTCCACCAGGTTGTCACCAAACGAGCTTATATGGCTGTGGGATCCCTCACCATTAATGAGGAGCGTTCAGAAGTGGTGGATTTCTCTGTGCCCTTCATTGAGACGGGAATCAGTGTCATGGTGTCACGTAGCAATGGAACTGTCTCACCTTCTGCCTTCTTAGGTATGGTTTTAATCTAAAATTGAAGCTTCACCCAGTGTTCATAAAAAAAAAAAAATAGGTGAAGGTTGCTTGTAATTCTTAGCCTGAAAGTTCCTTTTTGGAAGTACTTGTGGGACAGGTGTATAAAAATAAATGGTGGTGTTTTAGTTCCAGAGTTCCCGGCCAAGCAAAATCCAGGCAAACAGGCACTGCCTAGGAACTCCAAGATGTTTTTCAGTGGTTGTATGTCTAGTCCCAACAAACAATGGTGTCACTCAGTGTTGTCATCTACTCTACAGCACATAGCTTCCCAGTGACTCAACTAATAGTGTGTTCAAGGAGTGTAGGCCAGAAGAAAATTGATTCCAGTGTTACAGCTGGTATGCCATGGTGCTTAGTGATAACAATTAGCAAGAAATTGTTGCACTTTGAGAGACATTATTTGTAAAGGAGGCATTAACTTGGCTCTTTCTTGACAGGGGAACTGGTAAAAGTTAGAGATCAAATAGAGCTTTTCAAGAAGACTTCTGTGATGACACTCTGTCTTCCAATAAAGTGATTTCTAACGTCCTTCAGTGGTGGAGGACGATTAGAGAATGCAGAGATGATACTACATTTCCCCAAGACATTCATGTCCACAGTTTGGCTTTATGAAATGCTTTATGATGCAGCAAACACAGCATATGAGTTATGTAATTACTGTCTGCTCTCTGCCAGCATCCTGAAAACGTTGACAAACAGAAATAGCTTCCTATGGGTGAAGAATTTATTTTTTCCTAACTTCTTCAAGTAGAAGTTCCATGGATACTCACCCTTCAGGAGCTTTTACCTTGTAGCCATGGCCACCAGTGTTGCTGGGGGTGTGTAAAAGCAGCGATAAACTTAACTTCAAAAGTTTAAATTGCAGTTTAACTGCGAGTTGCATTGTTTGCTATACTCTGGAGCAAATACATGAGACATCTTTAATCTGGTTCAGTCTCGTCTTTTATCTGTTCAGGCTTAGAGAAGAAGAAAACCTGGCAGAGATCAAACACTTGCAGAACATGAATGTTAAAATTCCTACCCGAATGGAAGAGCTGAAAAAGCTACTATCATTATGTCTGAACCTCAGAAATTTGGAAATGCTCTTTGGCTTGATAGCATCTTGGAAATTGGGTGCTTGTCTGAAGCTCTGCCAGTTCTGCTTGATTTTCCCTGCTCTCTCCAGATGGTTCTGGAGGACTTCCTGGGAACAATCTTTTATCAATGCATTTTATTTTATCAATGTGTGCCACGATGGCTGCACGTAGTTCTCCAGATGGAGCCATGTGTCATAGATGTAACAGTAAGAAGGAAAGCAGTCATTGCAGAGACAGCAATTGCACTTCTCCCTTCTCAAGAACGGTTTCGGGCTCAAGCTGAAAGCTTTGTTGCGATGTTGGTTTGTCACCAGCCCAGTTTGCCCCATGGTCTTCCTGGGGTGCTCTGGAGAGCCAAGGAGATGAGGGAAGGGCAAGGTGGTGTGTTGGAACTGTTGGAGAGAGTCCAAAGGAAGGCCACGAAGATGATCAGAGGGCTGGAGCACTTCCCCTATAAGGACAGGCTGAAAGAGTTGGGGCTTTTCAGCCTGGAGAAGAGAAGGCTTTGAGGAGACCTTATAGTAGCCTTCCAATATCTGAAGGGGGCCTACAGGAGGGCTGGGGAGGGACTATCCACAAGGTCTTGTAATGACAGGACAAGGGGTAATGGGTTTAAACTGGCAGAGGGGAGATCAAAACTGGGTGTTAGGAGAAAGTTCTTTCCACTGAGGAGGGTGAGATAATGGAAGGGGTTGCCAGGGAGGTTGTGGTTGCTCCTTCCCTAGAGGTGTTCAAAGGCAGATTGGATGAGGCCTTGAGTGACCTGTTCTAGTGGGAGGTGTCCCTGCCTATGGCGAAGGGTTAGAACTGGATGTTCTTTGAGGTCCCTTCCAACCTAAACCATTCTATTCTAGTCTAGTCTAATGTGTAATCATGGCTACCTCTCTCCACTGTCCATACACACTGGGCTAGGAAACAAAAAGAAAACAAACCCAAAACCGAACAAACCTTGTTTGCAAGGTTTTGAATGTTTCATACTGCTGTTAAAACAGATCCAGAGGTTCCCCTTCCCACTACATCCTGCCTCTCCATCCACTCTTCTGTACAGTCACATAGTTTGCCCTTCACGCTTTCCTTTTTTGCTCTAGCCTCCTCCTCCTCTTTACCCATCATATGTGACTGAAGGATGATGTAGTGTTTCTGTTTGGTTAGTTGTGTTTTGTTGTGGTGTTTGTTAGACTGACTGGCAAGACCTGTCTCTTCTGTTCACACTTCTTTGAAGGTGAGCTACAAAGCTCTGTGTAAGAATGGGGGAGATTTAAATGGGATGTTAGGAGGAAGTTCTTTCCAGTGAGGGTGGTGAGACACTGAAACGGGTTGCCCAGGGAGGTTGTGGCTACTCCCTCCCTGGAGGTGTTCGAGGCCAGGTTGGATGAGGTCTTGAGTGACCTGATTTAGTGGGAGATGTCCCTGCCTATGGCAGGGGATTGGAACTGGATGATCTTTGAGGTCTCTTCCAACCTAAACAATTCTATGATTCTATGATCATGGTTTTTCTCTTCCTCTCCAGAGCCTTTCAGTGCTGATGTATGGGTGATGATGTTTGTGATGCTGCTTATCATCTCTGCGGTGGCCGTCTTTGTCTTTGAGTACTTCAGCCCTGTGGGCTATAATCGGTGCCTTGCTGATGGCAGAGGTAAGAGGAGTCCCTCCTTGCCATGACCCTCCCTCACTTCCAGTCCCAGAGTCTTTATTGGGACGTTTCCTTTTCTCAAACATGCCTGCTCTGAGCATTCTGTCCAGAATAAAGAAGGCAGGAATGGAAATGCGGAAAAAAGGTTTCTGAAGAGAGCAGATGTGTATAATGGATAATTTGCTTGGCTTGGGAGATGGAGCTGTGTCTCCTTTCATCTCTAAAGCATGAACCAGCTCCAGCTTGTTTCTCAACAAGGGAAAATGTGTCCTGGTAGCTGGTGCTGGCAGTGCCCATGGATCTGTGCTCTGTGAGGCAATGAGAGGACTTGGTGCTGTCAATCTCCACCTCCCTAGAGAGCAAGCCACTCTGCCAGCCTCCCAGCATAGTGCTATGTCCTCCAGACTCCACATCTGTCACCTGGACCTGTCCCTCCGCTACTTGGCTCTCTGGCTTACTAAGGCTGACTGAGAAAGTGGGAAGCTCACTTCCCTGTGAGTAAGTGATGGATTATTTTGTGAGAGCAGGAAAGATGAGAGCAAGTGAGGGACCCATTTCTGCTGTTTTATTCTTCAGAAGACAACCGGATGAGTTAAAGAGAGGATAGACAGACAGTCTAAGAGACAGCCTTTTTTTTGCCTTATTGCCATGAAGACAATTAGCAAGTTGAGCCTTCTGTCATCTCCATATCTTTACCTGTGATGAATCAGCCCTTCAAACCTTTCTGGGTATATTGGTCTGCTCAGAGTAGTGGGAGAGAGACAGTTATTGGAAAATGCACTCATTTGCTCCCCGGTCAAGTGCTTTGAGTGAATTTATGCCATCAAATTAGAGAGGAGTGGGGAAAAAAAAGAGAATGCAGGCAGAACCACATATATGGCGAAGTGGAGAGCTTTTCTCTTGACATGGAGCTGTGGAGAGCCTTTGTGGCAACAGATCCTAACCACATGGATCTGCAGACAAAAGTAAATACTATTAAACCCACGAGTCTCTTGAGAGCTATGGAACTGGAAGCAACTCTCAGTGCAGGTGTGCAGCTGTGCAGTTATTAAGTGAGTTGAACTGCAGCTGCAAGTATCAATATTTCTGAGTAATTACGAAGAGAGCTGCATGATCAGGGAGATATTATCCCTGATAGGTGTAACGTGAAGGTGTAGAGATCCGCTGCAGAGACTGCAGTGTGTGTTCAGTAGTGAACTCTCTGGCTAATGTTACTTTGACTCCATTTGAACTAGTCTACAACAGCATATCCCTGCATCCCACACTGGCATTTTCTCTTCATGGACACCATTACTTTCTCACCAGGTTGAGGTGGGTATGCTTTCACTACCCCCTAAAGGATGGGTTGTTGTTTCTGTATTTGAAGTTGGAGAGTTCAGTAGGATTCCAGGTCACTGATTTGGATCAGAGGATCCCATTGCTGTCTTGGTTTGTGGCTGAAAAAGTAGCTGTGAAAGTACAAGGGGAGATCAGTAGAGAGAGGATAGCTTCAGGAGGGAACTTAACCAGGATTTCCTTACACCTAACAGTTCCCACTGATGATTTACAGGCCTTGTACCTGTGTGTCTTAGGGCATATTAGACAGGGAGGATTATAAAGCTACCACTCCAGCATATAAAGAGACAAAGACTGCCAAACCATGTTCCTTATAGCAACTTTGCCTCCCTGGCACCTAGATATTCTAATTTTGCCAGGTGATGATTCTGCTTTGGGTTTGGTGTGCAGTTCCCATGGTGCAGGTGAGCCCCTCACACCTTTCAGTTGTATTTAGAATAACATAATGCTTCCAGATGATCTGTCCTGTTCACAGCTCAGGGGTTTCCAGAGGAGTGTCAGAACTTCCTTCTCTTCTGTTGCCCTGCTGGAGCCAGCCTTAACCACAGGCAGCAGCATTAGGCATCAGTCAGCTTACCCAAGGGAGGAGATAAAATATGGGATGCTAACCCAAAAGGTTGAAGAGCCTGGTTTGCACCATTGGAAAAGGGACAGACCCTTGAGATACTCTTGAGAGAAACCCATTGAGAGGGTCTTCTCAGTGTCTGAAGCAGGATCCTTGGAGTAACTGCATCTGCACTCTCCCTGACAAATCCTCTCATGCTCAGGTTGAGGAAATTTAACTTTAGATTGCTCCTAATGGAACCAGCTTATGCTGGGGATGTGGACTGCTGGGAGACAGGCAATGGTTCACAAGTTTAAGGCCCATAAGCAGACATGGCTTCTGGAGTATGAATGAGCTTCCACACTGAACAGTGAGTAAGGGGAGATCAGCGGCTTTTAAAACACTGGACCTGCTCCTGGACTGTCAGGGACAGGGATGTGATTTTCTGGAGACAGACTAGAGTGTGTGTCACCATTATGCACCTTAGACACACATCACGGTGAGAGGGAGCTGTGTTCTCCCCTGCCCTCCATTGTATCTCCAACACAGAACATGGTGAGGGGGAGCTGTGTTCTCCCCTGCCCTCCATTGGGTCTCCAACACAGAACATGGTGAGGGGGAGCTGTGTTCTCCCCTGCCCTCCATTGTATCTCCAACACAGAACATGGTGAGGGGGAGCTGTGTTCTCCCCTGCCCTCTATTGTGTCTCCAACACAGAACATGGTGAGGGGGAGCTTTCTCCTCTGCCTTACCATTGTGTCTCCAGCACAATGGGTAATTAAATCCTTTTGCAAAGGTATTTTATTTCAGATAATGCTCTTCCTTTCACCTGTACAAGTGCAGTGAAGGTCATGTCTTACACAGGTGTATGCTGGGAGTTCAAGGACTGCACCACTGTTAAATAGCTAGAAAAGAAAACAGATTTTTTTCTGAGCAAACTATATCTGGTGACAACACATTGAACAGAAATGAAATGTGTGGATTTTCAGTTTACTCAAATGAGATACAGAAGAAGCCCCTGTGTAAAATTTCAGCAGAAATAACTATGGAAGCCCAAGGATGTTTTAAAACCATGGTTTGTCAGGGTGGCACTTTGCTGAGTTATGATGTCATGAACACAGGGGAGTGCAGCTGTGAACATTCATCTCACATGTGAGAATAGATACTGCTCTTAACTCTGAACTCGAGATGCATATGTGCATAGAAATGCAGACCCTTTACTCTGAGATGCTCACTGTGGGATCATGTTTCTTATCACTCTAGAGCCAGGAGGTCCCTCTTTCACCATTGGCAAAGCTATCTGGTTGCTGTGGGGGCTGGTGTTCAACAACTCTGTGCCAGTGCAGAATCCCAAGGGTACCACTAGCAAGATCATGGTGTCGGTGTGGGCCTTCTTCGCTGTCATCTTTCTGGCCAGCTACACTGCCAACTTGGCTGCCTTCATGATCCAAGAGGAATACGTGGACCAGGTGTCTGGCTTGAGCGACAAAAAGGTAATGGATCCACCCAAACCACCAAAGCAGCCTTTTCCACAAAAGAGGTTGCTCTGTCCTCTTCTTTACCTTTGCTGGGAAAGTGTTCAGGTTTTTTCAGTCACATTATAGCTTTAGTGCCTGGTTTCAATAGCACAACTGCTCTGTGCTGGTATTCACTTAGATTTTTTTTTTACATGCTTTAAGCTCTCCAGGAACGAATTAGAAACAGAACTGAGCAGTGCTTGCTTGCATGATCCCAAACCACACCTCCATTGTCAGAAAAGAAATGAACTAATGGAGCTTTGGAGACAAGGTGTATGCTGGCTTTAACCTGGTTTTTCAGGATGAAATAATTTGTCTGGGCAGGAAGGCTGGCCATTAGGCTAGCAAATATGAGCTCTTAGCTTGTTCTGGGAGTAAATTCTGTCCGTGGGGGTAAATCAGTGTGGGCTTGATAATTTTCTGTTGCTTGCATTCAAAGAAAAATGCTTTTTTTGGAGACCTTTGGAAGCTTAGCACTAGAAATTGTTTCTTGTTCAGAGTGTATTTTGCTGCCTTGTTTACATGAGTTGCATTTTGTCCTCACAGAGCATTTGCTTGTGCTGGGCTCTGCACACTGCAGATTTCGAAGAGGTTGCTCATGCATGCAGGGGAGCACTGGCTGGTTGCTGAGGGTCTGAAGCTTTGCACAGTGCTTTGTTTTTGTTTTGCAAGGAATTGAGTGTCGTGAGGGGTCTGTTGCCCATACTGAATTTGTTACACTCAGCCAGTGGGGTTGGTTAATTGGTCATTCCATTGTAGAGCAACCTAGAAGCATGAGGTTCTCCACACTGCTATCAGGGATAGCAGCAAGAAGAGGACAGGAACTGCCAGTTTGCTGCTGGTAGTCTGGTTATAGTTGTGCCACCTGTGATAGTCTATAAATAAACTGTGGTGAGACCCACTGTGTATACACAGCCCTGTGCAGCAGCATGGGAATTATGTGCTTGATTTGTTTTAAAGAGGTTTTTTTCTCCCCTTTTTGTTGCTTTTGCTTTTCCTGGAATGAAATATGACACAGAATGATACAATCCACACAGAAGTGCTCCTGCTACTTGTTTTATTTCAGCCTCGATTTGTTTTACTNGGGGGATGCTTTTCTGCCAGGTAGAAGTTGTCGTGGAGACTCCTTAGAAGCTGTGGTCTCCCTCGGTCTGAACGACTTTGTTCGCCACCAGCCAGCCCTAGCAGAGTTAACATTAGTTTGTCACCATTAGGTTTTCAACGGTCTGAGCTAAATGGGATGGTTGATAGCTGTGATCTATTGTTTCAGGCTGTGCCTGGGCTCGCAGAGAGAGCCAGGCTTTCATTCTCACGTTTTTTCAAGATATTCTTCATACCTGCAGAGATATGTGCATGAAATACCAATTGAAAGCGGTCACTCCTGGAGCTTCACAAAGCCTTTGGACATGAGTTTCTGGGCCTATTTTAGTAGATTTCACCGTAAGGCTGCCTGTGTGTATTGGATTGAGGTCATTTTCTTCTACTTTTCTTTGCCAACGTACCTGTGTTTGCTTTTGCTGTCCTAAAGCATTCTGTGCTTTGTTTCTGGGGAAGAGAAAGGGCACAATTCACACTGGGATCATTGCAGTGTGCCTCAAACACAGCTGCTTGTGCAAGTGCAGCATCTGGGTAAAATTACAATCCACCAGAGCACCTGGAACCAGATGAAAATTGGATGGTTAAAAACTAAGGCCAGCTGCTGCCTCTGGAGAATAAAGACAGGTGGGACTGACTCTTACTGTGTCCAGTTCTGGAGCCTTTATTACAAGAGAGATGTGGACATGCTGGAGCGTGTCCAGAGAAGGGCCAAGAGGATGCTCAGAGGGCTGCAGCACCTCTGCTATGAGGACAGACTGAAAGAGTTGGGGCTGTTCAGTCTGGAGAAGAGGAGGCTCCCAGGTGACCTTCTTGTGGCCTTCCAGTATCTGAAGGGGGCCTACAAAAAAGCTGGGGAGGGACTTCTTAGGCTGTCAGGTAGTGATAGGACTAGGGAGAATGGAGCAAAGCTGGAGGTGGGGAGATTCAGACTAACGTGAGGAGTTGTTCAGCATGAGAGTGGTGAGAGCCTGGAATGGGTTGCCCAGGGAGGTGGTTGGGGCCACATCCCTGGAGGTGTTTGCAGCCAGGCTGGATGAGGCTGTGGGCAGCCTGATGTAGGGTAGGGTGTTTGTGCCCATGGCAGGGGGGTTGGAACTAGATGATCCTTGTGGTCCCTTCCAACCCTGACTGCTTCTACGATTCTATTCTATGACTCCATCCAGAAGATGTGAGTGAATGAGCTTGGTCTACTAGGCTCATGTGCCTCCAGGGTTTCCACTCCCAGAACATGCAGAAGGTCTCACAGAGTGTGAGAGCAGCCGCTGCTGACGTGCCTGACAGTCTGCTTCCAGATGCCTTTGTCTGGGAGGAATTAATTCTTCTGAATTTTGTCTTTTCCTTCTTCCAAAGTCCACATCCTGCTTGCAGCTCCCTCCCTCCCTCAGTGAGCTGCTTAGACAGGATGCAGGGCACAGCCACATCTAGGGCAGGTGAAGGTGTCTTGTGCTCCACCTCCCTTTTGCAGCTGGCTTAAATTGGCCACTTCAGACTTTCAAAGAAGGCAGTCACTGACCAAAGCCCAGCAGCCAAGAGAAATGAGTGTAGCTTCCAGTCTGTTCTATCTCCAGTGCGTGATCTCGTGTCCACAGCAGAAGTGAGGCAGATCAACCTTCTGGCCTGCCACATGAGCTGGCAAGGGCAACTGTGTCCAGCACAAGGTGTCGGCAAAGGATGGAATCCAAGCTGACAGGCAAGGAACTAAGTTATTTTAAGGGATATTGTTCCTACTTTCTAGACCCAGATCTGCTTGCAAATGTTTTCGTAAGCGTGACAGTACCTGGGGAAGGTGTCCCACCGGCACTGTACAGCGGCCAAAATGCCAGATGCACTCACAAAATCCATTACTGAGCCTGCCTGGGGAACACTTGTCAAGGTCAGGCTGGCTGCACCCTGCGACAGCCACCCTCAGGGTCTCCTTGGACCCTCTTACTTGCGTCTTGCCTGGGGAGAGCTGCTCCAAGAGGTGGCTACAGCTGCTGGCATGCTGCTTCCCCAGAAAACTGGGCTGAAACACTCTGGCTGTCTAAAGACTTGGATGGTGTTTTAGCCATACCCGAGCATTTACTCCTTAACGACATGCAAGACAATGACTAATGTCATGTCAGGAAGGACATGGAACTGCTGGAGAGAGTCCAGAGGAGGGCCACAAAGATGATCAGAGGGCTGGAGCACCTCTGCTATGAGGACAGGCTGAGAGAGTTGAGGCTTTTCAGCCTGGAGAAGAGAAGGCTTTGAGGAGACCTTATAGTAGCCTTCCAGTATCTGAAAGGAGCCTACAGGAGGGCTGGGGAGGGACTATTCACAAGGTCTTGTAATGACAGGATGAGGGGGAATGGGTTCAAATTGGTGGAGGGGAGATTTGAATGGGATGTTAGGGAGAAGTTCTTCACAGTGAGGGTGGTGAGGCACTGGAACAGGTTGCCCAGGGAGGCTGTGGCTGCTCCCTCCATGGAGGTGTTCAAGGCCAGGCTGGATGAGGCCTTGAGCGACCTGATCTAGTGGGAGGTGTCCCTGCCTATGGCACAGGGGGGTTGGAACTGGATGATCTTTGAGGTCCCTTCCAACTTAAACCATTCTATGATTCTGTGTCCCCACTGTGCTATGTGGATGCATGAGCAGGTCTGTCTGAGCTGGGCTGGAACGGACACCTCTGCGTCTGGGTAATATGTTGAACTGGTGGGTGGTGGGAGCCTTCCTGTAGTGAGCTTAGGGACCTCTGCCATGCTCTCTCTGGCCCAGGTGCTGCTCACCTTGCTGAGTGCCACCTCTTTGTGCTCAGCTGGTCCAAAACTGGTGCCACAGCTGACCTAGGAACCCACCTCATGCTGGCTGTTAATCCGAGTAGCTGCTAAATCATACTTCAAGCTGCAGCTTTTAACGCCAGTGCAGCTGTAGGCATTTTGAGGGAGGAGGAACCCACTCATCTCTGAGAGCAGCGCTGGCCCCGTGAGTCCTGTGGGCAAAAGCCTGTTCTGACAGCATCTCCCTCCCAGCTCCTTGTGCTTGCAGCAGGCTGAACCACTCTCCTTGTGCACAAAAGCTAAACCCGTACCCACTGACTTCCACCTTGTGCGAAGAAACAGCTGGACATGGTCCTGGCAGGGGCAGAGCCATGCTGGCCAGGTCTGCTCTTTGTCCAGAGCTCTGAACCTCACTGGCAGGACTGGCAGGGCTGCCTCCATCTGGGGTCCAGGCTGGGGGCTGCTCTAAGCCTTGAACTCCTGTGAAAGTCCTGCTGGTAAGATGGCCTGTCGCAGAATGCTGCAGTCAGCTCCCGGGTTTGGATTCTGTAATCAGGAGCTGTAACCCAGTTTCCCATAGCAGGAGAGCTTCAGACACGTTAGAGAAACAAGTGCCTGCGGTACTTCAGCCTAACGAAGGCAATAAATACAGGAAAGATTATATAAAGCGAGTTAATGTGTGAAATAATCTAATAGCTCTACGTAATTCTCATTCATATACGGGAGTAATAGAATAAAAAAAAAGCAAATGTGGACAGCCAGCAGGGCATTTAAGGAAAATAATTTAGAAAGCAGCAGGTTAATAAGAAGAATTAAAAAAAAAAAAAAAAA
>VWZI01006226.1:427429-445974 GCA_013396835.1 Psilopogon haemacephalus | reverse complement strand
AAAAAAAAAAAAAAAAAAAAAAAAAAAAAAAAAAAGGTATCCGTGCCTATAAATGAGTTGGAAATGCCAAAGAAGCTAATAAAGTGTCAAAATGGTAATTTGGTAATTCACATAAAGAGGAGAGAAATGGATTTCTACATGCTGGCAAATGAATACAGATTGCTGAAACTTCACACGTGTGTGCTTGACTTAATCTGCTTTTTCAGATGTCAGTGAAACGTCGAGACGAAAGCCCTGGGTCTGTGCAGCATAGGTCAGATGGTTGGGGGTTGTTTCTTCAACAGATAGGCTTTTTTTGGTGTTAAAACTGGCCAATGTTTCTACTGAGAGAAAAATAAAATAAAACAAAAATCGAGGATAGTATAAGAGAGCAGAGGCAAATGAATATAGATTGCTGAAACTTCACATCTGTGTTTGACTTAACTGCTCTTTAGGATGCCAGTGAAACATGGAGACAAAAATCTGTGCAGCATAGGTTAGATGTTTGGGTTTTTTTCTTCAACAGATACACATTTTGGAGTTAAAGCTAGCCAATATTTTTACTGGAACAAAAAAATTAAAATAAAAATCCAGGAGAGTATAAGAGAGCAAAGGCAAATGCATATAGGTTGCTGAAACTTCACATGTAGTTTGACTTAATCTGCTTTTTAGGATGTCAGTGAAACGTGGAGACAAAAGTCTGTGCAGCATAGGTCAGATGGTTGTTTTTTTTTCTTCAACAGATACACTTTTTGGAGTTAAAACTGGCCAATACTTTTACTGAAAAATATTTTAAAATAAAAATCGAGGAGAGGAGAAGAGAACAGAGGCAAATGAATATAGATTGCTGAAACTTCACATCTGTGTTTGACTTAAATGCTCTTTAGGATGTCAGTGAAACGTGGTTACAAAAGTCTGTGCAGCATAGGTCAGATGGTTGGGGTTTTTTTCTTCGACAGATATGCTTTTTGGAGTTAAAACTAGGCAATATTTTTACTTAAAAAGCACAAAAATTAAAATTAAAAATCCAGGAGACTATGGGAGAGCAGACGAAAATGAATTTAAATTGCTGAAACTTCACATATGTGTTTGACTTATTTGCTTTTTTAGGATGGAACTGAAACATTAAGACAAAATCTGTGCAGCATAGGTCAATTTTTTTTTTTTTTTCCCCAACAGTACACTTTTGGAGCTAAAATTGGCCAATATTTTTACTGAAAAAATAAAAAAAATAAAAATCAAGGAGAATATAAGAAAGCAGAGGCAAATGCATATAGATTGCTGAAACTTCACATCTGTGTTTGGTTTAAGTGCTCTTTAGGATGTCAGTGAAACGTTGAGACAAAATCTGTGCAGCATAGGTCAGATGGTTGGGGCTTTTTCTTCACCAGATACACTTTTTGGAGTTAAAATGAGCCAATATTTTTACTTAAAAAACACAAAAATTAAAATAAAAATCCAGGAGTGTATGGGAGAGCAAAGACAAATGCATCTAGATTGCTGAAACTTCACATCTGTATTTGACTTAACTGCTCTTTAGGATGTCAGTGAAACCTGGTTACAAAAGTCTGTGCAGCATAGATCAGATGGTTGTTATTTTTCTTCAACAAATACACTTTTGGAATTAAAATTGGCCAATATTTTTACTGGAAAAAAAAAAACTAAAATAAAAATTAAGGAGAGTATAAGAGAGCAGAGGGAAATGCTGGTAATTGCCTAAGTAGCTTATTTTAATATACTTGAAACACATAATTATTATTTATTTAAGATCTGGTTTTGACTTGGCATTTTCTAAGGGCACTACTCACAAAATTGGGGAAAAAAGAGAGGAAAATAAAGATTTCTTTTTCCCCTTTAACAATGGAAAGGAACAGGAGGAGATAATTGGAAGACAAAGCAACACACATGGTTCTGAGGTGAAGAAAACATTTCCTATGGTTACGAAGTGAAGGTCTCACTGAAAAACCTGCAAGAAAAAGATCTGCTGTATTTCTGCAGTAATAGATGCTCGGTCATAAAACTGGGGGAAAAAAAAAGGAAAACAATTATTTCCCACATTGTGCTCTGTGGCACATTAAATCTAAATTACACGAGGATCCAACGTATGCAGAACACTTAAGCAGGTGCTTAACTTTGCGCTCATGAGTGGAGACATTAAAGTCAACGGGCTATTATTCACATGACTGAAGTTAAATGCTTTACTGAGCTTGCAGCTTTTGTGCCACAAATACTTGCCCTGAAGGAAAAATGCTGGGCAGCTCTGTCTGTCAGCTAGAAAGCTTCCAAGGGGACCAAAAGCAGGGTCTGTCTTAATACCTTGTAAGGTCTGTAAAGGGAAGGTTGTCTAAGTGGATAGCTTGGAGGCAGCACAGATCTTCCTTGGGACTGTGCACAGTGCTGTCATAGAACCACAGAATTAGTCAAGGTTGGAAGGGACCATAAGGACCATCTAGTTCCAACCTCCCTGCCATGGGCACAGACATCCTTCCCTACATTAGGCTGCCCACAGCCTCATCCAGCCAGGCTGCAAACACCTCCAGGGATGTGGCCCCAACCACCAACATGGGCAACCTGTTCCAGAGACTCACCACTCTCATGCCGAAGAACTTCCTCACATCCAGTCTGAATCCCCCCACCTCCATCTTTGCTCCATTTCCCTGAGTCCTGTGACTATCTGATAGCCTAAAAAGTCCCTCCCCAGCTTTCTTGTAGACCCCCTTCAGATCCTGGAAGGCCACATGAAGGTCACCTGGGAGCATTCTCTTCAGCAGACTGAACAGCCCCAACTCTTTCAGTCTGTCCTCATAGCAGAGGTGCTGCAGCCCTCTGATCATCCTTGTGGCCCTTCTCTGGACACACTCCAGCATGTCCACATCCCACGCTTCTCCTGATGAAGCCCGGAATCTGGTTGGCTTTTGCATGTTTTTGTGTGATGCAAAAGAAGTTTGATGTGCATGTCTGACAGCAGAAAATTACCACCTTTCAAAAAATGCATTGAGTCTGATGCACCTTACTTGACCAGAAACCCAAAAGTATAAAGAAAACACAAGCCCTTAAGCCTTACACTATAGAGTCATAGAAACATAGAACAGCTTAGGGTGGAAGTGACCTTAGAGATCATCTATTCTAACCTACCTGCCATGGAATAGATGATCACTAAGGCCATGGGCAAGGACACCTCTCAACTGGACTTAACTGCTCAAGACCTCATCCAAACTGGCATCCAGAACCATCCTGGACAACATGTTCCAGTATCTCATCACCCTCATTCTGAAGAACTTCTTCCTAAGATCTAGTCTAAACCTACTCTCCCTCTCCCTAAACCATTCCCCCTTATCTTGTCACTAGACATACTTATGAAAAGACCCTCTCCAGCCTTCCTGTAGGTTCACTTCAGGTATTGGAAGGCAGCTGTAATGTTTTCATCAGGGTCTTTTCTTCTCCTGGCTGAGCCACCCCGACTCCCTCAGTCCACCTACCCTCAGCGTACCCTCCAGCCCTTGCATCATCCTTGTGACCCTTTTCTGAACTCATTCCAAGAGTTCTATGTCCATTTTATGATGGGGACACCAGAGCTGGATGCAGCGTAGGGTAGAGTTGAATTTCTTTAATGGCCTCAAGCTGCAGCAGGGTAGGTTTAGACTGGACATTAGGACATTTTTTTTCACAGAAAGAGTAGTCAAGCATTGGAACAGGCTGCCCGGGGAGGTGGTTGAGTCACCATCCCTGCATGTGTTTAAAGATTGTTTAGATGTAGTGCTTTGGGGGATATGATGTTGGGCTGAACTTTGAAGAGTAATCAGCTGGGCTTGATGATTCTGAGGATCATTTTCAACGTAAATGTTTCTGTGGTTCTTTCCACAACCCTTCTCCAGGGGGATATCTTCCTGTAAGCAAGTTGAACTGCATTCAGTCTTTGGCTTAAATATGACCTTTATATCCAACATTGGTGGTACCAAATAGAGCTTAATATAACAAACATCGGTTCATAACAAAGTGCAGAAAACTCAGAGCTCTGATAGTCTGATGTGTTCTGCCTTAAAATCTGATGATTTGTCTGCACATCTCCATAAATCATCATTTACAGTATCATAGAATTGTAGGATGGTTTAGGTTGAAGGAACCTCAAAGATCATCCAGTTCCAGCCCCACACCATAGGCAGGGACACCTCCCACTAGAACAGGTCACTCAAGGCCTTATCCAACCTGCCCTTGAACACCTCCAGGGAAGGAGCAGCCACAACTGCCCTGGGCAACCTGTTCCAGTGTCTCACCACCTGCACTGTGAAGAACTTTCTCCTAACATCCAGTTTAAATCTCCCCTCCAACTTTTTAAACCCATTACCTCTTGATCTGTCATTACAAGACCTTGTGAATAGTCCCTCCCCAGTCTTCCTGTAGGCCCCCTTCAGATACTGGAAGGCTACTGTAAGGTCTCCTTCTCCAGGCTGAAGAGCCCCAACTCTCTCAGCCTGTCCTCATAGCAGAGCTGCTGCAGCCCTCTGAGCATCTTTGTGGCCCTCCTCTGTGGCCTTTGTGGCCTTGTGTCTCTCCTCTGGATTGGCTCCAACAGTTCCATATCCTTCTTGTGTTGGGGGCTCCAGAACTGTACTCAGTACTGCACACAGTACTCCAGTAGTATGAACTGTTTGCAAACACTGTATAGTGCAGCATGTCTCTGTGCAATTGCACGTTATGCAAAACCTTCCTATTAATGAATTGCTATTAAAGTCCCTGCAGCATATCATGTGTCAGTGATGGGTCTTTTTAGCTGGTGACTTGCATTTATTGCATACAGAAATATGATGGCAGGCAATTTGCCACAGTTGTAGACAGGTAGGTTCATCTCTGATTTAGTCCTGCCGCATTCTTTGGGTTGGAACTGTTTTTGTACTAACAAATCTCTGTGCCTGTGTGATGGTTTGGGAGTTTCCTGCCCCCCGCCCCCCCCCACATTTGAAATCTCCCAGACTAGACTCAGTCATCTGGAAGTTAAGGAATGAAGCTTTATATTCACAGCTCAGCACAATATACAAGCAGGTATTTACAATATAGTACAAATATTTACAGCTATATACAGCAAAAAGGTAATAGAGAAACACCACAGCCCTCCCAGAGATCAGAGTCCCCAAGAGGGGTTCTCAACCACCCTTCCACCTTCCCCCCTGTGCTGGTTTGAACTAATTGGAGAATTTGAGTGAGAAATTAGACTATTGGCTGAGAGAGGAAAACACAGTATGTCCCTTCACCCAGAGCTTTACTGAGAAACAAAAAAAAGTTGTTTTAAAAGTTATAACCAAAATATAGATTTGGCCTCTGCCAATCTTATCCCAGAATCTGCCTTACATGAAGGTGAATTAGGAGGATCAGCAAGGGGGGTTAGAAGCACAACAGATTAATTGGGTTACACAGATCCATCTGGAAGGCAAGGAGAGGGAGAGACCAAAGCCCAGAGCTCAGACCAGAGTGACTCTGTCTGATCTGTGTTTATGTTGTTGTCTTTATACATCTCAGCAAACCTATGGGCAAAGTAGACATCACCATTGTTTTCTTTCCACAGCCTATAATCTAATTTTTCTTATTAAAATATTCCAATTAGCCTCAAACCAGCACAGCCTGTGTGCTAAGAATTGATTCAGTTTCAAGTCAGTGGGGGTTTAAACATACTTCCCCCCCCACACCTTTGCTTCAGTCCTACTTTCTTTGTCATTCTTCCTCTTCTTTTTAAGCTCAGCGCTGTGTAGTACAGAGATGCAAGGAGGCTGTGATATACTTTTGCTTTGACTCAGTCTCTCAGGGTTCTCTTTTCTGTTGATCCGGAGAGATTTAATGGCAGTAAAAACTTGTAATGGGACTTTTCAGGATTAGTGCCAGTTTAGTTGGGAACTTAGAGAGATAAGGTAGAAGAGAAAGGGAATTCTCTGAGTCAGACCTTAGATTTCACTGGTCATTCCTGGAAAGGGAAAAAGGCAACCCCTTGGGCTTTGCTGGTGGCACAGATGGGAGTCACTGAATAATGGGTGTCAGTTATGGAGCCGTGGCATTGGTCCTTAGTTTGCCACTTTACATTCCACTCCAACCCCCACCCTGCTGCACTCTTGTCCTGGCCTTTCCCAAGTTTTGGTGTTACTGACTCCTCCTTTTCGTCTTCCTTTTAACTGCCTCTTGGAGCTAACCCTTTGGAGGTTCTGGGCAAATTTGGTTGCTTCTGTACTAATTGTTTGGCAGTCTGGAGAAAGCCCTCTTTGGAGAGTTATGTAACTGGAAAGGGTGGGGGGGAGCAATAGACTGTCCTGCTTCTCACATCAGTCTAAGTCAGTGGAGAGGGAAGCAAAGAATGTTTTTATTTATTATTTATGTGGTGCCATAAATGTACTTGGCACTCTGCAGTCAAATAAAGACAATGACCCTGCCACCAGGATTTGGGAGCCTGAGAGATGAGAGCTGGCCTCCTTCATCTGAATGCAGAGGGTTGAGTTTGCTGGCTGGGAAGAGGATGGGAGGAAGAAATCTAGAGAATCACAAAAGCCCAAACCAACACAGCAGCCCCTCCCTGCACTTGGATTATCCATGCCTAGTGACCATGACATTTGAAGTTAGGTGTACATGCATATACTTGATAAATATTTGGCAGATTGCAACTTCATATCTTCCCTGGCATTGTTACTTCACCTGGTGGAAAGGAGCCCTTCTTCCCCTAGGCCTTTGGCTAACCAAGGTCAAAATTTCTCTTGAGTCTCACTGGCCCAGCAGGTGTGCTTGCTTTGGGTAGACCTGCTCAATGCCCCAGGACTCACAAGGGAGTGACAAGGCTTTCATTTCTCTGGTGGTGTTGCTTGCAGATGGGAAGCATCTTTCTGCAGAAGGCTATAGGAGGGCATTATCTCCCACCTCTGGGATGGTGTTGGATGCCCCAGCAGCTCTGCCTCAAGTGCTTTGCTTTTTTATTTGCTTCGCTTCCCTTTCTATGGAGGTCCTTCAGAAATGGCACTAATGTGATGAGCCAGCAGTATGCACTCAGCCCAGAAAACCAACCAGAGCCTGGTTCTAACCAGGTGGTTAGAAGTGTGGCCAGCAGATCAAGGGAGGTGATTCTCCCCCTCTACTCTGCCCTGGTGAGACCCCACCTGGAGTACTGCACCCAGTTCTGGAGCCCCTATTACAAGAGGGATGTGGACATGCTGGAGTGTGTCCAGAGAAGGGCCATGAGGATGATCAGAGGGCTGCAGCACCTCTGCTATGAGGACAGACTGAAAGAGTTGGGGCTGTTCAGTCTGGAGAAGAGAAGGCTCTGAGGTGACCTTCTTGTGGCCTTCCAGTATCGGAAGGGAGCCTACAAGAAAGCTGGGGAGGGACTTTTTAGGCTACCAAGGAGTGAGAGGACTAGGGAGAATGGAGCAAAGCTGGAGGTGGGGAGATTCAGACTGGACATAAGGAGGAATTTGTTCAGCATGAGAGTGGTGAGAGCCTGGAATGGGTTGCCCAGGAAGGTGGTTGGGGCCACATCCCTTGAGGTGTTTGCAGCCAGGCTGGATGAGGCTGTGGGCAGCCTGATGTAGGGTAGGGTTTTTGTGCCCATGGCAGGGAAGTTGGAACTAGATGATCTTTGTTGTCCCTTCCAACCCTGACTGATTCTGTCATTCTATGATTCTATCAGGCTTTTCTAGTGGAATGAAAGTTCTGTGCTCAGTGAAAGCTTTCTGAAGTTTTCCAGACTTGTGCAGGGTTTTGCCCTGCTGCCCAGTGGTTGGCACACACATACAAGGTGCTGAAGCAGGTCAGCTACTATTAGATCTCAGAAGGTAGGGGGCTCTGACCTGTCCTTCTTAGTGAAAATGTATGAAAAATGGAATTGCTCCCCTACCAAACTACAGCCTCTGAATTTCTCAGTGCTCCATAATTTGTTAACCAGCTGTCTCATGTGCAAACAAAGCAGATTTTAAGCTCCTCTGTACATAGCTGCCACCTCTCCTCCTAAGGTCTTTTTCATCAGTTAATTTTCTCCCTCTGAGTGAACATCTACACTTCTAATGATATTAGCATGAGTGTGCTAACTGGCACCTTTCTGCCTCAATAATTTCTGTCTTGTTCTTGAATGAGATTATTCAGTAGACACCTTTTGCCCCATCGTGTTTAGCTTCCAAGAAAGCTGAGTCCCAAGAATGGAATGTATGGCATGATTTGATACTGGGATAATTAGATGATCTCCATCCTCTACCTACGTGTAAGCAAAAATGTAGTGAACTCTACTAAGCTACCATAGCCTACTTAATTGCGACAGATATGATTATGCTCATCTGATAGCACACCTAATAGTAAGGGCTATGCAAGGGGCTTTAGTCTCTGACTGGTTAAGCTCAGTGATTCTACTGCAGATATTCTCTTGAATAGCTTGAGGGACCTAACAGTGTTATTGACTTGAAGTCTATAGCCTGCTCAATGTGTCCTGAGAAAGGTTTAAAGCCTTAGTGTAACCTTTTGAGTGGAGAAGCTGCATGGAGTCTGCATAATGTTGACATGTTTGGCAGACTCAGAAGACACTTGGTTTGGTGATGGCTGACTCTGTCTACACAGAATAATAGAATGGTTTATGTTGGAAGGGACCTCCAAGATCATCTAGTTCCAACCCCCCGCCATAGGCAGGGACATCTCCCACTAGAACAGGTTGCTCAAGGCTTCATCCAACCTGGCCTTGAACACCTCCAGGGAGGGAGCAGACACAACCTCCCTGGGCAATCTGTGCCAGTGTCTCACCACCCTCACTGCAAAGAACTTCCTCCTAACATCAGGTTTAAATCTCCCTTCTTCTAGTTTAAACCCATTAGCTCTCATCCTGTCATAACAAGTCCTTATCAATAGTCCCTCCCCAGCCCTCCTGTAAGCCACCTTCAGATACTGGAAGGCTACTATAAGGTCTCCTCGAAGCCTTCTCTTCTCCAGGCTGAAGAGCCCCAACTCTCATAGCCTGATCTCATAGCAGAGGTGCTGCAGCCCTCTGATCATCTTTGTGGCCCTCCTCTGGACTTTTTCCAGCAGTTCCATGTCCTTCTTGTGTTGGGGGCTCCAGAACTGCACACAGTACTGCAGGTGGGGTCTGACAAGAGCCGAGTAAAGGGGCAGAATCTCCTCCCTTGCCCTGCTGGCCACACTGCTCTTAATGCAGCCCAGCACACAGTTGCTGTCTGGGCTGTACTCACGCTGCAGGCTCATGTTGATCTTTTCATCTACCCAGACCCCCAGGTCCTTTTCCTCAGGGCTGCTCTCAGCCATTCCTCACCTAGCCTGGAGTTGTGCTTGGGATTGCACCGACCCAGGTGCAGGGGTACATGTGCTAGTCTGATCTTGGAATGGCCTCACAGGCCTGATGCATCTGTGATGCCCAGGACAGCAGGAAGGTAGTGTGGTCCCGGTGTGCACATGTAGGTCTGACTGTGGAGGCCCCCTGAAATGCCTTCTGCTTGGGGCAACACTGCACTGCCCGAGGTTTGCAGTCTTCTGCTCTGTGCAGAATCAGCGCAGAGCAGATCTGCACGTAGCAACCCAGCTTGCAGAGGGGCTGCACAGTCCTACTGTGTGCAGTGCCCTGGCAATAACTGCATGTGATGGTGCCTTCCTCCACCAGTTGGATCTCTGCTTTCATCAGTTATTTCGCAAGGGCAACTATTTTTAAAGTTGCTATATTTGAACTCCTTTCTTTTGCTTTTTACCTGCTCACCCTCCTCACCTCTGCATTGTCCCTAGGTTGCTCTGTTCCCTCCCCTGACCCAAGCATGTCCCTATTTCACCACTAGACATTTACTGATACTTTTCTTCTTGCTTATGGGTCTGACCCACCCCACACACATCTTCCTTTAAAAGTGACTTGAATTCTTTCCCAACTTCCCTGCTGTCAGCTGCACTAACTGATAACTCCTTTCTTAGACACATCTTGAGAAATTCACGAGTGAAACCACTATGCAAAGCAAGGCCAGATAATTTGAAACATCACTGAGTGCTGAATAATAAGATGAATCACAAAGTCAAAGTATGAGAAAGCACAAGATATTTCATGCCCTCCCAGAACTGGCTCATATTGAGTTGGATGCTCTCCATTCTGCTTTTCTGGATATTTTGTTTTGTTGTGTTTTCTTTTTGGTTTGTTTTTCTTCAGGGACCTTTTGTTTTGTTTTATTTAGGTTTGTATTGTATTGTTTGTCTCAGAAAGAAAAGAAATTGGGGGTTTAGGACTTCAGCCTTAGGGCTGATTTCTGTGACTAAGCCAATCAATCAGGAAGGGATAATATGACAGCAAACTGTGTCCTGGGCTGCAGCAGGTGCAGCATGGCCAGCAAGGGCAAGGAAGGGGATTCTCCCCCTTTACTATACTCTCTCCCATCTGGAATTCTGAAGCCTCCAACAAAAGAAGGATATGGAACTGTTGGAGTGAGTCCAGAGGAGGGCCACAAAAATGATCAGAGTTATTGAGCACTTCTGCTATGAGGACAGGCTACCAGAATTGGGTATCTGAAGCCTGGAGAAGAGAAGGCTTCAAGGAGACCTTATAGTAGCCTTCCAGTATCTGAAGGGGGCCTACAGGAAGGCTGGAGAGGGACTGTTCACAAGGTCTTGTTATGACAGGACAAGGGGTAATGGGTTTAAACTGGCAGAGGGGAGATTTAAATGGGATGTTAGGAGGAAGTTCTTTACAGTGAGGGTGGTGACATACTGGAATGGGTTGTCCAGGGAGGTTGTAGATGCTCCTTTGCTGGAGGTGTTCAAGGACAAGTTGGATGAGGCCTTGAGTGACCTGTTCTAGTGGGAGGTGTCCCTGCCTATGGCAAGGGGTTGGAACTGGATGATCTTTGAGATCCCTTCCAACCTAAACCATTCTGTGATTCTGTGGTGACTTGATTCTCAGCTGTGAAGATTCCCAGCTGCTGCATAGGAGATAGAGGTTGCCCTCTTCCCTGTGAGGGAATACAGAAAGGAGGAAAGTAAAGGTAGCATAAGAGAATAATCTGAAAAGTTGTAGTCCCTTAGAAATGGCTGAGAGTTCTACCTTGGGAGTAAAAAGTGTCTGCAACATCAAAACTAGGCAACTGTGAAGAGAGGAATGCTTTAGGAATGAAGCTTGAGAGGTATCTGTACAAGAGATTCATGAGTAATAGAGGAATAAGCAGCACAATCTCTTTAGTCTGCTCTCCTAGTAGATTACTGTACCAGTGCTAAGATCTAGGTTTACATTATGATTTATAGAATCATAGAATGGTTTAGGTTGGAAGAGACCTCAAAGATCATCCATTTCCAACCCCCTGCCATAGGCTGCCTACCATCTTCAGCTGGCATAGTCCTAACTGGGATGCTAATGTAAAAGTGCCCTGTGCCAACACACCAGGGCTCCACACTGGGAATCTGTGGAGCACTTCCTCTGCTAGGAGAGGTAGTAGGACACAGTTATGTGGCTGTATGGATGTGCATGATCAAGCTGGATAAAGAAAAGAATAAAGTAAAAGCCCTGAAGATGATTCTATGATTCTGAGATAGTGCTGGCAGTGATGATTGACACTGCAGAAACAAACTGGTCACCACTTGAATGCAGATCAGGACAGTTACAGCTTGGAAGAACTTACAAGCTGCAGATAACAGGACTAAAGGACAGAGGGAAAATTATGTAACACAGAGAGGCACTGAGGAGAGTAATCATGTGCATTAACTCTGACTAGCAATGCTTTTATTGTCTTGTTGAGAGCTTTTTTAGTTTACTGTTCTCTCACCCTCTTGGAATCCTGATCAGATTGTTCTTGGAAGGTGGAGAGCATGTTCCCCAACTAAAAGCGAGTCCAGGAAAGACCCAGTGGATACAGCCAAATGACAGCAACAGGAATGGTTGCAGGTCTTGCTAATACAGCTTGCAAAGAAAGACTGAGGAAACTGTACCTCTTTAGCCCCAGTGCAAGAACATGGAGAAGAAATTGCTCAGCAGTCTTCAAAAACATGAAATGTACCTTCAGAGAAGAAATTCCCTGTCCATGGTGAAGACAACAGAAAGCATTGTAGTTGGATTGCAGCAGGAAGGCTTTTGGTCAAACACTTCCAGTAGTAAAGCTGTATCAGAGGCTGTCCAGGGAAGAGCCAGCCATGGCTTCAGCACCAGCCATTCTCCACAGCAGATTGAATAAAGAGTTGGCAGCAGCAATGATGTCTAGAAGAGGTTCAGGGGAGAAAGAAGGGCAAACCAGACATCTTCTCAGGGCTAGATGCAGGTTTGTGATTCTGGGGCATTGTTCATGGTGCAGCTTGGAGACAAAAATTCTAGGGGTATGAGAAGGACAAGTCTCTTCTCTTTGAGAGTCATCCATGATCTGTGAAGGGGTTAGGTTCCTGGATGAGATAGGGGATAGAGAAGCAAGACATACAGGGCAAGACGTGTTGGTGTGGGCATGCATAGTCTATCAAGACTGAAGTGTAGGCAAGGAGTTACCTCAGAGTTAGACCTGAAAACCACTGACCCCCTCTTTCATTTTTAGCAAGTTCTATATGAAGATCCTTTGCAAACAGCCTGTCTGGAAAGGAGCAAGCTGTCTGCATCTGCATCTGAACTGGAGCAAGAGGGGGCAATCAGGAATCTTTGGGCAACACAGAGAGGTTGTGCTAAAATTACCCACCTGAACATGGACTTGACTTTCCTAGCCTCGTGTCACTAAATCTTATGTCGCAGCTCACTAATAAATGCCATCTTTTTTTTCAGAGATATTTAGCCTATGCCATAACAGATGTCTGCTGGTTGTACAGCTGCCAAAAGAGCACACAGAGTGCTGCTTATATATGCCTCTGCAAAAGCTTGTGACTGATGCCTGATGAGCAAGTTCAAGAGAGTGGTGGTCACACAGCAGCTGGCTCCCTGCACTTTTGGTGGGAGAAACTGTCCCAGGGGCCAAATGGTCCATTGGTTAGGTTCAGCTGTGCACATGTAGAACCCTAGAGCAAGTTTAGTTGCATCAGAGAATGGTTTAGGTTGCAGAGGCTGGCAAACCTGATACAGGGGCTATGAGACACCAGCTTCCAGAGTAAAATTAAAGGGTTGGAAGCCCTCCAGTATGAAGAAAGGCTGAGAGAACTGGAATTATTCATCCTTGAGAAGGTGTAGGGGAGACCTTATTACCATTTACCAGCACACAAAGGGTGGCTACCAAGANAGTTGCATCAGAGTAGCCATAATGTGACAGAGGCTGGCAAACCTGATACAGGGGCTATGAGACACCAGCTTCCAGAGTAAAATTAAAGGGTTGGAAGCCCTCCAGTATGAAGAAAGGCTGAGAGAACTGGAATTATTCATCCTTGAGAAGGTGTAGGGGAGACCTTATTACCATTTACCAGCACACAAAGGGTGGCTACCAAGAAGATCATAGAATCAGCCAGGTTGGAAGAGACTTCCAAGATCATCCAGTCCAACCTAGCACCCAGCCCTATCCAATGGCACTAAGTGCCCCATCCAATCTTTTCTTGAACACCTCCAGGGATGGCAACTCCACCACCTCCCTGGGCAGCCCATTCCACTCTGGAGGTGTTCAAGAAAAGGCTGGATGTGGCACTTAGTGCTATTGGATAGGGTTGGGTGACAGTTTGGACTGGATGAACTTGGAGGTCTCTTCCAACCTGGCTGATTCTATCCTATCCTATCCTATCCTATCCTATCCTATCCTATCCTATCCTATCCTATCCTATCCTATCCTATCCTATCCTATCCTAGAAAGTGAACAGCATCCTGGCCTGTATCAGAAATGGTGTGACCAGCAGGAGCAGAGAGATAATCATGCCCCTCTACTCAGCACTCATGAGACCACACCTCAAGTACTGTGTCCAGTTTTGGTCACCATGGTTTAGGAGGGATATTGAGGTGCTGGAGTGGGTGCAGAGAAGGCGAGAAGGCTGGTGAGAGGACTGGGAAACATGACTTATGAGGAGTGGCTTAGGGAACTGGGGTTGTTTAGTCTGGAGAAGAGGAGGCTGAGAGGGGACAACTACCTAAAAGGAGGTTGTAGTGAAGCTGGTGCTGGTCTCTTCTCCTGAATTACTAATGATAAGACAAGAGGAAATGGCCTCAAGTTGCATTGAGGAGGTTTAGATTGGATGTATGGAGGAAGCTCTTTACTGAGTGGGCGGTCTGGCACTGGAACAGGCTGCCCAGGGAGGTGGTGGAGTCACTGTCCCTGGAGGTTTTTAAAAAAAAAGTGGATGTGGCACTTGAGGGTGTAGCCTAGTGATTAAGGATACTGGGATGAAGGTTGGACTGGATGATCCTGGTGGTCCTTTCCAACCACAGCGATTCATAGCGATTAGATGTTGTGCTGAGAGATTTGGTTTAGTCTAGGACTCATCAGTGTGAAATTAATGAATGGACTCGATGATCTTGAAGGTCTTTTCCAATCTAAGAAATTCTATGATTCTGTGATTCTGTGATTCTATTCTGTTTTGAACTTGCTAGCTAACAAAGGAGCTGAACCTGAGGACCTGATTTTGGTGGGTCAGAGCTGTGGAGCTTTCTGTGCCAGAAATTTGTATCTGAAAGCCTAGGTCTTACCAAGTGAAAGGAGCCCTTCCAGAGGAGCTGTGTAAGGGCAAAGCACTACATGCATTCACACCAAGTTTTGCCAGCTCATTAAGTTATCCAGCAGGGGATGATGATATTTTTTTTTTTTTTCTTTTCTGTAAAAGCAGTGTAGAAGCAGATCAATTGATAAAAAAGGAGCCTTTTTTGTTGCGAGAGCTTGCTGAGTTTGGGAAACTGCTTTCAGTGCTATTGGCAAACACTTTGCAGTGCCAACAGGGCCTGCATCAGGCGGATAAATAAGTGCAGATGTGCTTTTCTGTAGGAACCATTTGGTGATAGACAATATATTGGGGAGAAAAAAATAATTTTTCTCATCGGATTAATTGCGGCCAATTAGACATCAGCCCTTCCCCTCATCCCCTGAATCCTCTCCAATCACGTCTGCCGGGATGGGGAAGAGCTTCTATCACCTGTTCCATTATGCAGATTGATATTCGAACATCTGAGAACAATGCTGCTTTCCGCCCGGCACGGCTCCAAATCGCTAATGAAACAGCTCTGCCAGACAAGTCACTTAAACCCATTCTCACTGCTGCTGCTGACAGCTCTCATGGCGAGGTGTGGGGGGAAGTGGGAAAGGGGCTCTTCACTCTGAATGTGCTAATAGCCCCCAGCCTGTGTGTTTATCACTCTCCAGAGCAGGAGGATTTCTGCTCTCTGACTCTGAGAGGTTGCTTCCCCAAAGCTCTGGTGTGATTTGGACTTGATGCTTCTAGATTTCAATTTGTGCAGTGAAAGGCTGACGAGGCAGGCAACTGCTGGGCTCTGACACAGATGTCTCATGTCCCAGAGCTACCCCAGCCCTTCAGGCAAGCTTCCCTTTTCTACTTCCCACTCTTTTCCCTAGCATCTACCTTCCTCCCACATTTGATGTGAAGCTAGCTCTGCAAGAGATTTCTCCCATGGGACAAAGTGTGTTCATGTCACCTTGAACACAAGGGGAGTATCTCATGACTTAGACCCCATGGTGAGCCAGCTGGAGACCAGGCTGAGCCTTATGGTTTCCCTTCCAGGCGGTGATCATAGAATCATAGACTCATAGAATGGTTTAGGTTGGAAGAGACCTCAAAGATCATCCAGTTCCAACCCCCTGCCATAGGCAGGGACACCTCCCACTAGATCAGGATGCTCAAAACCTCATCCAGCCTGGCCTTGAACACATCCAGGGAGGGAGCAGCCACAACCTCCCTGGGCAACCTGTTCCAGCGTCTTGCCACCCTCACTGTGAAGAGCTTCCTCCTAACATCCCATTTAAATCTCCCCTCTGCCAGTTTGAACCCATTCCCCCTTGTCCTGTCACTACAAGACCTTGTGATTAGTCCCTCCCCAGCCCTCCTGTAGCCCCCCCCCTTCAGATACTGGAAGGCTACTATAAGGCTCCTTGAAGCCTTCTCTTCTCCAGCCTGCAGAGCCCCAACTCTCTCAGACTGTCCTCATAGCAGAGGTGCTCCAGCCCTGATCCTTTGAGGTAGGTAGAACCGGACAGCAGGACAGGGCTCCTGATGCAGGGAAACGTGAGGTGGGGCTCCTACAAGTGTGGATCCTGTACAGCCCTGTTTGCCACTTCTGCAGCTAGGTTTGCTCAGCAACTGGTGCACTTGCTTATCTTCTCCTCCCTGTTATCACAATTCTTTGTCAGAGCCTCACAAAACTCCTCTTTGCAGATGCCTGCAGTACAGTAGTTGTGACTTAGAGCTCTGGCAGGGGAAGCATTTACATGAAATGATGGAGAGTTCTCTCACTAATAGAAATTCTAACCCTTTCTGTCAATACCTGTGGTCAATTCCTTTGTCAATATTTACAGAGGCATCGATAATACCTTTGCACAGGCTACCTCTGTGTAGTGGCCCCTGCATTGTGCATCAGCTCCTGTCTCCTGTCTGTGAGACTCTTAGATGAGCCTGCCAAAGTGCCCTGCTTCCCTGAGGCTGACAGGTTTGACCAGACCCATTTTCCTAGCCCTGTGAGAGGCTACACAAGTGGGTTTCCTTACTGAACTCTTTGACAGCAGTTTCAATTAACTTTCCTCCTTATGGATCTTCTCCAGTTCCTCCAAACATGTTCCTCCACTGCATTGCTAGGAGAGGACACGCTCCCTCCCAGCCTGTCCCACATGTTTTCTGGGGAGCTTTATATGCCCTTCTTCAGAAGGAGCCGAGTGGGGCAGAAGTGAGGTCAGAAAAATACAGCAGTCTTTGGCTCTGGAGGGCTCTTTGGATCTCCCCTCTATTCATGGACTGAGCTGTGCCCACCTTCTGCCAAGCAATAAACATGGGGATTTTTTTTCAGCTGCCATCTCCTGCCAGAAAGCTGCATGCATATACCACCATTACTTCTCAAATGTGAAGAAGTTAGCTGCTTATCTCTGGCTCCCTGAACTGTGGAATGAGCAGGCCATCAACTGCTTTCAGCTTTGCAATCATCAAACCAAGTGGCTGGGGATGTGTGCTCCTTTTTAGACGTTTGAGCTAAAGGTCTCTGGTGTGGGTCCCACTGGATCCTTTCAGACTGTTTTCTGTCTCCCTTCCACCCACTATGGGTGAAATGTGTGTAAGATGCAAAGAATAATTCCTGTTTTCAGATCTGAGGAGAGGAGCTTGAGGGTGTTGGTCGATGAAAAACTCAACATGAGCCATCAGTATAAGCTTGCAGCCCAGAAGGCAACTGTGCCCTGAGATGTATCAAAAGAAGTGTGGCCAGCAGCTTGAGGGAGGCAGTTCTGCTCTCATGAAACCTGACCTGGAGTGCTGTGTTCAGATCTGAAGCTCTCAAAACAAGACAAACATGGGACTGTTAGGGCAGGAGCAGCTCTCCTGTGAAGACAGGCTTAGAGACTTGGGGTTATTCAGCCTGCAGAGGGGAAGTCTCCAGCTAGAGCTTATAGCAGCCTTCCAGTATTTGAAGGGGGTCTAACAGGAATGCTGGGGGGGGGAGGGGGCTTTTTTACAAAGGCATGAAGTGATAGGATAAAGGCTTCAAACTGGAAGAAGCTAGATTTAGATCAGACATTTGAAAGAAATTCTTTACCATTGGTCATAGTGAGGCACCGAAACATGTTTCTCAGGAAAGTTGTGCAGGCTCCATCACTGGAAGAATTTAAAGAGAGGTTGGATGGGGTCCACTGTTCATTGATTACCCAGGAGGTTAGAAGTTAAATATGGAGTCTTTTGCCTCTGTCTTCTAAGGAATGCTCTTGAACACAGAGGGGACAAAATAGTTCAGAGGTGAGATTGTTTCCTTTACCATAGCTGAGTCTGACTCTATAATCCTTCTTGCTCTGGCTCATAGACACAGTGATGGAAGCAAATGAGACTAGAGATTGTTTCACTGCTAATGGAGGGTGAACATTGGATAGTATTCAAGATAATAACATTGGATAATATTCATTGGAGGAATACTCAAGCTCTTAACACTCTTTAAGCCCAGAAAAAGACTCTCATAGCTGCTACTCTTCCAAAGGGCATGCTGAAGCTGAGGTCACATCTTGAGTACTGTGCCCATTTCTAGAGCCCTCAATTCAAGAGAGATATTGAGGTACTGGAACGTGTCCAGAGAATCTGGTGAGGGGCACAAGCCCTATAAGGGGAGGCTGAAGGAGCTGGGATTGTCTAGCTTGGGGAAGAGGAGGCTCAGGGGTGACCTCATTGCTGTCTACAACTACTTAAAGGGAGTTTGTAGCCAGGTGGGGGTTGGTCTCTTCTCCCAGGCAACCAGCAACAGAACCAGAGGGGACAGTCTCAAGTTGTGCTGGGGGAGGTATAGGCTGGATGTTAGGAAGAAGTTCTTGCCAGAGAGAGTGATTGGCATTGGAATGGGCTGCCCAGGGAGGTGGTGGAGTCACCATCCCAGGAGGTGTTCAGAAAAGGACTGAATGGGGCACTTAGTGCCATGGTCTAGTTGATTGGATAGGGTTGGGTGCTAGGTTGGTCTGGATGATCTTGGAGGTCTCTTCCAACCTGGCTTATTCTATTCTATT
>VWZI01006226.1:395284-412884 GCA_013396835.1 Psilopogon haemacephalus | reverse complement strand
AGTTTGTTTCCATTCTGTTTGTTTTCTACGACTTTTCAAGGCTGCGTTTTTTGGAAGCGGTTTACGCGGGTCGAGGCCGTATGAATGAGGGAGAGAGAGAAAGAGTGAGAGAGAAAGAGTGAGAGAGAGAGAGAGAGCGAGAGAGAGCCATGTGCGTTGTGCTCCCCCAAGGCCCCCCCGTATCGCCCTGTCACCTTTATCTTCATGAATGGAAGACGCCGGAACGTCACTTCAAGCCTTGCCAGCAGGGTTTCGTGTTTTGATGGGAACACCCCCAATTCCCTTTTTTGCGTATAAACTCTTCTGTGCCAGCATCTCTCTGTGGAGTTTGGGCCTCAAGGCACTTACACTGTCTTGATAGTGGTGGGGTGAACCATGAAGTTGGCCGCTCAGGTTGGACCATCACTTTGACATTAAGAGACTTCTCCAATGCTACTTTGGTGTAGAAATCTTGGACCTGAGAAAGCTCGTGATAATTTTTGGTATTTCCTAAGGGCCTCGGGGAGGGAGGAGCTTGACAGCTGGTGAGGGTTATCTCGGTACTTTTCTGGCCCTCCCCACCTGGAATGAGGAAACCTGGAGGGTGGCTCTGCAGGGAAATTAAGCTGAAAACAAACCAAAAAGAAGTTAATGGAACTAATATTTTCTTTTCTTTTTTTTTTCTTTTTTTTTTTTTTCCCACAAAAATCTCTTCTTAAAGGTTCTGATTTTTGTGTTCTGGGTTGAAAGTTGGTTCCTATTTTCTCTGAACTGCTCTGTCCCTTTGTCCCGCTGATTGGCAAATGATAGTTTGCCTAAACCATTACCTAGCGTTGATACTGTTGTAGCACTGTTAACGCTCCGAGTGCTCTGCAAATACTAACTGTGCCACAAACCACTCACATGAATGCTCTAGGGCAACCAGAAAAGAACTGGTAATTCTGAACTGAACCACTGGTCTAACTAAAGGAGCCTGGGATTTTGCCTTCTCCCATAACAGATTAGGCCAAGTGTCCATCAGGTTAATCTTNAATTCATAATCCAGAAGATGAATCAATGATGTTATTAAACTCTGATTATATATTTAGAATTTTAGATTTGGTGTATTTTCATTCTAAGTATTCCCGTGAATCAATCAGGTAATATTAGCAGCAGGTGTTGTCTGTACTAGAAACCCACCCACATGCTGTTTGTTACCTGTCCAGACAAGAATGAGATTTCATACCACAGCCTGACAAACCTCCACATCCCCTCCCTTGTCATTTCTCTCTCTCTCTCTCCTGTAGAAACACCAGTATTTTTCTGGGGCAGTGGCTGGGAACATTTCCCCTCTCTGAAGGTTTCTGCACACAAGAATACTGAGCATAAACCATTGCGTCCTCTACAGTTTGGTGACCTCTACTGTATATTTGCAGCAAGCCTCTTGGGAAAGATTAGGCGCCTTTGTGAATGCTTCTGACATTTGCCTCCTCACTCTAGTCCCAGACTTGGCTCTCTCAGAGGTATTTCCACAAACCATGTTCCTCTGAAATGGAGTGTTTGTACTCAGCTGAAGGAGGATGTATATGAAGGAGGCAGAGGAAATATTCAAAAACTATCAGAAATGTACCATGCACAGTGGGAAGCAGCTGGCAGGTAGAACTTGCAGCTGTGAATCTCCACATCACAAACCTTCTTTGGAGTACCCAAGCCAGCTTTTTACCATAGTGCAACGCAAGACAGGCTGGTGTAGTAGTTCTCTGTCTCTCATCATGCCTTCTAGTGAGGGCTGTATCAGCACTTGCCATGTCACGTCACAAGTAGGAAAGAAAAGCTGCAGTCAGAACTTGTTGTCAGTTGAGACAATGAAGCACACTGGTCCCACCTCCTCAGCAAATAACCCCATCCTGTTCTCTCTGAAATGCAGCATGTGTTGTCAGAAGTCTGCAGGCAAGAACCCCAGTGGGTTCAAAACGTTCAGCAATATCCAAGTATGAGCTTTGCCCACAGGGAACTGATATTTCAATTTCCAGTTCATGGGGAGAGGAAGGTTCCTTTCTGATGTCCCGAAGGACTTGGTGGAGGAGTTAAGAGTTGCCAGGGTGGGCCTCTTCTGACTTCTTCAGCAACATGTGCTGATGTTGAACTCCTCACTTAAAGAAGACACTAGCATCCATCTTGAATGAAGCCCCTTTAGACCTTCAAATCAGGGTTGTTTCTCACAGCAGCATCGCCAGCAAAAGAGAGAGGAGGAGACAGAGAATGAATATGATGGTGGTGGCGGGTTAGAGTGATCAGAGATACCTCAGGGATCTTTATAGGCAAGTCTTTGCTTTAGAGCTTTCTATCAAATGTGGCATATCCTCCCACGTCCATTACTTATCAACAGATGGAAGCAAGCCTGGGAACACAGCCAATGATCAGACTTAGGCCTTTCACACATCCTCCACTCCAGTCAAGCAACCTTTGATGAGCCTTTCCCATAGAGAAGGGTGGGAGGTTGCACTTCCCATGTATTCATGGTTGCCAAAAAGAAAAGAGAAAAGGGGAGAGGATAAAGCTGAGGAGTGCTGATGAAGGGACTTAGTGCTGACTCTCTGCACCATTGCTCTAAGGAATTACACTTTCACTCTTCCTGCTCAATCCAAGCTGGCAAAGAGTAGGGTCCAATTATGCTGCCTCTCCATGGCATATGCCTGGCTCTCCCCAGGAGCCACTGGGAGCAGTGTGTGAGAAAGGAACTCAGTTGCTGGCAACAAACGGGGACGGACTCCAAGCCACGATCCCCACCTGCACCCACTCTTTCCCATAAGTGCTTCCCTGCTGCTGAACACACCTGGCGTGTCCACCTGGAACACACCTACCATGCTGCTGGATGCTGCAGGGCACATTGAGATAGTAACTAGTGGGACCTGATCGTTGTCCCCACAAGGGCTTATTTTCAATTTGCAGCCAAATAGATTTCCAAGCCATAGACCCTTGCTGCATTCACCCACCGACACTTCCCTATGGTTCCTCCCCCCTCTCCTCCCTCCTCAAAGGCAACCTGGGGCGCTGACTGTCTCACTGGCAATATGAATATTATTGCTTCATCTTCATCACAGGCTCTCTGGACCTTCCTGGGGCTGACTGCCCCCCCAGACCTGGGTGTTCTCCATTAGAACAACAACAACGAAAACAACAAAACCCACATCGCGATTGGCTTTGAGTTCTCTTCCCATCTCTCGAGCATCCCCAAATTCCTCTCCTAGCCATGGTGTCTGAGTGAATTCTGGCACCGTTCTGTCATTGCTGACAACAAAACTGACACAGCATGAATCTGTTTGTCTAGAGAAAAAGGCAGTGAAACTCTTTATCGTGGAGAGCAGGACTCCTGTCTGCTGACACTGAGGGTGAAGTACCCTGGGTGCTGAGGTAAGGGAGGATCTCTGTGATGTGTTAGTAGCTAAAGATCTCTTAACCTGCTGGCCTCCTGCCATGAAAGGTTCACAGCGAGCACTGGTATACACTCCACCAGGTCAGAAGGAAATTGCACACTGTGGGACAGGGGTTCCTCTGGTACAGGCACACGTGTAAGACATACTGGGGAAGTGAAAGACACATGAACAAACCTGCCACAGCAGGAAGCTGTGAGGCTTGTGTGCCTCTCCGTGCACACACACACACACACACACAGACATGCATGGTACATTGCAGNCACACACACACACACACACACACACACACACACACACACACAGACATGCATGGTACATTGCAATATGCTCAATGACTCTGTCCCACCAACGCATTTTTGCCAAGTAGGAACAACGTGACCTTTCCTGAAGTTCTTCTACTGGTAGTTTTCCTTTTTTAATTTATGTATTCACTTTGTGACTTTTACATCCTCTGCTTTCTTGACTGCAGCATTACCGTGTAAATATGTGTGTATATATGTACAGAAACTTAACTCAAGCAATTATATTCAGGTTGGGAATAAAAANAACTTCTAAATTGTGGTTTTATTGGTCTGTGGTGTTTGAAGTTGTTTCAGTGGTTGCTTTTGCTGGTTCAGAAAGTTTTATCTGGATGTTATATGTGTGTGCCAAGAAAGGGTCCCCAAAGAGGGGAGGTTTGGGATTGGTGAGGGGTGGTGGGTAGCAGAGGGTGTTAATAATTTTCTGTAATAAAAGCTGTGTTGATTGCTAGGGACTGTTTGTGTGAGGCACAGGGCTGTTTCCTTCTCTATGTGCTTTACTCTCTGATTACTTTCTCTTCCCTGGTCCCCGCTGTCTTCTCCCTGGGATGTGAGCAGAGTGCATCCATCGCTGTGGATGACAGGGATTTCTGGGCCTTCATCTCCTGACTGACTGTTCCATCTCCTTCTATTTTGTGGCCTTCCCAGTACCGGTGGGAGGGGAGGTGACGTGGTCTCGGACCCTCTGTGCCATTCTTGCCCACTTTGCTTTCTCTCCTCTCTCCTTTAGAGCCTCTCTGTCCTTCCTCTAATCAGAGCCTCATCTTCAGGTGTTCTGATCTCTCCAGCCTTTTACTGCCTCATCTTCCTGGTCTCTATTTCCCATCTTACTCACACCAATTCCTCAATTCCATCTCTACGCCTCTTCCCACAGAATGACTTGTGCTGCTCCTCTTGTTGCTCGGTTGTCTTCATCAGGCTGTGCAACGCTGTGCAGAAGATGAGGGAAGGGCAGGCCTCCGCTGTCCCTCGCCTGGAAAATTCTAGCCCTGACCAAATTTTTGGAATGTTATATTTGGTAGCTATTTTTGGACTGCTCTGTCACTTTTGCTGAGGTGGTTTTCCGTGCTTGCCTACTCAAGAAATAAGAAATGATCAGTCTGGCAAATTAGCTTGTGAAAGGAAGCAGCAAAATAGTCTTTCTTTTTTTTTTTTTTTTTTTTTTTGAGAAAGAACAGGATTTCTGTCCTTGATGGCTGATGGTGAATTTAGAGTAGAGGCAGATACAGTTTTTATCCACTCCAGGTTGACTCCCATCGCAGTCAGCAGAGTTTCTTTGCTTTTACTCTCTGTGAATAAAGCAATGCTGCTGGAGAGAAGTGCGCTACCTTTTAGAAGCACAGGGCTACCTTCCTTTGTTGGCTAGAGGCCACTGTCTCGTGAACACCTCCATGATCTTCTGCCGTGTTGCAAACCCTGGGAGTGAATGTCTGGTAGTATTTGGTCCCTTTCTGTCTGGCAAGTCACTAGCTGTCTAGTGACATGTTAGCAAGGAAGCAGAGTGACAGGCTGTGATGTGGTGAATAAGCAGAGACAGAGCCAATGTGAAGCTGGCAGGGGCTCTTGCAGATGTCAAGACACCTCCCACTTTCCCTTTTGGACGGCTTGTATTGTTCCTTAATGAATGTCCATCGACCCGGCATCCTCCACAGAGACAGCTCATCTCTGAAGACACCTTGGTCTGCTGGTCAGAATCTGAGAGAGGGCCAGTCAGCCTCTCTGGGTGTGCACGTGTGTTGCCATGTGTCCATGGTCTGTGAGGCTTTGAGCTGTACTGTGTGAAAGTGTATGGGCAGTGCAGGGAGCAGTGCAGAATCTCAGCATGACCAGAGGTTCTCCAGAGCAGCAATCTCCCAGAAGCAGCTAACAATTGCTCAACCTGCAGGCCTACATCCCTGATTTCTGGGTGGAAGAAACCAGTTCAAGTGTAACCAGGGTAAACATCCCTCTCGTTTACACTTGCTAAAACCTTGGCATGGCTCACAGTGGCCTGTGTACTCATGACTACCTGGATGCAAACACCTTTTGGGCTGGGAGGAGCTCTGTCTTTGTGCATTCAAGTGACTCCTGGCAAATGAAGGCAAAGCTGGAAACAATTTGGCCTATTTGGTGCTTCCCCAGTGATGTGGGCAGGCATCTCCTTAGAAGTACATCCTGTAGATCAGCTTTTGGCCAAAATAGTGAGGCATCTTTCTGAGCATCACCAGGCTCTTTGCTGTGTTTCCTTTGCTTAGTCACTATGCCATAAGCATGACATATCTGCATCCATCATATGAGACCTAGGCCCATGTGCAGAGGCTGCTAAGTTCCATGTCAGCTGGAGAAGGATTACTTCTGCTCCTAACAGACAATAAACAGTCAAGGGCATAAGATGAAAGTTTTGTGCTTTCTCGCTCGGCTTTCTTGCCAGAACCAGAGCCATTGACACAAATAGCTAAACTCCTGTGAAGCTCAAGGGGCTACTTAGTAAACCCCTAAGTAGCTCCTTGAGCTTCACAGCTAGAATGCCTTTTGTGGATTTTCTTGCTTGTGTGGGCCTCTTCTTGCAATGCATTTTGCCAGGATTCATCTTGCAGGAGCTTGCCATGCTTGAACACAGCTTAGAGGGGTTTCCTTCAGCTTGGGATCATCATGTCTATGCTGCATGCCCACGGTTACTTGTCTGTATTGCTTGCACACGTCTACTCGTAGAGGACAGGGGTGGGCTCATGTTGGTGTGTGCATTGATGCAGCCTGAACACTTTTGTATGTGTGGTGCCACAGCCTGCATGTGTGCTTGGGTGTTTGTATGCATGTGTTTGAGTCGAGAGAGAAGTGTTTGAGGCTGTACACTGCTAAAGCCAGGTGATGAGTACCCATAGGTACACTGGCAACTGTTGTTGCTCTTGTTTACCTGGGAAGCTTTGGCATGGCTGCTTTGTTTGGACTCCGGGGGACCAGCTTTGGATGAGTGGCAAGGCTGGGACAAAATTCATTTTGGGACTGAATCCTCCTGGAGCTGATTGGCATACAGCACCCATTCTGTGTGCTCATTCACATCTGTGCTGATATCCATGCCACGTTTGCAAACTGTTGTGCCACGCTCATTACCTATGTTGGCCTTAACTGGTAGGTGGAACAGGAAGACAATGATGCACTGATTGGTAAGGTCTTTAGACAGAGATCTGATCCATCCATCCTGTGACCGAAATAACTTACTCCTTTGCTAATTTTTTTGCTGCCTCCTAGGGCAACACAGGCACTGAAAATCCACTTGCAAGCAAGCACTAAGCTGTCCTTTCTTGCTCTTGCATCAGATAGACACAGGCAAAACCTGGGCTATGGTGAACTGATCTCCTATTCCTCCTGTTTGGAAGAACCTTACCATTGCTGATAGAAGCTGGGTAAGGACCTTCCAGATCCCAAGCTCTGGAGGAGTTCAGTTTCTTCAAGGGGGACAGTAAGTGAGGAGGGTGGGAGAGAATGAACTTTCTGCAGCCATTCTCCACCCCATTCATTTCTAGGAGAGATTGCTACGCTGATAGCACCAGAGAGGATGATCTGCTGGGAGAGCCCTATAGTGCCAACTAGCACAGCACTTTAACTGGCCAAGCTGCTGAACAAGACACTGCTGTCCTCTGTCAGCAGCCAGAAAAGACAATCAGGAGCTGATGAAGAGATGCCATGACTAGTCAGATAAGGAAGGAGCAACATTTTGGGAGCTTGGGCCCTCATCATCTACACTATCTTAACTCTGTTCAACCAGCCCTTTAAGGCTGGTGTCACTGGGCCTCTGATACTTCATTTATATATATAAAACGTTAACAGACTAATTTGTGGCCTCCAGTGACTCCTTCTGTCAGATCACATCTGTCCACCTTCTCTGCTTTCTCCTGTATTCAGCTGCTCTTCCCTCTTCATCAAGTCGTATCCTGTGCTCTGCCAGGCTCATCTTTTATGGAAGAGAAGATACATGTGTGTGAGTGCGTGTACACCTGTGTGTGTGTGTGTGTATTTTAACTATTATTAGTAGTATCAACATGCTAGACACCTAAAAGCTCCTAGCAAGCTGGAGCCTTCAAGAGGTGCTGTAGGAAACGACTTTCCCACTAGACAGCGATTATCGCCGAGGTTAGCACAGGAAGCCGCTGGCTCTGGGAGCCTCTTTTGCCTCTCCTTGGAGCAGGCTCTCTCTCTCACATGTGGTCAAGAAATGCAGCAAACTGCTCTTCTTAGCTCTGCATTTCCAAAATTTCTAAGATGGGGGAAGGAAAAAAAACCCAAAACAACAGAAAAAAAAACAACCAAACCCAACAAATCAAACACAACCAACAACAAAGTTCGATCCCTTTCGTTAGTTTGTTCACGCAGTCCTTTCTCAGTGGGAGCAGGGAGGTGTTTTCAGCAATACAACTTTCCGAGACCTCAGTTCTGTGCAGTTCTCGTTCGTGTGGTTCAGCTGTGTTTTGGGGGGGTCTTTCCTTTGTATGTGTGTTTCCTGCATGGCAGGGCGATCGCCAAATGTCTCTTTGCCAGTGACCAAAGCACCGTCTGTAATGGGAGGTGAGGGCTGGTCTACAGAGGAGGCAGCAGCCTTTTGGGAAGGAGCTTTTTCACTGACTTCCCTGCTGAGTCACAGAAGGCAAACTATTTAACCTTTGTACAGGTGGGCTTTGGGGTTTTTTTGGTACTCCCTTTCATTTTCTTCCTGTTTCTCTTTCCTTTTTTTCTTTCTTTCTTTTTTTTCCCCTTGAGAAAACCCAAGTGTTTCTCCAGCGAGCTTTGGCAGTTGCCCCAAAGGCTGCTGTGAGGTGGGTACCAGGAAGGAAGGGTGTCTGACTCCCCCAGGTCCTGACCTCCTGAAGCCATGAAGGGATGCCTGGGTGAGGAGGGAGACAAATCCTTTTGGCAGTTTCCATGGCCATTTCTGAGAAAAGGACCCTGTGCCTGCTGAGGGGCCGGACCCAAAGCAAACAAGCATCCATAGGGGATCGTCCTCTGGCTTGTGTGGGTCACGGATCAGGATGGAGGGGTGGGCAGGGGAAGATGGCTCACTGACCCCTGCACAGCCCTTTCCACAGTGGAGTACAAGCAAGGCACAAAGATTGGCAATAGGACAAATGAACAATCCTAAATGTGTTGGAGGGGTTCAGCCTCATCTCCCTTGTGCTATTTGCAAGTGCAAGGCTGACCCTTGACAACATCCTTCAAGGCTGATACCAGGAAGTAGAGGTTAAAGGTGGTGCATGGGTAACTGGACAGCTCTCAATGTCATGACAGCTACAGGAAAGCCCAGCACCTTCATCCTTTGGCACTTGGAAGTGGCTGAGAGCATTAGTGGAGAAATGTTGTGTCTACTAGGGTTGGGGCAGGTAGCATCTCTATAGCTGGCACAGATCAGTCCAGCTGTGTTTGCTTTCTACCTAATGTACATTTACTTTGAAGAGCAGGTTTGAGGAGCTCAGTCTATTAACCAAAAGAAATACTCACCTCTAGTGTAGGTCTTCTACTGCCCAACACTGCTACCTCCTCTTCTCTCGAGCTATTGGTATCTCGTGGTCAACCTGGACACCCATCAAGCTTTTGCACACAGCAGATCTATCCTGTCCACTTCTGAGCCCATCCTTGCCTAGGCCAAATTTTGCCTCCTCGCCATCCCCTTTCTGCACGCACCCGTGTGCAGGCGCCCGCCTCCAGCCACTCCACTGGTGAAAATCAGAGCCACAGAGACATGAGTGCCAAACGACTTCTGATTTCTCAAGTAAAATGGTAAAAGCAGTTTTATTCCTTTTCTTTTCTTTTTTTTTTTCTCTCCATTCTTTTTCTCTTCTTTTCTTTTTTTTTTTTTTTTTTTTTTTAACATATGCAAATGTAAAAGCGAACTGACAGCGAATTGGTGGTGGCGAGAGGAAATGGGATGTTTTGTAACCCTAGCTGCAGTAAAACAACAACAACAACAACAACAACGAGGAAAAAAAAAAAAGAAAAAAAGAAATAAAAAACACGTTAAAAATATTTAAAAAACATTTAAAAAGGAAAAAAAAAAACTTGAACTATTTTGGAAATATTGTGAATAATTTTTTGATATAAGAACTAATTTTTATGTAGCATGAAAAACCACCAAAATAAAATGATCAAGAATAAAAGCTGTGCAGAGGGTGTTTTTGTTTAGCTGTTGAGGGAAAAGGAGGGAGAAGCAGTGGCGTGAGAGAGAAGGATGCTGCTGCCATGGCTTTTACTGTGAGTTCCACAGTCCGTGATGGTTTTCCTCAACCTTGTGATTAAATTAAAAAAACCCAAAAAAGAAGCAAGCAACACAACTAATATTTTATATGAATAGCTGGATTCATCTCCAGTTGCTGTGGAGAAAATACTGAAATTATAAGTAAAATAAATTCCAAAGAAACAAACAAAAACCCACAAAAGGCAAACGGAATATGTCCATAAATTGCTTTTGAGCATTAGTATCAATTAGGAATTTTTTTATGGCTTTTGAATAGTTGGGGTTGCAGGACTGGGTGGGGGCAGGTGTGAAGAAGGTAAGACATTAATGAAAGGCTGACAAGGTTCTAGGTTTTGCTATGTGAAGTACAGGAGTCAAATGAGGATCTTGTCACAGTTCCTCCTAAGGTCACCAAATAGTGTCCTTTGTAGGCTGTATTGGCACCACTCTTCTCTAAATAATAAAACAACCCCCCCAAAAAAACCCAACTGCAGCTTTCTTAAAGGAAGCAGACTGCCTCTTCCACTTCCAGATAAACTAGTAGGTCATCTCAGCACTTCAGTCCTTCTTAGAAATGATGGTGGCAGTATTTTGGGGTGTCAGTATTCTTTGACATCATTTGGGACTCTGATGCTTGCCACTGGAGCACTAGGATAGCCTTTGGGGAGGTGTCAGCACCCATCCCCCTCTGCTGTGCATCAAGGTATTGCTCCTTTCAACTGTCAGAGAACAGGAGATGCTGGTTTCCAGACTGTCTCAGGGAAAAGGATCCACGGAAACATTACATCTTGGTGAAGGGAAGAGAGGGAGAGTCCTTTTAGCATAAGAGACACCAAAACCTGAAGCAGCTTCTTGATTCATCTGAGTCTGAGTTAGCCTGGCTCTGCCTGTTGCTAGTCCCTGTCCCATGCACTACCTGCTTTTGCCTCCTATGTGGAAGAAGACAGTGACTTTCCTCTGCTTTGTCAAGCTTTTGTCAGTATTAATCATAAATCCAGACTGTTTCTCCATGAGTATTTGGCAATTTTCCCTGCTTCCCACGTGTTCTCTCTCCTCGTCCCATCCTTTTGCCATCAAATCTTGCCAACAAGATTGCCTTACTGTGAGGAGCAGTATGTCTCCTGACCTTGCAGGTTAAGAGAAGAGGTCCTTGCTTCTTGTCTTTAGCCTGGACAGTCAGGCTGTGACTGCTGCTCTACCAGCAGCCTCATCTTTACATGTGTCCCCATAGCAGAGTCAAGGATCAAGGCAGTAGCATCAGGGAAGGGAAGGAAAAAGAGAATCAGGAAGAGGGTGATGGGTGGGTGACCATGCAATGCTCTGCTGGTGTCTGCTCACCAGTGACAATGTGGCATGGAGTGAGGGCAGTGCTGTGACTTTGTGTCCCCCAGGTCTTCCTATCTCTTCCATCTGAGAGGTTGCTCTTTCTTTTCCCTGGATAGAAATGCCCCCATGAAGGGACATGGCACAGGGAGACAGGGCAAGAGACTGACCACTTGCAGGGACTTCATTGCTGGAAGGGCACTGTGCACATCAGAGCCCAGGCTGCTGACCATGCTGGCCACGTGTTATGCTATCTGGAAGTTCAGCCAGAGGCCATTCTTCAACTCCAGCCTCTGCACTCAGTCACCTTCCCCTCTCAAGGGGCTCATCCCTTCCCTGAGACCCAAAAGGCCAAATGACAAAGTGGTACAGCTTGAGCTTTGCCTAACTCCTCTTTGCACTTCACTTCTCAAATTTTAGATCCCTCAAGGTAGATGTGCAGCCAGACCAGAGTGAGGGCAGAAGTCCTCCCAGCAGATGTGTACATTAAAGACGTGAGTCTGGGATTTTCCAGCACAGAAGCTCTAGATACTCTCCTTGTCTGTCTTTTAACATGAGTGCTGCTGGCTTTGTTTGCCCTCGCAGATGATTTGCATTGTCCATGAGGAAGCCAAGATGCTGTCAGTGAAGAGCTGTTCAATGTGGCTTTCTGACGTTTGAACAAAGGACTAGGATTGTAGTTACAGAAAAGGCATTTGCAAAGATGCATGTCTCATACCTGAGGGACATCAGCTGATGTTCTTCAAGGAGCAAACAATTTCACGTTTCCTCTTTGGCACATAAGGACTTTTCCAAGTAACAAATGCACTTCCACTGGCTCTGGTGGCCCTTTTTCTGCACACAATGCTCCTTTCCAGCCCTGCAAGCTGAACCTTGCTATTGCTAAGATAAAAGCGAAAGCATCCCTTTTGCCACCAAAGAGAGCTAGCTGTAATGAACTGACACTTCTCCTAGCTCTGCAGCTCCATCCTGCTTAGGAACTAACCCTTCATACGTTCTCCTTCCTCTGCATGCCACTTCAGGGCACGCTGCGCTGCAGTGGCAGCCTGGTTTGCTGTCCCTGCTGACCTTCCCCTTCTTTATATGCAGAGAGGAAGGGCTTTATGGCCGCTTTCTTATCCGAGGCATTAGATGAAAATTGGAGAAGCCTGACATTTTGGACCTGTCTCTGTGGCTCTTTGATTGGTTTATCCTCTCTGAGGAGGCAAGAGAACGAGGCCTGCCTGTCTCAAGGTTAAGCTTTGGGTAAGTGATCACCCTCCGGCTGCAGGTTGTTGCTGCACTGTTAGCAGAGGGGGACATGCATTAGAATGCTAAGTGGCTGGCACCACAAGCTTGCCACTCTTTCCAGGCTGGTGTGGAGGCTCACATTTAAGCACCAAAGAAGAGACTTTTTTTTTTTTTTTTTTTTTTTCCTCCCCTCCCTGTCTCTTCCCTCTCTTGACAAAGGAAAATGTTCCTCTGAGGTGGGGGGGAAAGGGATGATTTGTCCCTCCCTTGGAACTCAGACTCTTGTCTCTCCATGTAAAGTAGTGTTTTGCAGTGGTAGAACAAGACACACCTCTGACTGGTGCCTAGACAGAAGGGCTGGATATGGTTCCATATCCTTTGTCTGAGTGAGTAGTAGAGCTTCTGCTACAAGGGGCAGGGTCACTTTCTCTGCCACCTTGGTCTCATGGTATCCAATATCTGAAGGGGTTCCTACAGGAAGGCTGGGGAGGGACTATTCACAAGGTCTTGTAATGACAGGACAAGGGGTAATGGGTTTAAACCAGAAGAGAGGAGATTTAAAGTGGATATTAGGAGGAAGTTCTTTACAGTGAGGGTGGTGAGACACTGGAAGGGGTTGCCCAGGGAGGTTGTGGCTGCTCCCTCCCTGGAGGTGTTCAAGGCCAGGCTGGATGAGGCCTTCAGCGACCTGTTCTAGTGGGAGGTGTCCCTTGCCTGTGGCAGGGGGTTGGAACAGGATGATCTTTGAGGTTTCTTCCAACCTAAACCATTCTATGATTCTATAGGATGATCCATGAGTCTGGAGTCTCAGGCACTTGGTGCTTGCATGTTTTTGTTCAGGTCACCCTATTACACATCCTGCGTAGCTGGGGGTGCCTGGGGGATACCACCACTGGGTGTTGGGGAAAAATAATTAGTTAATCTTGTACCATGTGTGCATCGAGTAGGGAGGGATTTTTAGAAGCACCTGAGAGACTTATTAAGACAAACCTCACCTCATTGAGAGCCAATAGTGCTCAGCTGCTCAGGTGCTNCCCCCAAAACCCCCCAAAGAAACTCTTTATGAAGGGTCTGGACTACATAGCAGTGAAGTAAACTGGCTTGTCTCTCCTGAGCCTGAAATAGTTGTGGTAGCAATCTCAACTAGCAACTATTCCTGGAGGATGACCTGAGATGAGCTGAAGATATGAAGCTACCTTCAGAAGCTTCAGGAGCTCCCTCTCTGACAGCACCTGCCACAGAAGAGGGGGTTCAGGAGCTCCCTCTCTGACAGCACCTGCCACAGAAGAGGGGGTTCAGGAGCTCCCTCTCTGACAGCACCTGCCACAGAAGGGGAGGCTCAGGAGCTCCCTCTCTGACAGCACCTGCCACAGAAGAGGGGTTCAGGAGCGCCCTGTCTGACAGCACCAACCACAGAAGGGGAGGCTCAGGAGCTCCCTCTCTGACAGCACCTGCCGCAGAAGGGGAAGCAGGCATCACACTGGGCAGGACCTCTTCAGAAAGGTACACTTGGCAGACTGAATGCAAACAGTGACTGATGGCTGCAGGGGGAACTTTGTCTTGGTCAAGATGACTTCACCTCTCCCACCAACAGCACTGTTGCTGTGGAGTTGGAGAGTGCCTGCGTCAGTCTTTAACCTAGGGAGCAGCAAGGAAAGTGAAATGTTTTGCCAGCAGGGTAAAACCCTGACAGAAAATGGATCAAACCCATTTAAGTCCTGTTTTCAAACAAGATTTGTCCATTCAGTGCTTTACACTGCCATAGCCTTTACTTCAAAGAGTTTGCAATTTTGATGCTAAACTGAAATGCATTGATATTAGCATTTACATTAACAAGTAAATTGACAGATGCCACAGTTTACATATATTATGCAAATATCCTGAGATCTTGCATCCATTTGCATCTGATTTTCTCGAAAATAAATGAGATGCACACTTTTAAGGGAAGTAATTGAGGCATCCAGGCATATGATAAGCTAGGTGACTTGATGTGGCTTGTTTATGAACTGTGCCGAAGCCAAGGGGCAGAGGAAAAGGACATTTGGCATTTTCATGTGAACAAAAGTACTGTGTTGATGGTTGGTGTTTGGAGGAAGCAGTGCAGGCATCTCTCTGGGATGTGGTCAGAAGCAGTGCAGGAAGCTTGTGCCGGGAGACATGATTTGGGATGTTGGCATCTCAGCCTGAAGGTCTCACTCAGCCTCTCAGTCTCTCATGTTTTTCTTTTTTGAGATTTGAGAAAGAAGCACTCTCCTCTTTGCAGTGCTGTGCAAACTTCAGTCTCTTGAGTACCTTCCAGCCAGTAAGGGGAAGAGAATTTCCTCCACAAGCAGGGGAACAGCAAAGAGGTAAGTCTGTGATCCATACCGGAGCGGGGCACCAGACCCCAGCCTTGCCTGTCACCCCTTCAGTACCTGGCAGGATTTCTTCTTCTTAACCCCTTTAAGGTCATGAAGGGATGACATCTATTTGCAAAGCTCTGCCCAGGGCAATCCTCTGCTTCAGGTGAGTTTGGTGAGAAATCTTGCTATTTTGACTGTGCTCTGGTTTTCTGTCTTCATTTCACTTCTTTCACTGGGCAGAGCCTTGAGGATGCTGTACCTCATCCTATAAAGAGAACTCAAACCACAGATTGTGATAGTTCTTTCTGTGCATTTCTAATTAGCTCTGCTTTTACAAGCAGCATCAAGAAGTGCTTGGATGGACCTGTTCAGAGAGATGCTGGCGCTGTACAGCTCACTCAGAATGTGTGTGTGATGCACAGGGCTCGGCCTCTGCTGCTGCACTGACCTGGGCTCTCTGAACTGATCATGGAGGCTCTACTAGGATTCAAAACACAACTCATTTCCCTTCCTTGGAAGCTTTCACATCAAGGTCTTTGTGTACTCCTCACAGGTAGTCTTTGAGCATCCCTCTTCTGCTTTTGTCAGGCTGCCACAAGCTTCCAGCTTCAACAGAGAGGCTGTCAAAACAGCGTATAGAAAATACTTTCCTTTTCCAGTTTCACCAGTGTGCAGTAACACCTCAGGCTGTCACATCACAACCAGGGAGGTTGTGGCTGCTCCCTGCCTGAAGGTGTTCAAGGCCAGGTTGGATGAGGCCTGTTCTAGTGGGAGGTGCCCCTGACTACGGCAGGGGGGGGTGTTGGAACTGGATGATCTTTGAGGTCTCTTCCAACCTATGGTTCTCATATGGTTCTCTTCCATTTTATGGTTCTATGATCAGAGAGGCTTCATCAAGAACCTCTTTGTACCATGCAAAGTGTTCATCCAACTTGGCACCTCTTGATGAAGTTCTTCCAAGGCATCTTAGTCTGTTTGAATAGTGACTGAACTTCCTGGGCCAGCCACTTCTTGGGCTTTACTTCCAAACCTTAGGATGCTTTGAAGTGCAAAGAAAGATGCAGCTGGACAGAGGCTGACCTACCTTCCTTTTGTCTTCAGAAAAGCTAGGATGATGAAGCCAGTTTTGCTAGGGCTACGGCACAGCTTAGTTCAAGTTCCAGCTTCATAAATGCTCCAAATTTTAGGTCTGCCTTGCCAGTACCCCTTTAAATTATGCATGCTCCTGCTTACAGAGTCATTGCCACTCTTCAAATATTCAAGGGTTCCTTGCATTTAATTTTGGATGGTTTACTCTCTCCGGGGAGGAGAAGGCAGTGTTTTAAAAAGAAACTGCTGATGGAAAAAAGTGGAGCTGAGAGGACTTGCAGCAAACTGCAAGCTGACTTCTCCAGAACAGGCATGTCTTGGGCTCGCACATTTTACTCACTGGCACTTGAAGGGCACATGTGACATGCAACGCTCTTTTCTCATCCAGTAGCATCATCTAAGCCTAATGCTTAATGTCACGTTTTTATTAACATTTGGAAGTGCATTGGGGAGATTAATTTGTTTACTTGCATTATGCAAAGCTGATTTAAGATCATGGCTTGCATTTACATGCATTTGCATAGCGTCTCCTGATTAGTCCATTATAATACACACAAATCATGTGGAAATTGCAGGCTCACATCTGCAACATAAACTTAATTTCCTGCAATGTAGTATTTGACTTGTCTGGCAGGATTTTTCCAGCAGGTTGCAACTGACAAGGCAGGGAGAGAAGGCAGAGGCAGGGATCAGAGGTGGATTTTCTGTGGAGAAGTCTTTCCTTAGCGCTTGCTAAGACCCAACAGGGTGGAAAGAGGATGCCAAGGATGGGGGGGGGGGATTGGAAATTGATGATCCTTGTGATCCCTTCCAACCCTGACTGATTCTATGATTCCATGATAGATGGCAATGGGATGAGTTACATGTGATGCTGTGGCCCTGGGATCAGGCTCCTGTGAGCACACAGCTCAGTTGTGTGCTCAGTGACTTTAGGCTTGGAATGAAATGGGCGAGCAGCAAAAGGAGCCATTGAGAAGGAAAGGGCCAGCAGCCACTGCTGCCAGTCATGGCTTGGTTACCTGATTCTCGTGAAGGGGCTGGATGGTTGGCATGTGAAGGATCTGTGGAAGGCGTGGAGAGAAGGTCAGCCATGACCACTGAGCACCTGGTGTAGGGCCACAAATGGGGACTCAGAAAGGCAGCAACCTTGCACTGAACACGGGGGCAAGGGGGACACTGTGGTTACTTCCCCAGTGCAGCGTCTTCCCAAGGGAAAGCGCAGTCGAACTCAGGCTTGCCTCATCTCTCCGAGGCCCTAACCCTACTGTCTTGCCTCCACCGGTCACAATCTCATCCATCTCTCTCTTCCCTACACCCTCACCTCCCTCTGGTTCTTCTCTCTGTAAATAACTCTTTCTGATTTTGGACAAGCAGGGATCAACAGATTCTGGAGGGGCGGGGAGGGGGAAGATACTCGTTTTGGTTTGGTTTTACCTTTTCTCTCTTGACTTTTGGTGTTTGAACTCTAAAAAAAAAAAAAAACCAAAAACAAACAACTTAAGAAGTATATAAATGCATATATTTAAGCAAATGGATTTCCTAGAGAACTATGAAAGAAGCTGGGTTTTTTTTCCCCTCTTTGATTTCTCCTGTTTCTCATCGGGGTTTGTGTTTTGGGGGGGGGTGAAGAGAGTTTTTGTGAACTGTGGAGATTTCCAGTTCAGCATTCTTTAAAGGATGTGGAGAAGAAGAAGGAAAAAAAAAAAAAAAAAAAGAAAAA
>VWZI01006226.1:379545-395237 GCA_013396835.1 Psilopogon haemacephalus | reverse complement strand
ATAAAAAAATAATATAAAAAAAAAGAAAACTCAACAAAAAACATCAAAACCTTCGTGATGTACAAAATCTGTAAATACTCAGATCCTTTCTCTTTTCTAACAACAAATTCTTTCTGTCACTTTATATTCAAAAATAAAGAAACCTACCACGAAATATCAGGGTTAAAAAGAAAAAAACAAGCAACAAATTGGAACCCGTAATCAGAACATGTTCTTGGTTGTCTTCATTTGTTTTATCCTTAACCTGGGAATTTTGCTGCTGGTGTGGTGTTTTGAAAGCCCGGAATAGAGACAAGTGGAAATTAAGAATACAGTTGGAGGGGGACCTTGCCCTGGTGTCCACTAATAGCTGTAGGTTGAGGCTAACACCTCAGGGTTCCACAGTGAGGGTGGATGAAGGAATAGCTTCCAGCACTTTCCACCCTCATGCCATGTACTGAGGCAGAGTCATAAATGCAAGGTTCCATCTGGGGGTTCAATCTTCCTTTGTACTGCACAGAGATTGGCTGCAGGCTGCATGTTGAAGGCCACCATGGAGCTGCTAGTACCAGTGATAAACTATCTGTAGGATTTTGGAGCTTTCCCAACACCCTCCTGTTAGGTTAGCAAGTGACAAAGCACCAGCACATTGCCTTCATAAAATAAAGCCCAAGTTTAGTCTATAGAGGAGGAGAGGATGTCAAAAACAGTAGGGAAACCTCCAATGAAATCTCCAAATAAAGCTGACCAGATCCTGGGCTGCATCAGAAGAAGTGCAGCAGGTCGAGGGAAGTGATCCTCCCCCTCTGTCGACACTGCTGAGACCCCACCTGGAGTACTGCATCCAGTTCTGGAGCCCCCTATTACAAGACTGATATGGATGTCCAGAGAAGGGGCACAAGGATGATCAGAGGGCTGGAGCACCTCTGCTATGTGAAGTATCCTCTGGAGACTTTCAGGGCCCATCTGGATGTGAGCCTCTGTGACTTGAGCTAGATTGTATGGTCCTGCTCTGGCAGGGGGGTTGGACTCGATGATCTCTTTGGGTCCCTTTTGACCCCCAACATCCTGTGATCGTGTGATCCTGTGTGAGAGACTGAGAGAGTTGGGACTGTTCAGTCTGGAGAGGAGAAAGCTCCAAGGTGACCTTATTGTGGCCTTCCAGTATCTTAAGGGGGCCTACAAGAAAGCTGGGGAGGGACTTTTTAGGATGTCAGGTAGAGATAGGACTAGGGTAAATGGAACAAAGCTAGGAATGGGAAGGTTCAGACTAGATGCTAGGAAGAAGTTCTTCACCATAAAGGTGGTGAGAGCCTGGAATGGGTTGCCCAGGAAGGTGGTTGGGGCCCCATCCCTGGAGGTGTTTAAGGCCAGGCTGGATGAGGCTCTAGACAGCTTAATCTAGTGTGAGGTGTCCCTGCCCATGGCAGGGGGTTGGAACTAAATGATCCTTGTGGTCCCTTTCAACCCTGACGGATTCTATGATTCTTGTGGTCCCTTTCAACCCTGACTGATTGTATGATTCTATGATGTCAGTTCATCAGTGATGACCTTCAAAGACTATGGGGAAGTTGAGGGAAGAAGTTGATGCTTGCAGAGGTTTCCCAGGTCCAACTAATGGAAAAACCAAAGGGTTTATTTATAAAGCCACGTTAAGAAGTGGCAGGTTTTGGAAACACAGAGCAGCAGGTCACCTTTAACAGTAAGAGGGCAGCCAACTATTTTTAGGAGAGCTAAGAATAACAAAAATGGACCAGCTGAACTAGTCAGAGGATGCTAGACTACCTCTGGGATACAATTAAAAAAGGAGGAACACAGTAAAAACACTCAAATGCAGCAAGCCAGATTCAGGACAGGAAAAGCAGTGCTCAGCCAAGGAATCATAGAATCATAGAATGGTTTAGGTTACAAGAGACCTCAAAGATCATCCAGTTCCAACCCCCTGCCATAGGCAGGGACACCTCCCACTAGATCAGGACTCTCAAGACCTCATCCAGCCTGGCCTTGAACACATCCAGGGAGGGAGCAGCCACAACCTCCCTGAGCAACCTGGTGTCTTGCCACCCTCACTGTGAAGAACTTTCTCCTAACATCCTGTTTAAATCTGTCGCCTGCCATTTTGAACCCATTACCCCTCATGCTGTCGTTACAAGACCTTGAGGAAGCTCATAACAGCTGATTGAAATTAAACATTAGCAAATGCAGATAATTGACAAGGGAATCAAACTTATAAGGCAGGGAAAGAAAACACCTGGCTAGTGGATGAAAAGGTTAAGAGGTTTCTGTGTACCTAAACACGTGTATATGTGCTTACTGAGACTCCTAAAAATAGATGTTAAGTGCTGATTGTGAAAGGTAAGTCAATAATAGCCCAGGAGAGAATGGAAGGCTCACTTTAAATATGAAATGGGAGAGAGAGAGTGAGTAATGCCTGCACTTCCACTCACCCATCACCTGTGGCAGTGGGACATTATCTAAGACCCAACTGGGGACCATCCCCAGGGGTGCTGTGCTGGGGGGGCCTCATTTCCAGACCTCCACTGTCACAGCTCTGTGCCCCCTGTAGCACCTGGCCTATTGTCTTATCACTCCTAAAGCTGCTGGGATGGCTGCAGTGAGATGCCTCCGTTGCTCCTGTGGGTGGTCTTGTTTAGCAGGTCTGCGACAGAGTTGCAGGAAATGCTGGCAGAGGGACTCAGTTCACCAGGAGTGGGCATTTCAACGGCTCACTGGATGTTAGGTGTTGGAAGGGACCCAAAGAGATCATCCAGTCCAACCCCACAGCCAGAGCAGGACCATACAATCTAGCTCAGATCACAGAGGAACACATCCAGACAGGCCTTGAAAGTCTCCAGAGAAGGAGACTCTGCAACCTCTCTGGGGAGCCCCTTGTGGAACCTCCTGTGCTGCAGCTTACTTCCATTGCTCCTTGTCCTATCACAGGAAGCAAGTGAGCAGGAAGCAGAGCCTGTGTCACTCTCCTGACCAGCCCTCAGATATTTATAAACATTGATTAAATCCCCTCTCAGTCTTTTCCGGACTAAAAAGCCCCATGTCCCTCAGCCTCTCCTCATAAGGCATGACCTCCAGTCCCACAATCATCCTTGCAGCCCTCCGCTGGACTTTCTCCAGCAGATCCCTGTCCCTAGCTCCTTCCCTCAGTGCGGCTCTGTGCCCTGCCTGCCATCTCCAGAAGTGCTTTCTACTCAGAAGTTCTCAACACTAAACCCAAGGCAGGCACAAATCCAGTTGTTCCAGTACTGCTCCTGTGCCAGATGCAGCATTTCCTATGAGGGGTGCTGGGAATGAAATGGATCAATCATGCACTGACAGTGAAGGAGCAAGAGGGTCACTTTCTGTCCCAGGAGGACAAAACAAAAAATAAAATTAGCAAGCAATTAAAACATATTAATGTTCTTCCCAACCTCAGCTGTCCTGAGCTGCCCTCTTCCTTGACTGGCCTGGGGGGTGGGAACCCTTCAGCCTTCATTATTCTCAAATTAGGAAGGTTTACCAAGGACCCTAAAGCAAAAGTCATCACCATGGTGCCTTGTGTAGGATGAAGCCTTAACAGGAGAGGCAAACTACGGTTCTGCAGGAAGAGCAGCTGGTGTAGGATGCAACTAAAAGCAACTGCTTTTAGTTGGGACTGACAAAGCTGGATGAGGTTTGGCAGACAGCTTCGGTGTTGTGTTTCCCTTCCCTTTCCCCCATTTTCTGATACAGAAGTGTAGTGGTTTAAGCAGTTACCTGCCCCCCCACCTTTTATAAACCCCAGCTAGGACTCAAAAACACCGGAAGTTAATAAAGGAAGCTTTATACTTACAGCAATACACAATATACAAGCAAATATTTACAAGGTATAACAGATATTTACAGATATATACAATGAAAAGGTAATACAGACACCACAGCCCTCCTGGAGACCAAAATCCCCACGAGAGAGGTAACCAACCAGCCCCTACCACCTTCCCCCCTTCCCCAGTCTTATTTCACCACCTGTTGATGCTGCAGATAAGCTGAAGTAGATCAGCCAGGAGGATTAGGAGTAGGAAAGTAGTTAGTAGAATTACTGAGAATTAGCTACCAAGGCAAAGACAAAAGGACACCATGCAAGAGAAGCAGCCGCAGCCAGAGCAGTCAGAAAACTTCTGATATCTAGTTGTTTTGGGAACAGTTCTTAAAAACAACTTTTTTTTTTCTTTCTCAGTAAAACTCTGGTGAAGTGACACACTGTGTTTACCTCTCTCAGCCAATAGTCTAATTTCTCACTCAAATTCTCCAATTAGATCAAGCCAGGACAAGGAGACATCACAGAATCACAGCGCTACCAAGGTTGGAAAGACCTTCAAGATCATCAAGTCTAACTTATCAGCTAATCCCTCTAACTAACTAACCAATTGCACCAAGTGCCTTATCCAGCCTTCTTTTAAAAACCTCCAGGGATGGTGACTCTACTACCTCCCTGGGCTACCCATTCCAGTGCCAATCACTCTTAGAATCATAGAATCAGTCAGGGTTGGAAAGTTCAGTCAGAGTTGGATCCGTCAGGTTGGAAGGTTGTTGATGGGAAGAACTTCCTCCTAACATCCAGTCTGAACCTGCCCTGCACAACTTGCAACTGTGCCCTCTCATTCTGTTGCTGGTAGCCTGGGAGAAGAGGCCAACCCCACCTGGCTACAACCTCCCTTCAGGTAGTTGTAGACAGCAATGAGGTCACCTCTGAGCCTCCTCTTCTCCAGGCTAACCAACCCCATCTCCCTCAGCTTCTTCTCCTTGTGACGGAAGGGAAGCACTGCCCAAGTGAGGGCTGGTGGGTCCTTGTGCGTTGCTTTGCAGTGGCAGCTGAAATCCTGACGAGGCATCTTCTCTGCTTAGGGTAATACCAGCACAAATGCCTGCAAGAGCATGAAGGACAGAGGTGCCTTCTGCTTCAGTATGGTTGTGCTCAGTCAGAAATTGGATCTGGGCTGATTTAGGGATCAGCCCCTAGAAAAACTGTGTTCAGAAGCAGGATGTCCCATGACAGCAGAACCAGAGTGACCCAGAGGGGGCTGTGCTGGCTTGCTCCTGTTCTTGGAGGAAAGTTATGCTTAGCATTGTGTCCTCTGACTCAATTAGCTACAAGCATGTCCAGACATGATAACGTTGTGTAGTATAGAAAAGGACAGCGTCCTGGCCTGGTTCCAGCTTGTATAATTAATTTCTTCTTATCTAAGGATTTTACCTGTGATTTTGAATGAAAAAGGCTGATTTTCTTTTTTTATTTTTTTTACCCCCTACTTTGGTGCCAATCCATAGTCTGGAGAAGACTGAGAGGGTGTGTTGGTTTGAGCTAATTGGAGAATTTGTGTGAAAAATTAGACTGCTGCCTGAGAGTGAGAAATTAAACACTGTGTCCCTTCACCCAGTTTTGACTGAGAAAGAAGAAAGAAGGTTGTTTTAGAATGTTCCCAAAACATCCAGATAAGCCAGTGTGCTTGCGCAGTTCAGTCTGCTCTGGGTCGAGCAGGCTTCACCAGCTTCTTTCCTTTGTCTCTCTGCCTTTGAACTAATTCAGAGTAAAATCACTAAAACCATTCATTCCTTCCTGCCACTAATCTTTCTGACCGATCTTCAGCTTATCTGCAGCATCATCAAGTGGTGAGATAAAGCTGGGGGGAGGAGGGAGAGGTGGTACAGGGAGGTTTGGTTTCCCTCTCTTGGGGATTTTGGTCTCCAGGAGGGGTGTGGTGTCTGTATTTCTATTTTACTGTATATTTCTGTAAATATCTGTTATATCTTGTAAATATTTGCTTGTATATTCACATTGCTATAAATATAAAGCTTCATTTATTAACTTCCAGTGTGTTTTCCTGAGTTTTAGCCGGGGTTCTAAAAGGTGGGGGGGCAGGTCACTGCAAACCCACTACAGAGGGGATTTAATAAATGTTTATAAATATGGGGGATGCTGGGGGACAGGCTCTGCTCACTTGCTCCCTGTGGTAGAGCCAGGAGCAATGGATGGAAGCTGCAGCACAGAAGGTTCCACCTCAGCAAAAGGGGGAACTTCTTTATTGTAAGGGTCCCAGAGCACTGGCACGGGCTCCCAAGGAAAGTTGTGGCATCTCCTTCTCTGGATCTGGATGCCTTCCTCTGTGACCTGATCTAGACTGTAGGAACTGAGCTAGATTGTAGCTAGCTTGTACAGTCCTGGTCTGGCAGGGGGGTTGGGCTCAATGACCTCTTTGGGGCTCTTCAAACCCCTGACATCCACTGACTTCTTTTAAATTTTTTTTTTTATCCTGTGACTTCTTAAATATATCATGACTGCTTTATATGCATACATGCATCAATATTTATATTCTTATTTTTATCTTCTATGTGATTCCAGAAACAAAATCTGCAATTGACTTTACTTATATTATTCTGTGGTTGTGTGGTGTACACTATAGAGGGCCATATGCAATAATATATGCAATAATAATGTTTGAGGCATAGGAAGTTCCATTAAACTACTGGAATGTGTCCAGAAAAGGGTGATGAAACTGGTGAGAGACCTGGAGCACAGCCCTATGAGGAGAGACTGAGGGAGCTGGGGGTGTGCAGCCTGGAGAAGAGGAGGCTCAGGACAGACCTCATTGCTGTCTATAACTACCTAAAGGGAGGTTGCAGCCAGATGGAGTTGGTCTCTTCTCCCAAGCAACCAGCAACAGAACCAGAGGGGACAGTCTCAAGTTGTGCCAAGGAAGGTATAGGCTGGATATTAGGAGGAAGCTCTTGACAGAGAGAGTGATTGGCATTGGAATGGGCTGCCCAGGGACGTGGTGGAGTCACCATCCTTGGAGGAATTCAAGAAAAGCCTGGATGGGACACTTAGTGCCATTGGCTAGGGCTGGGTGCTAGGTTGAACTGGATGATCTTGGAGGTCTCTTCCAACCTGGCTTATTCTATTCTATTCTATTCTATTCTATTCTATTCTATTCTATTCTATTCTATTCTATTCTATTCTATTCTATTCTATTCTATTCTATTCTATTCTATTCATGAGGAGGAATGTTTTTTTTTTCCCTGTGAGGGTGACAGAATACTGGAAGAGGCTCCCCAGTGGGGTTGTGGAGACTCCCTCTCTGTAGATATTCAAATCCTGCTGGAGATTTTCAAAACCCACATGGATGTGTTCCTATGTGATCTGGTATAGGTGATGCTGCTCGGGCAGAGGGGTTGGACTGGATGAGCTCTGGAGGTCCCTTCCAGCCCTTGACATTATGTCAAAGACAATGTGAAAGAAAGATGGCCCATCCATATACTGAAAACATCCTGAACTATCCACACCTCCCCAAACCTGACTGCTTGTTGCTGTAAAGTGTTCCTTGCACCAGCTGTTTGAATGCTGCTCTTTTATTCACTGATCCACCAGCACTTGGATATGGCTGAGCTCAGGAGATGCAATCAGCACAATATTATTCCACGAGACAATGGCTATTCTTTGCAGATATATTCCCTAATTAACAGTGGGGAAGAAAACAGGTCTGTGCCAAAATGATCAGAAAGGTTACTGCACAGCCTTTGGTTTAGTGCCTGACTGAAGGGCTCCTGGACAGATTTTCTTCTCTGAAGGCTGCCCAAGGAAACTGTCTGCTGCAGGCCATTCATAGGCATGAATGAGCTCAGCAGCACAGACATGGCAAAGGTGCTCTGCCAAGCTCAGTGCAGTGATGTGCCCTGCAGTCAATCTAGCCAAGGCTGGAACTGTTTACCTTAGCACATTTGCTTTGTAAGCGATAATGTTAAACATCTTCTAGTGAAGGGAAGCTTTGTCTGACTATAAGATGACACATGCCCAGAAAGCAGTGGTTGATTGAGCTGTGAGGCTGCTCTCCCGGAGCAATTAGACCTGTCCTTCTGGCCAGCCTTTCCCCACCTCTGAGCACTCTCTCTGTGAAGAACTTCTAACATCCAGCCTATACCTCCCCTACTACAACTTGAGACTGTGTCCCCTCGTTCTGTTGCTGGTTGCCTGGGAGAAGAGACCAACCCCACCTGGGAGAAGAGAACAACCTCCCTTTAGGTAGTTGTAGGCAGCAATGAGGTCACTCCTGAGCCTCCTATTCTCCAGGCTAAACACCCCCAGCTCCCTCAACCTCTCCTCACAGGGCTGTGCTCCAGGCCCCTCACCAGCTTCGTCACCCTTCTCTGGACATGTTCCAGCACTTCAACATCTCTCTTGAATTGAGGGGACCAGAACTGGACACAGTACTCAAGGTTGGGTGATAGGTTGGACTGGATGATCTTGGAGATCTCTTTCAACCTAGCTGATTCTATGATTCTGTAACCTGAGTACCTGGGTACCACTGCCTGCAAGATGTTAGTGCATCCTAGTGGTGAGTAAAGTGGCCTCTGCACATATGTCCTGTCCCATAGGACTTGAGCTTGAGGTGGCAGAATTGCTGCTGACCCTTTTACAAGCACTGTATGTGCTGCTGACAGAAAGCTTTTCCAATGGCAGAGCAGTTCCTGCTGCCAAGCAGCTGTAGGTGAGAAGGTTGTTCTGTGTGGCTGTGGAGTGAAGAAGCATCCGTGCCTGGCCTCTTTAGCATGTAGACACTATTGAGGCACCCAGCGACAGAACAAGAGGACACAGTCTCAAGCTGCAACAGGTCAGGTTTAGGCTGGAAGTTAGGAAGAAGTTCTTCATGCAAAGAGTGATTGGACATTGGAATGGGCTGCCCAGGGAGGTGGTGGAGTCACTGTCCCTGGAGGTGTTTAAAAGGAGACTGCATGAGGCACTTAGTGCCATGGTTTAGTTAATTAGAAGGTCTTAGGTGATAGGTTGGACTCGATGATCTAAAGGTCTTTTCCAACCTGATTAATTCTATGACTCTGTGAGATCCCAGTGTCACAGTGATGTCATTGTTGGTGCTGGGAACAAACAGCTTCACGCATCTCTTCCAAGCCTTGCCTTCTCCATTGTCTCCATCCCATCAGGAAGGAGGCTGCATCTTTTCGCTTCACCTCGCTGCTGCTCAGCCCACACCCACACAGAGTGATGGTCGTGGCCAGGCAGGTCTTCCTGCTCCTTCAGCTGGGTAACATGGCAAGCTGAATGTGTATTGTTGTAGGCAACTTGGATGTCTGAGCCAATCCCTCAGTCAGCAGCACCTGGGTAACTAACATGGCATGTTGACAGCTATCCAGCCCCTACCAGCTAAGCTGTTTCAACACCCTGTCATCATGCGTTGCCAAGTGGTTTGTAAAACAAGCAGAGGGGTGCCCATACAAACAGAAGGATAAACACCAGGAGGGGAAAAAAAAAAAAACAAAAAACAAAAAAACAGAGAAAGGTTTAATTAATGAGAAGCAGAGAAATCACAGAGGTCCAACGAAGGGCAATTCAAATGACGCGAAGTAAGAGGGATAGAGGAGCCCTGTCAGGAGGTGAGCAAGGATCTGATGTGTGCAGGAATGAAGGGATGCTGGAGACTGAAGTGAAGGTAGCGTGGAGAAAAGGAGTCTGAGAGGTGACCTGGACAAAGGCATTGAGTGCACCCTCAGCAAGTTTGCTGATGACACCAAGCTGTGTGGTACAGCAGACATGCTGGAGAGCAGGGATGGCATCCAGAGGGACCTGGACAGGCTCAAGAGGTGGGCACAAGCCAACCTCAAGAGGTTCAACAAGGACAAGTGCAAGGTCCTGCATCTGGGTTGAGGCAATCCCAAGAACAAATCCAGGCTGGGCAGTGACTGACTGGAGAGCAGCCCTGAGGAGAGGGACTTGGGTGTGCTGGCAGATGAAAAGCTCAACATGAGCCAGCACTGTGCACTTGAAGCCCAGAAAGCCAATCAGAGCCTGGGCTGCATCAGGAGAAGTGCGGCCAGCAGGTTGAGGGAGATGATTCTCCCCCTCTACTCTGCCCTGGTGAGACCCCCACCTGGAGTACTGCATCCAGTTCTGGAGCCCCTATTACAAGAGGGATGTGGAGATGCTGGAGTGTGTCCAGAGAAGGGCCACGAGGATGATCAGAGAGCTGCAGCACCTCTGCTATGAGGACAGATTGAAAGAGTTGGGGCTGTTCAGTTTGGAGAAGAGAATGCTCCCAGGTGACCTTCTTGTGGCCTTCCAGTATCTGAAGGGGGCCTACAGAAAAGCTGGGGAGGGACATTTTAGGCTATCAGGTAGCGACAGGACTAGGGGGAATGGAGCACCTTAAACACCTGGAGGTGTTTGCAGCCAGGCTGGATAAGGCTGTGGGCAGCCTGATCTAGGGTAGGGTGTCCCTGGGCATGGCAGGGGCGTTGGAACTAGATGATCCTTGTGGTCCCTTCCAGCCCTGACTGATTCTATGATTCTATGACCTCATCAGTGTTTATAAATATGTGCAGGGTGAGTGCCAGGAGGCTGGAGCCAGGCCAATGACAGGATAAGGGACAATGGGTGGCAGTTGAGGCACAGGAAGTTTTGTGTAAACAGGAGGAGGATTTTTGTTCCCTGTAAGGGTGACAGAGCACTGGAACAGGCTGCCCAGTGGGGTTGTGGAGTCTCACTCTCTGGAGATACTCAAAACCCACCTGGATGTGTTCCTGTGTGATCTGGTATAGGAGATCCTGCTGTGGCAGGGTGGTTTGGATGGATGAGCTTTTGAGGTCCCTTCCAGTCCCTGACATTCTGTGATTCTGTGATAAACATGTACATGATGAATAATCCAGAACAGGCCAACAGACACTCCAAGTCAGCCTAGTACAAGAGAGGGAGTCTTAAAGACTACCTACTTTTCCTTCTAATAGATTAAAGGGACTTACATTTCTCACCCTGCAATTAATCAGTCCCTGGGATTTGGTCCGATTGCATACATCAAATGCAGAGAAAGCAACAGATTTGGTGGAAAGGCAGGTATTTATTCACAGCAAGGCTCCAGGGCAATCCCCTCAGAGAGACTTAGAGCTCTGCTCCCCATCACTCCAGCTGGCTGGAGTTGTCTCTGCTCAAAGCATCCTTTGGAGAGGAACAAATTCATCAATTCCCACCTGCCCAGACCAAAAACCACTGCCACACAGCAGCAACAAGGGCTAGTAGATTTATGGATTAGACATTTATGCAGGAGTGCTGTGACCCAACAAGCAGTGCGAACTTGGTTGAAATCTAACAAGAGCAGGATGAAAAGCATAAATAAATCTCTGGCAGGGATAGGATAGGATAGGACATTAAAGGATTATTCAATTATGGATAGCGTAAGGCTCAGCTAGGGGAAAGAAACTATTACACTGCCTACTGATGCATTTTAGGCCATAGCAAAGGCAAGTTGCAGGAGAAGGAGAATGCTTGCTCTGAGGGATCACTCAAGTGTGTTGAGATGATGTGAACGAGCCTAAAGCAGCCACCTGAAGTAAGCTGGCTGATAGTAGATGCATACCACATGGACAACAGCATTTCTGCTATAGCTTTTACAGCTCAAAGACCCTGAGTGGAAACAGACAATGCCTGATGACAAGCACAAATCCAGGCTGGGCAGTGACTGGCTGGAGAGTAGCTCTGTGCAGAGGAACTTGGGGGTGCTGGCAGATGAGAAGCTCAACATGAGGCAGCAGTGTGCACTTGCAGCCCAGAAAGCCAACCACAGCCTGGGCTGTATCAGGAGAAGTGTGGCCAGCAGGGCGAGGGAGGTGATTCTCCCCCTCTACTGTGCCCTGGTGAGACCCCACCTGGAGTACTGCATCCAGTTTTGGAGCCTCTATTAAAAAAGGGATGTGGACATGCTGGAGCATGTTCAGAGAAGGGCCACGAGGATGCTCAGAGGGCTGCAGCACCTCTGCTATCAGGACAGACTGAAAAGACTAAAAGAGTTGGGGCTCTTTAGTCTGGAGAAGAGGAGGCTCTGAGGTGACCTTATTGTGGCCTTCCAGTATCTGAAGGGGGCCTACAGAAATGCTGGGGAGGGATTATTTTAGAATATCAGGTAGTGACAGGACATGGGGGAATGAATCAAAGCTGGAGGTGGGGAGATTCAGATTGGATGTGAGGAGGAAGTTGTTCACTATGAGAGTGGTGAGGCTCTGGAATGGGTTGCCCAAGGAGGCGGTTGGGGCCACTTCCCTGGAGGTGTTTAAGGGCAGGCTGGATGAGGCTCTGTCCAGCCTAATCTAGGATAGGGTGTCCCCTGGGCATGGCAAGGGGGTTGGAACTAGATGATCCTTGTGGTCCCTTCCAACCCTGACTGATTCTATCATTCTATTATGAGATTTCCCCCCATTTACATTAGCAAGATGATGCTGTGGGCACCTTTGGGTGCTGGACTGCCCAGTAAAAAGTATCCATGGGCACATGAGCCATGGAGAGCCATGAAAGAAAGGTAGCTGAAACAGTGTTTGCTCCTTCTCTCTTCCACCACACTCTAAAGGTCTCTCTAGGTTCAGACTTCTCTTTACTGTGATGGTTAAGTCTGTCCTTGGCCAGACTTAACCATGATGGTTAAGTCTGTCCCATGCCCACAGATTGCCCTGCTGCTGAGTAAGTAGGAAGCTGCCAGGATGCAGGTGCGAGGCTTGGGAAAGGGATCACCACTCTGGGCCCCTAAGTTGGTTCTTCTGCCTCATCTCCATCTGATGGGTTGTGCATTCTCTGGAAGTCTTGCCATACCAGCAGCTTTTCTCCATGCCTGTTGTCTGGTATGCAGACTTCATAGGGCAGGGTCTATTTCTCTTCTGGTTTTGTGCAGGATCTGGCAGGTAGGCACTTTGCTCTGTAATGAGGTTGACTCCAAAGGTGGGCCATAGTACAAACACAGTGGTGAGCCTCTCAAAATCCCACCTACACCACATTTCTAAGTACTTGAGGGGGAAAATTAGTCCCTCGAGAGGCTTCTGTCTTCCCGTGGAAGAAAAGCAGAACTCAGAAGGGTATGTTAAATGCTTTTAGGAACAAAGAGCCACACAAAGCCACAAGGGCAGGCTTGGAAATTGATCCCAAATTAAAAGCAACTAGAGACAGCTCTGCATGAGAATTCCCTGCTCTTGGGAATAAGATGGGATCCACCCTGCTGGCAGGAAATAAATGTGACCAGCTAATGAGTGTCGGAGATGGATTTCCTCCTTGGATGGATTTAGGTATTTTGCTAGGAGTTCTGATCTGTTCTTATATCTGGACTTTAGCTGCTTTGCTTTGTTGAATGCTGAGGTTTCCTTGAGTGGAAACACTTGAGAGTGAAGAATATTCCACAGGGAGATGTCACCTGGGATCCCATCCCCATGCCACTCCTTTGCTTGTGATGGTCACAGAGGGAATGTGAGCCATTCAAGTTGTGCTGGGGCAGGCTGGATGTTAGGAGGAAGTTCTTGACAGAGAGAGTGATTGGCATTGGAATGGGCTGCCCAGGGAGGTGGTGGAGTCGCCATCCCTGGTGGTGTTCAAGAAAGGACTGGATGGAGCACTTAGTGCCATTGGCTAGAGCTGGGTGCTAGGTTGGAGTGGATGATCTTGGATGTCTCTTCCAATCTATTCTATTCTATTCTATTCTATTCTATTCTATTCTATTCTATTCTATTCTATTCTATTCTATTCTATTCTATTCTATTCTATTCTATTCTATTCTATTCTATTCTATTCTATTCTATTCTATTCTATTCTATTCTATTCTATTCTATTCTGTTCCTATTCTACTCCATTCCATTCTATTCATTTCCACAGCCTCTCATGCCCTACTCTATTCTATTCCTATTCTACTCAATTCCATTCTGTTCCTATTCTACTCTATTCCATTCCATTCTATTCTATTAATTTCCACAGCCTCTCACGCCCTTGTGGCTGCAAGGATGGGCAAGCAGGTTTGCATTTCTGCTGAAGGGGACATGCAGCAGGCCCAGTGCAGACAGACTCAGCCTGACAGCCACTTTTATCTGCCACGTACTGATACAGACAGTGCCTTGGTTATGAGAGTGAGGAGTCTATGGATGTGCAGGAATCAAAACCAGTATGGGCAGGAGTCTCAATTCTGTAGAAGGGCTGCTAAGGGGCCTATGGACAGAAATGCTCTCAACATTGCTGTATTCAGACACAAGGAAGGGCCTGTGTGCCTGGCAGATCTCTGTGTTTTCCACCAGAGAAAGTGGCATGGTAATGTGGGAGTGGAAGTGACTCCTCAGTGACACTGTTTCTGGTCCTTCTCTGTCAATGTGGTATTCTGTTAATATATTAAAAGGAGTATGTTAACCCTGCCAATGAGAATATCACTAAACTCAGGCCAGCAAACAAAAGTCAGGCAGTGGGGGTGAGGGGGTTATTCTGATCAACCAAACTGTTCCTGGCTCACCAAACTTATCCCTTCTGGTCACTTTGACCACTGAGCTGTTCCTAGTAGGTGAAGAGTCTTGTTCCACGCCACGAGGTACTGCAGGTTACTTCTGCAGGTACAGAGCAGAATTAGCAGCTTTGTCTGTATCTTGGAAAAGGAGATGCAAGATTTGTTTGTGTTTGGGAGTTTTTTTGTTTGTTTGTTTGTTTTCTTAGGTATGTACCTCTGAGGGGCATTACGAAAAGGTAACCTGGATGTGGGTGGCAGAGTTGCTTTACCAGTCAGCCTTTCTGGCTGCTTTCTAAATCTGTTTGCACTGCCCTTGGACCCTTGATCATGCTGTGATTTCGTGGCTGACAGGCTTGTGTTTTAAGGCAGACTCATGCTCAGCCTTTTATTTCGAACTCTGTTCGTGTAATTTGTCTTTATCCAAACATGTCATGGTCACTTCTGCCACACAGTCTCCTTCAGTGGTTATGACGCATCTAATTCTTTCTCGTTTCTCCAGCAAGCACCAGTTTGACCTTCGTTTTAGAGAGGTCTGCTGTGTCTCCTGGCACATAGGGTTTGGTTTCTGTTTTGTTTTGGTTTGGTTTTTTGTAGCAACTTCAGTATCAATTAACCTCGCATCCAGAAACTTTTTAGATGATGGCAGAGTTCCTGATGAAGGATCTCGGAAATAGGGACTGTGCTGAAGTGCTGCCAGGCATTTTGGTCTGTGCTAAGACAGATCACTTGGATCAGGTTGGGTTTCATCTACCCAGCAGTCTGTCATCTGTATGGATTTCTCGTTTACCCTCGTCGACTCTGCATCGATGGCTACACTTGAAACGACACATCAAAGAGGAACACACAGATGAGTCACTTCTTACTAGCAAGGCACCCAAAACTCCCCAGTGCAGAAGCCTCTGGACTTTTATTACCTGAAGCCTTTGTTGTGCCACAGCTCAGCTCACAGAAATGAGAGCAATTCTCCCCTGTTTTGTTCAGTCCAAGCAGTGTCTGGCCTGCAGACAATCAGGCATCTCCAGGAACTGCGTGCAAGCCTTTGTCAAATTGTCTTTAGTCTTTTTGTAAAGGCTGTGGCTTGGTAGCCTTTCTGGCAGCCCCTTCTCTGTCATCTCACACAAGCTGACACTCTGGACTGTTATCCTTGGAAAAGTAGTCTCCTACAACTTGTTTTACTTCCCCGTGGCTTTTCCTCTTGCCAGTGAAGTTCACAGAACCACAGAATGGGTGAGGTAGGAAAAGACCTCCAGAAGTCTTCTTGTCCAACTTCACTGCTCAAGCAGGGCCATCCAGATCTGGTTGCCCCAGACCATATCCAGGGCTGCCCAGGGAGGTGGTGGAGTCACCATCCCTGGAGGTGTTCAGGAAAAGCCTGGATGGGGCACTTAGTGCCATTGGCTAGGGCTGGGTGATAGGTTGGACTGGATGACCTTGGAGGTC
>VWZI01006226.1:363994-379490 GCA_013396835.1 Psilopogon haemacephalus | reverse complement strand
ATTCCATTCCATTCCATTCCATTCCATTCCATTCCATTCCATCCTATCCTATCCTATCCTATCCTATCCTATCCTATCCTATCCTATTCTATTCTATTCTGCCATCTCTCTGCACAACCTGTGTCAGTGCTCAGTCACCCTCACAGTAAAAAAGTGTTTCCTGATGTTTAGAGGGAAACATTTGTGGGTGGCTTTGTGCTCATTTCCTCTGGTCCTGTTTCTGGGCATCACAAGAGCCCAGATCTATCTTCCTTGCACCCTTCCTTCAAGTATTTGTAGGCATTGATAAGGTTCCCCTGAGCCTTCTCTTCTCCAGGCTGAGCAGCCCTAATGCCCTCAGCCTTTCTTCATATGAGGAACTCAGCTGCAGCAACACAGCTGCAGCAAAGCAGAAAGATTTAAAGTATTTTAAGTATTACTCTACCCATTGAGTCCTGCATTTTTAGACTTTTTTTTTTTCCCTTTAGTAAAAACTTTCCTGGAATTTCATCAGCTGTCTTTTTCACAGAGGTTCCATTTAACAAATCTCATTCAGTTGCTTGTTTATGCTCCATTAAATAATCTTTTCTTGGCATTCAGCAGAGGAAAATTCATATGGTTGATTGAAAAAAAAAAAAAAAGCAAACAAACAAACCAACAAAGAAAGAAAGAAAAGCAACAAAACAAACCAATCAAAACACCACCACCACCTCCCCCCCAAAAAAGTGGAGTTTTGATAAATCAAAGCAATAATCATTTCAGTGGGTGCCAAAGGGAGCTCTACTCCTCTGTGTGTTATTCCAGGCTAAGCAGTAATGTCTTCACTGGCATTTTATTCTCTAAACTGCACCCAGGTGAGATTCCTTGCTACAAACTCTACTTCTGTAATTGGTCTTGACAATGTAAAGATGTCAGGCTGGGTTTTGCCACGTGGACCCCTGTAAAGGCTATCCTGGTTTTGCTGGGCGAGAATCACAGGCCAGCCAAGGTCTGCAGGCTGTTGGCAGTTTCAAGCCAGCCAGGGGAGCTGAGCTGAGCTGGTGCACAGGTACACATATCCCATACAATAAATATCAGGCTTCTAAGAAAGGTTGTTGAAGACAGGAGGCTTTCTGCTTGGGCTCCAGCTCCTCTTCATTCACCTCTTCCTTCTCCTGGAGGCTGCCTGCTTGTTTATTGTGATAGCCTATACCTTTACTGCTCTAAGTATAACTTTATTTGGTTTATATTGGCATTGCTATTAATGTTGATGTTTCATTAAATATGCTTTCACCCCTATTATAAGAGAGAAATGGATGTGCTGGAAGGTGTCCAGAGAAGGGCCACGAGGATGAGCAGAGGGCTGAAGCATCTCTCCTATGAGAAGAGACTGAGGGAGTTGGGGCAGTTCCGTCTGTAGAGGAGAAGGCTCCAAGGTGACCTTATTGTGACCTTTCAGTATCTTAAGGGGGCCTACACAAAAGCTGAGGAGGGATTGGTTAGGATAGGGCTAAGAGGAATGGGACAAATCTAGAAATGGGTAGGTTTGGACTCGATGCTAGGAAGAAGTTCTCCAGCATGAGAGTGGTGAGGCCCTGGAATGGGTTGCCCAGGGAGGTGGTTGGGGCCCCATCCCTGGAGGTGTTTACAGCCAGGCTGGATGAGGCTCTAGACAGCTTAATCTAGTGTCAGGTGTCCCTGCCCATGGCAGGGGGGTTGGAACTAGATGATCCTTGTGGTCCCTTCCAACCCTGATTGATTCTATGATTCTGTGATTCTATGATAAACCTGTGGGTCTTCTCTCCTTTTCCCAGACACTCTTCCACGCTGAGTAGGGGTGATTGGGTGATAGAGCAATTGCTCTGCTTTAGCCCTAGATGTGGGCTAACCACAGGCAGAGGCTGTCTCAGAAAATGATTTTTATCCAAAGGAGTGCTTGCTGTAACATTATTGCTTGGCTCAATCTCTGTCATGTTTCCTTTGTCTTTTTGCTTGTTTCTTTCTGTCAGTCACAAACTAGGTTGTAGTAAAGGCTGGTTTCAAAGCAGTTATTTAAGTTGTCATAGCATCACAGGATTGTTTGGGTTGGAAAAAGTCTTCAGCTGTCAACCTCCAACCACCAGCTGCCTGCTGCCACAGGGCTACAGATTCTCCTCTACAGCCCCAGGAGGGGGCTTTTGGGACATCATGGTTTGCAGGATGGATGACCCAGGGTGTGCTTCAGAGAAGAGGAGAATGATCTCCATACCTGAGCCTCCAACTAACAGCAGCACTGAGCAAGGCTTCTGAAATGAAAGAGGATCCCCTCTATGCTCAGCCCATGTCCTGCCCAAACCCACTCCAGTTCCTCACTGCTCCACATGGGATAGGTCCTGTGGTGGTTTGGGAATTCCTCCCCCCACACACACTTGTGAAATTGCCCAGGATAGCCTCAGTCAGCTGGAAGTTAAAGAAATGAAGCTTTATATTACAGCTTTGCACAACATACAAGCAGATATTTACAATGTATTACAGACATTTACAGAAATACACAGTAAAAAGGTTGTGCAGAAACACCACAGCCCTCTCAGAGATCAGGGTCCCTAAGAGGAGCTCCCAACCACCCTACCACCTTCTCCCACTTCCCAATCTTATCTCACTATCTGTCTTACACGCCAAGTAAGTGAAGGTAGATCAGCTAGGAGGGGTTAGCAGCAGGAAAGTAGTTAATGAAGTTATGCAGATCCAGCTGAGAAGACAGGTAGAGAGGGAGACATGCATCAGCCAGCACAGCTCAAAGTGGTCTGTCTTATCTTTGTTTGGGTTCTAACTTTATACCATTTCAGTAACCTATGAGTGAAGTAGAAACAAATTTTGTTCTCCTTTCTCATCCTGTAGTCTAATTTCTTATTAAAATCCTCCAATTGGTTCAAACCATCACAGGTCCAGAAAGCACAGACCTCAGCAACAGGGGCATGCAGCCAGAGGGCTGGGAGCCAGGCAGTGTAGGATGGGTCCTACAGATGGGTTTCACCTGGTTCTGACAGTGCTTGAAGGCCTGCTGGAGATGCTGTTACCCACATCTTATGCCCTGGCTTTCTCCCTTCTGCAGCACTCATGGCTTTCTCTACAGTCTCCTCTCTGAGGCTCAACTCAGTGTTTCCTGCCTTCTCTGGAGGCTGGCTAAGGTGATAGCCCAAGGGCATTGAGCTACAGCACACAGTCTTTTGGCATAGCTGCTTTAAAGCAGCCTTAAAGGCTTAGTTAATAAAATAGAAACGTTTGTTCCGGAAGGATCCCATGCTTTGGTTTGGGTTTACTTTTTCATGTTTTGGTTTGGTTTTACTTTGTCATTCCTTAATACTTCTAGCCACAAAGGGTGATTTCTGTTTAGGCAGGAGCAGATGTGGAGAAGGACAGCTTGAGGGATGCTACACTGTAGGCAATAGAAGAGTGTGCGCCACTGTTCTCCAGCTTGGTGTCCACTCTGCCCAGAAATGTGAGAGCAACTGGGACAGCACAGGAGCCAAGGGTGACCCCCTCAGAGCATGGAAGGGTATGTGTTTCACTAAGCATGTTGTCCTATTCTATTCTATTCTATTCTATTCTATTCTATTCTATTCTATTCCATTCCATTCCATTCCATTCCATTCCATTCCATTCCATTCCATTCCATTCCATTCCATTCCATTCCATTCCATTTTGCTGTGATAGTAAGAGCATGTTGTGGCATGTGCCCTGCATATGGGAAACGAGAGGAAGGCCCTGGCAAGAATGTGTGCAAGAGCCCTTGTGCAATCTGCCCTGAAAACTGTTAATGATTAAGTCTTTTGAAGACTTCTGCCACTGCCCATGGCAGAAGAGCCCATGAGCTGACAGGTAGGAATTGGGGAGGAAACCAGCAGTGGACAGGATGCAGAATAGGTGGAAGCAACTGCATCAAAACCCCTCTCCTTTGGAGTTCAGAGCCTTTAGATGGCTACAGGTGAATTTGCCTCTGAGGGTTATATAAATGAAGGCTCACATCATGGCAAAGCAGTTCTATGGCAACTCTCAAACATCTCAGCTGTTCCCAGCAGTTCTGGGGCAGTATCTATAATTGAAGAGCTCTGGGAGGTTTTGCAGGCCTGTGGTTCTCCACCAATTAGGACTAAAAGGCTCCGTTTATTAACAACTGGCTTGTTTAAATAACAGCTCCCATCAAGAGCTTTGGCTGTGCACTCGCCCGAGCACTGGGAAAATTGAGTGCTGTCTGGGGTCTTGTGAGGTGCCTTGAGGGTGCCTCTTTCTGAAGCACCTGTGTCAAACCTCACTGCCCTCTGCTCTCCTTTTGCCCTGTTGGGGAACATGGATCCCTTCCCATTGCCTTCCACCCCCATCCCCATGGGACCACCTTCCTGCCTTTGCACACAGAGACCCACCAGCCCTCCCCTCTCCTGGTGATGTGCTCATGCTTCTGTGCATCAATTAGGCTGCTTTTGGGGAGGAAAAGTGGATTTTGTGTTCAGGTTAACACTGGAGGGATCACACATTGGGTCTCTGTGGAGGAGATGATGTGCTAGATTTTTGCTTTCCTCTCCCCTAGTGCTCCTGGGACACACTCGTGTGGTGCTTGTACTGTTTCTGCTGAATGCATTTTCCCACTCCATATGGATGGAGTTCTCAGGCCAGAAAGACAGCACATTACTACTGAGATGTGTCTAAGGGAGACTTTGCCACCTCCTCCACCTTCCCCAGACTGGGCTTTGCCACCTTTTGCAGTGGTTTGGCAGATACCCAACCCCCAACCCCCCCCACACTTTTGGCATAACCCAGGCTAGAACTCAGTCGGCTGGAAGTTAATAAATGAAGCTTTATATTAGAGCTTTGCACAATATACAAACAGATATTTATATTACAGATATTTACAATATATTGCAGATATTTAGAGATATTTACAGTGAAAAGGTAATACAGAAACACCACAGACCTCCCAGAGATCAGAATCCCCAAGAGGGGTTTCTAACTACCCTTCCACCTTCCTCCCATCACCCAGTCTTATCCCACTATCTGCCTTATGTACTAGGCAAGCATGGAAGATAGGCTAGGGGGGATTAAGGAGTAGGAAACTGTTTACTGGAGTCACACAGATCCAGCTAGAAGGCAGGGAGAAAGTGATGCAACAGCAAGGGCAGCTCAGACAGCTCTGTCTTATCTGTGTTATGGTTCTAACTCTTATACATTTTTTGGTAAACCTGTGAGTGGAGTAGTCATAATTTTGTTTTTCCTTTCTCAGCCTATGATTTCATTTCTCGTTAAAATCCTCTAATTAGTGCAAACCAGCACATCTGCTCATTGCCAAGGCTTCTGTTCAGCTTGTGCAAAGCATTTCACCGTCCAGCTGAGGACTACCTTCTCCTCCAGCACCTCTAATCACCATTATATCCTAGATTTGCAAAGACAATAGCTGGAACTTGAAAGAAGAGGCACACAGCAAACACACAAAGAGCTCTGCACTGGGGCTGTGGGCCCTTGGACACAACATATGCTTGAAGCCTTGCTTCTGCTTTTGTCCCCCATGACAGGTCCCAGACCATGCAATGATGACAGTCTTCAACGCTGGAAGCCTCTGGTGAGAGAAGCTGCTTGGTTATGAGAAGTTCTTGCTCCCAGGCCCATTGTACAACCCCTTGTCCAACTTTTTCATGCACAGGCTCTCCAGTGAGCACAGTAGTCCTGTTGCTCTCTTCTGGGTATTCCACAGCCCAGCCTGTTCCAGCAAAATCCCTTTATTATTGTGAGCTCCAGTAGCAGGCTCAAGCCTCTGCCAGCTCTGCTCCTCCACCTAACCCTCTGCTGCATCTTGAGCCTCTCCTGTGTGCAAGGAGTATTTTGCTATATCCTACACTCTCAGGCCCTGGGGAACAAAATGGTAACCAAATTTTATTGAAGGAACTAGTGAGGGATTTCTTTTTCTCTCCTCGAGCTGCAGGAAGGGAGAGAGTGAGAGAGATAGACAAAAAGGTCACATTATCCTCTCTGGCTCTACTGATAACATTTCCTTCACCTGTGGACAAGATGAATGTGCTCAACTTCCTTCAGGCAGTCTGATGCTGTCTTTTGCCTCTTACTTCCAAACCAAACTCCCTAATTCCTCTGCTCTGAATATCATTCCCTGGGGCTCTGTGAAGTCATGCATCCGGAGTTCGGTGTCGATCCTGACTTTACGTCTCTGCTGCCATTTTCTTCCAGCCTCTTTGGGGTTTGAGCTGGTTCCTTGTGGCTAGCCTGAAGTGCTTGCAGTGTGTTTGTGTGTTTGTGCTCTTAATCCAGGTATAGGTGAGGTGCCTTCAAAGACAGCTCACAGGAGGCAAAAGCTGGAAGATGATGAGGAAAGAAGCGCAAGGAGCATGGATGCTTCCCAGCCTGGTTTGGTCTGTGTTTACTTTGCAGGACGATTGCTTCCTTGATTTATTTGGGATGGAAGTTAGAGAATCTTACAGCTAGCAGCAACCCCAGAGACTGAAGAGAATTGTTGAAAGAAGTTTCTTAGCTTAGCTTTTGCGTAGGATTTTAATAAAGTGTCAGGCTTGGACTCTGGTGACTTCGTGAACTGTCAGGGTACTTTTAGAAAGCAATCATCTGGATCTGGTGGTTGCAAAACAAAAAGGCAAACTTCCCTCAGTGTCCTCTGAATGAACAGCCTCAAATGTTCAGGCTCTTCTTGGTGGTGCCCAGTGAGAGAACAAGGGGCAATGGGTGGCAGCTGAGGCATAGGAAGTCCCATGTAAGCACGAGGAAAACCTTTTTCACCATGAGGGTGGTGGAGCACTGGAACAGGCTGCCCAGGGGGGTTGTGGAGTCTCCTTCTCTGGAGGCATCTGTGCTGGTTTGAATTAATTGGAGAATTTGAGTGAGAAATTAGACTATAAGCTGAGAAAGGAAAACACTGGAGATGCTACTGAGGAAGAAAGAAAAAAAATGTTTATGAGATGTAACCCAAACATAGATAAGACAGACCACTTTGAGCCGTGGCTGTCTCTGCGTCTCTCTCCCTTCCTAACTGGATCTGAATAATTTCACTAACTTCTTTCCTGCTGTTAACCCCCGTGGCTGACCTACCTTCACCTATCTGCTGCATAAGACAGAAGGTGAGATAAGATTGGGTGGTGGGGGGAAGGTGGTAGAGTGGTTAAAACCCCCTCTTAGGGACTTTGATCTCTGGGAGGGCTGTGGTGTTTCTGTATTACCTTTTTACTGTATATATCTGTAAATATCTGTTATATCTTGTAAATATCTGCTTGTATATTGTGCAAAGCTGTAAATACAAAGCTTCATTTCCTTAACTTCCAGCAGACTGAGTCCTAGCCTGGTTTTTTTCCAAAGCGTGAGGGGGGCAGGTAACTGCTGAACCACCACAGCATTCAAAACCCACCTGGATGCCTTCCTGTGTGATTTACTCTAGGTGATTCTGCTCTGGCAGGTGGGTTAGGACTGGATGGATTTTCAAGTTTCCTTCTAACCCCTAATGCTCTGTGATTCTGTGACCTTGGTTGTCACAATTACAGCAGAAACAACACAGGACTGTGTTTTCTGAACGCTCCAGGAGCAGAAAGAGGGCACCTACAATCTACCCCTGTAACATGTAGATCAACCCACAAGTGAGGTGGGGTGGAAGGGGAGCTGAGATGCAATAAAACAGACTGCCATGTGGCCAGAGCTTGGCCATGTGTGCTACGTGTGGAAGATCCTCATGGCTGCTTTTATGCAAAGAAACCTGATATCTCTCTCTCCTCCTGACAGGCAGTGTCTCCTCCCATCTTTGCCTAGCAATAAAATATTACTTCAACCCCAATGGACCTCTGGAAAGCAGAAGACTGAGAGAAGATTTTATTAACGTTTATAAATATCTGGGGGGTGGATGTCAAGAAGAAGGGCCCAGTCTCTTCTCACTGATGTTCTTTGCTAGCACGAGGGGCAACACATACAAACCGGAAGACAGAAGTTCCACCTCATTGTGAGGAGAAATTTTATTGTGAGGGTGCTGGAGTGCTGGAACAGGCTGCCCAGAGAGGTTGTGGAATCTCTTTCTCTGGAGACTTACAAGTCCTGCCTGAGTGCATTCCTGTGTGACCTCTGATCCTGCTTTGGCAGGGGACTCGGTGATCTCCAGAGGTCCCTTCCAACCCCTACCACTCCATGATTCTGTGGAGCTCTCTAGGTTCTGACTGGGTTCTCTTGTTTGTGGCTACTGCCCAAGGCTGCTATGTCTGCACAGAAGATGGAGAAGAAATTTATGCAAGAGGGAAATGATTGTTTTGCAGCTCTGCAAGCTCATTTTCACATGGTCAGCACACGTGCTCCAGCACATACAAAACTAACAGCCTTCTGCAGCTGGAACTAATTGTGTTCTTGTAGGTGATCTCTGAGGAGATACCAGAGGTAGGGCAGGACAGCTCCTTCCCTCAGACAGTCATGCTGAAGAGCTGGGAGGGGGAAGAAGCTGCTCTGTACCTCTCTGCCAAACAGAATGTCCTTCTCCAATATCAGAACTCATATATTCACCCCTGGAAATCAGCAGGAATTACTCACGGTGAGGAGCCTGGAGCACAGCCCTGTGAGGAGAGGCTGGGGATGCTTAGCCTGGAGGAGAGGAGGCTCAGGGGTGACCTCATGGCTCTCTACAACTACCTAAAGGGAGGTTATAGGTAGGTGGGGTTGGCCTCTTCTCCCAAGCAACCAGCAACAGAACGAGGGGACACAGTCTCAATTTGTGCTGGGGAAAGTATAGGCTGGATATTAGGAGGAAGTTCTTGCCAGAGAGAGTGATTGGCATTGGAATGGGCTGCCCAGGGAGGTGGTGGAGTTGCCATCACTGGAGGTGTTAAAGAAAAGCCTGGATGGGACACTTAGTGCCATGGTCTAGTTGATTGGATAGATTGGGTGATAAGTTGGATTGGATGATCTTGGAGGTCTTTTCCAGCCTGGCTGATTCTATGATTCTATATGTAGAGGAGGGAAGGGGTTCCTAACATGTCACTCTTCTCTTACACACGGTACCTGTTAAACAGACACCTCTCTTTGGACCCCCCCAAAATAGGAATTTTAAATAATTTTTTAATGGGGTCTGAGTGGATGAAAAGCTCAACATGAGCCAACAGTATGCACATGAATCCCTGCCCTCTAGCAAGTCCACTGTGCCACACAGCTTGGTGCTATCTGCAAACTTACTGAGGGTGCAATGATTCCTTTGTCCATCTTGCTGACAAAGATGTTAAACTGCACTGGTCCCAACCTTCCATGGGATAGGATGACCCTGATTTATCCCATCCTTCTGATTTATCCCATCCTTATCTCAAACAGATCAAAGAATCACAAGGTACCTGTCTCTCATTTGCATGCAGGTCTAAGCTCCATTTCCTTGTGTTGTGCTATGTTAATCTATGCTTAGAATCATAGAATCACAGAATGGTTTAGGTTGGAAGAGACCTTAAAGATCATCCAATTCCAATCCCCCGCCATAGGCAGGGACACCTCCCACTAGATCAGGTCACTCAAGACCTCATCCAGCCTGGCCTTAAACACCTCCAGGGAGGGAGCAGACACAACCTCCCTGGGCAACCTGTGCCAGTGCCTCACCACCCTCACTGTGAAGAATTTCTTCCTAACATCCCGTTCAAATCTCCCCTCCGCCAATTTGAACCCATTCCCCCTCGTCCTGTCATTACAAGACCTTGTGAACAGTCCCTCCCCAGCCCTCCTGTATCCAACTTCAGATACTGGTAGGCTGCTGTAAGGTCTCCTGGAAGCCTTCTCTTCTCCAGGCTGAAAAGCCCCAACTCTCTCAGCCTGTCCTCATAGCAGAGCTACTCCAGCCCTCTGATCGTCTTTGTGGCTCTCCTCTGGACTCTTAGCCATAAAAAATTGAGGCAGGGGGAGAGGGGGAACAACCTTGCCCTGCCCCATCTGGGAACTTTTACTGAAGACTGAGGCAGCCTAAGAGCTGTGAGTTGGAGGAGATTTTGCCTGTCTCTGCTGGGACCTCCTGACAGTCCAAGTTGTATTTACCTTTAGGGTTTCATCACAGCACCTGAGATACTGTGCCTTAAGGTCTCTGTGGTGCAAGGTGTTACCTCTGCACACCTTGGTGGCCTTTTCTGTCAAGTGCAGCTTCTCTTAACTGTGCCTTTGCTTGTGGAACTGACCTCTCTTGAGTTCCTTTTTCCTTTTGGTCTCCTGCAACCTCGTTTTGGGTACGAAAATAAAGGGCCTAAAATCATGCAGATATTCAGAATGTTTCCTCTTGTTTCTTCCTTTGTCCCTGGAGGGCTTTTTTTTTAGTGTATCTTGTCCCTTTTACCTGCCTGTCAGTCACCATGAGCTAGAGCAACCTACCTGCTCCTTCCTTCTCTGAACACTCTGCCCCTGAAGTCTTCCTGTGTCTTTTCTGCTCTTGTAGGGTTTGGGTTTTTTTTGTTGTTGTTCTTTGCCAAAGTCAAACTGGATCCAAACTGGAAGCAGTAACCAACCCAGCCCTCCCTGTCTCTTAGACCTGCAGTAATGCTGCCTCTCATGAATTCTCTGGATGTGTCCTCAACAGCTCAACAGTCTGAAGGACTTGGCAGTCTCTTCCACTTCTTGATAATGCTGAATAAATCTCTCCTATATCACATTATGCCTCCCAATAAACCGAGCATCAAATGCTCTCTTCACCTTCTTGTAATATCTTTTTTCCCCCCTCCCTTCCTTCCTGGGAATGTCAGCAGCGTTTCTGTCACTACCTTGGGCCAAGAGCTTACTTGAAGCCATGTGCCTCCCAGATGAGACCTCCTGGTTCCTGAAGTGCCCATGCCTTCCCAGCCAGCTCATCCATCTTTCTGGAGCTCTGCCATTAAATGTCCTGAAGGCTGAATTTGTTAACACGAAGTGCAGGTATTGTTAAAAGAAGAACTTATTATGCTTAACCAGGAGCTGGTAGAAGTTTGTTATCTAGAGCTCTGTGCTCCTGCTACTGACAGCTGGCCAGTGGGCAGGTGTGGATGAGCAGAGGTGGCCAGTCTGCCTAAGCTCCTCTCAGGTTAAAATCTGCTGCTGACAGCCCCAAAGCCCACACTACCTGCTGGAGAGTCGTGATGGTGACAGAAGCGCTCTGAACAACGCACACATCTTTTCACTCTGGTCTTTGGCTGATACGTGAAATTCAGGTGCAGGGGAATGGCTCACATGTGGCTGTGCAAGAAGGAGCCAGAGGACCCTCCTCATTTGGGGTAATCCACTCCTGCCCACACCACCTGTCCTTTAACAGGAGCTACGTGTGTAAATCTCCTGGTGAATCTCTTCCACAACAACCTATCTCGCTCCAGGCTGGGTGGAGAGTGGCTGGAGAGCAGCCCTGAGGAAAAGTACCTGGGGGTCTGGGTGGATGAGAAGCTCAACATGAGCCTGCAGTGTACACATGCAGCCCAGACAGCAACTGTGTGCTGGGCTGCAGCAAGAGAAGTGTTGTCAGCAGGGCAAGGGAGGGGATTCTGCCTCTTTACTCTACTCTCCTCAGACCCCAGCTGCAGTTTTGGAGCCTCCACTAAAAGAAGGACATGGAACTGTTGGAGAGAGTCCAGACAAGGGCCATCAAGATGCTCAGAGGGCTGGAGCACCTCTGCTATGAGGACAGGCTGAGAGAGTTGGGGCTTTTCAGCCTCAAGAAGAGAAGGCTTTGAAGAAACCTTATAGTAACCTTCCAGTATCTGAAGGGGGCCTACAGGAGGGCTGGGGAGAGACAGTTCACAAGGTCTTGTAATGACAGGACAAGGGGTAACGGGTTTAAACTGGCAGAGGAGAGATTTAAATGGGATGTTAGGAGGAAGTCCTTTCCAGTGAGGGTGGTGAGACACTGGCACAGGTTGTCCAGGGAGGTTGTAGCTGCTCCCTCCCTGGAGGTGTTCAAGGCCAGGCTGGATGAGGTCTTGAGTGACCTGTTCTAGTGGGAGGTGTCTCTGCCTATGTCAGGGATTTGGAACTGGATGATCTTTGAGGTCTCTTCCAACCTAAACCATTCTATGATTCTATGATTCCACACCAGAATCTGTTCCTTTTTTCCCTCTCTTCTGTTGAGCTGGAGCATCTCCCTCATGGGGGCAGGATACAAGAGTTGGGACTGCTCAGCCTGGAAAAAAAAAAAAAAGTTCCAGGGAGACCTTATAGCAGCATTCCAGTGCCTGAAGGGGGCCTACAAGAAAGCTGGGGAGGGACTTCTACAAGGGCTTGTAGAGATAAGATGAGAGACAATGAATTAAACTTGAGGAGGACATATGTAGACTGGAGATTAGGAAGAAATTCTTTACAGTGAGGGTAGTGAGACATGTGGAACAGGTTGCTCAGAGAGCTTGTGGATGTCCCCTCCCTGGAGCTATTCATGGCCAGGCTGGATGAGACCTTAAGCAACCTGGGCTAGTGGAAGGTGTCACTGCCCATGGTGGGGGGTTTGGAACTAAATGATATTTAAGGTCCCTTTCAACCCCAAACATTCTATGAATCTTTGTCTGCATTTGATTAATTGTAGTGGCAGATGCTTAGTACATCTTTTCTCAGCCCTTTTTCTTCTCACTGCTTCAATATATTTTCCGGACTAAACTTTGCATTCTCCTTCCATCCACACCTCTGCTTCATGTGGTGTGGCCTCTGTGTTCTATTGTCCTCATGTTTTCTTTCTTTTCCACTCAACACATAAAGAGAAGTTGCACTTTTCCTTTCTCTCTGCATTATTTCCTGCTCCCTTCACTGACTCAGGCCTTTGCAGTCAGGTTTGCTGCTGCCTGGCAGGCACAGAAGAGCACAGACTCCTAAGGCAAAACATCTGTTGCCAGAATGATCTGCCAGGAAGAGGCATAGCTGTGTCCTACTGCCTCTCTTGGACCTGCCTCCCCACCAAGCACAGGGTGCATCGCAAACATCAGTTCCTGTCCCTGTTCCCCCTGGGAAGCAGATGCACATAAGGCAAATAAATGTGCCTCTTTTCTCTGGCCTTTATCCTTTCTGCTGCAGGAGCTACTCCTAGTAGCAGCTCTTCCTGAACAAACCCCCACTGTGAACAGAGAAGCAGGCTGCATCCTCCTTGCTGGGTGGATGGTGCTGGATGTGCAAGCAGAGGGAGAGCATTAGTGCTTCTCCATGTCCAAGCATTATTCTCCCCACTGCCAGACAGAATGGGACAGGAACTCTGCCTGATTAATCTTCATTGGAAATGTCTGTCTCTGGACACCATGTTTACCTGATGACAGTCTCTTAATTACAGGCCTGTTCCAAAGGGATCAATTTGTTGGAAGTGGGAAAGGGGTGAAATCCTTGCAGAGCAGGTAAGATATTCAGGTCAAATTGTTTCATGTTGGAGAGGGTTTGAATTAGTGCAGATCTGGGAAGCTAGACAGAGTGCTTCTGCTTGCTCTCCTACAGGAAACACTGAATCATAGAATCAATGAGAGTTGGAAGGGACCACAAGGATCATCTAGTTCCAAACCCCCTGCCATGGGCAGGGACACCCTACCCTAGATCAGGCTGGACAGAGCCTCATCCAGCCTGGCCTTAAACACCTCCAGGGATGTGGCTCCAACTACCCCCCTGGGCAGCCCATTCCAGGCTCTCACCACCCATGCTGAAGAACCTTCTCCTCACATCCAGTCTGAATCTCCCCACCTCCAGCTTTGCTCCATTCCCCCTAGTCCTATCGCTACCTGATAGCCCAAAATGTCCCTCCCCAGCTTTTCTCTAAGCACTGAATTAAAACAAGACTTGAAGTTAGTGATGGTGTCTACACACCTTCACAAAGGCCTCAACACTAGACCTGCAGCCATCGTGGCCCTTTTTGTGCCCAGAGACATGCAAGCTCCCCTACTTTTCTGGTGAGACAGGGAGCCTGAAGTGTGGTGCCTGCCTCTGCTCCCCCTAAAACAAGCAAGTGGACAAAGAGCAAGCTTGCAGATGACACCAAGCTGTGTGGCACAGTCGACTTGCTGGAGGGCAGGGATCCATCCAGAGGTCATCTAGTCCTTCCAGTGTCTGAAAGGGGCCTACAGGAAGGCTGGGAAGGGACTATTTACAAGGTCTTGTAATGACAGGATGAGGGGGAATGGGTTCAAACTGGCAGAGGGGAGATTTGACTGGGATGTTAGGAAGAAATTCTTCACAGTGAGGGTGGTGAGGCACTGGAACAGGTTGCCCAGGGAGGTTGTGGCTGCTCCCTCCCTGGATGTGTTCAAGGCCAGGCTGGATGAGGTCTTGAGTGACCTGATCTAGTGGGAGGTGTCCCTGCCTATAGCTGGGGGTTGGAACTGGATGATCTTTGAGGTCTCTCCCAACCTAAACCATTCTATGATTCTATGAAAGATGAGGGCCACGAAATTGCTCATGGTTGACCCAGTAGTCCCTGCATCTACAATGCCAGCACATTGGGGCTGCCTCCTGAAATGGCAGAAGCCTAGCAGAGTCTGAAGAGATGCTGGGTGTTCCCCTTCGTGATAGTTCTCCATCCCTGGCCTTAAGCTAACAGGCTCCATGAAGGCTGAAGCTCACTCTGCAGCCCTACTTCCTCCAGAGAGCACAGATCAACCATCTGGGTCCGTATCTGCTCAGTTTGTCCTGTCTGATGGATTTATCCTTTAGAAAAACCCCGGATTTCCTGATGCACTTTGAAATTTCTCATCAAGTTTCAGAGAGGTTTTATCAAGGATTTGTGCTATCTTCAAGCGTTCTTTCCATTTTCTCTTCGATTTCCAGCTTCTGACTGCAGTGGGCGAAAAGCCTCCTCTCTCTTTTCTGCCTTATCTCTTTACTGGCCAAAGAGCAGCAGGACGAGAGTTGGTTATTTCCTTCTGCTGATCCGTTCTCTTCTTCCTACTTGTCTTAGGGTGAATTTAAACAGCCAGCACGTGGAGAGAAATCCACATGTAGTGGGTTAAGCTGTTACCTGCCCCCTCCCTCCCCCCATCTTTTATAAACCCCAGCTAAAACCCAGGACACTGGAACTTAATAAATGAAGCTTTATATTTAGAGCAATGCACAATATACAAGCAAATATTTACAGGATATTACAGATATATACAGTGAAAAGGCAACACAGACACCACACCCCTCCCGGAGACCAAAATCCCCAAGAGAGGGTAACCAACCACCCCACCACCACCTTTCCCCCCTTCCCCAGCCTTATCTCACCACCTGTTGATGCTGCAGATAAGCTGAAGATCGGTCAGAGATTAGTAATAGGAAGGAGTTANTTTTTCTTCTTCTCAGCAAAACTCGGTGAAGTGACACAGTGTGTTTAACTAACTCTCAGCCAATGGTCTAATTTCTCACTCAAATTCTCCAATTAGCTCAAACCAACACACCACACAGGCTTGATCAAGCTGAGGGAAAGTTGCTGCGAGTGCACTTAACCCTGCTGCTAGCTGTCCCAGTGTATTCGTTTTCAGCCAGCTCCCCTGAGATCAAAAGATCAATAAATACTTAATTCGATTTGGAAGTAAAAAAAGTAAACTTTAACAATAAATAGAAGGTAAGGGGAATTACAGAGGATGGGGGGGAAAGGGAA